>OX422142.1:119544620-120060165 GCA_949129095.1 Volucella bombylans | reverse complement strand
CTCTTCTCGATGGTTAATTTTTTTATGGTTGGGTTAAACCAGACTGGTTGTTGTGGAGAGTTTTGCGGGTAAGAGGTGGGAATTAAGGTGGAAGCTGCTAGCCTTAATATTTTTCTTATACTGGCTGCCTCTTTATTAACATTTTGCGACTCCTGTATAGAATTCAGGAGTTGACCTGATTTTTCAGAGAATTTTGTCCAGTCAGCTTTTTTTTCGACGAATCGGGATTGGAATTTCCTTCTTATAGAATAATGCGTTGCTGTATCTATAATTAAAGGGAAGTGGTCACTTCCTTCTAAATTGTTGTGTGTTTTCCAAGTGGCTATATTAGCTATTGCCGGCGAGGCAAAAATGTCAGGTCAATGGCCGTAAAAGTGTTTTTTGTGGAGAAATGTGTTGGAGGTCCATCATTGAGGAGCACTAAATTTGAATTGTTTAGCTAGTATATTGCCAGCACTGTTGGTTTGTGGAGAACCCCACATTGTGTTGTTGGCGTTAAAGTCTCCTAGTATTATGCTATGCTCCAAGTGATTTGCTACCAGATTTTGATATTCTTGTTGGGAAGTATCTTGGTTTGATTGTCTATAAATATTCTGGATTGTTAGCGGATAAGAGGGTAGGTGCAATTTCAAAGTTTGGGTGAGCATTCCATGTTGACAGCTCGTGTATGTATGTGGAATATTAGATTTAATTAGTACTGCAGTACCATCTTTGTTGCGTTCATGTTGTTTGTTGTTAAAGTAAGCGATGTACTTTTTGTATTTTGATACAAAAGTCGCTCCTATAGCCTCTACCTGCTCCTGCGGATCCTCGATCACAAAGAAGCTGTCATCATCAACAGCCTCATTTGGATCTATGCCCGCTGCTGCCAGTATTTGTTCGTTGTTCGTCGTTCGGTCGATTTTAAGACATGGAATGTCGTTCTGATTATTTCTCCGAAATATTTTATTTATTTGCGGGAACATATTCGGGTTGCTGGTGTTTACAGCTCGAATTTTATTGTTCCAATACAAACTTACAGATGCTCTGTAATTTTCCTTTATTAATGTTTGGAGGTTTTTAATCGACGACTTCAGTGTCATGATCTCCGGGTTATGTCTGTCAGTAAACTGTCTGTACAAGGTTTTTAGTCTTGACAGCAGCCTACTTTTATGTCGGTGCAGTGCGTCAATAGTTGCGTTGCGGAATAAGTCTTCTTCGTCAGTGTGTTGGTACCGAGGTATCGTTTTGTCCATTGTTTGTTTGATTGTCTCGTCCATTCGTCCTAGATACCTGTCAATCTCCTCGTTTGACAGATTTCTGTTGGACGGTGGGGTGGTGTTGTTTTATGAATGATTCATAAGTATGATGTTAATGAATCGTCTGATGTTAAGACGTGTGGGCTGCGTCAATATTTAGTCACCGGACGTCTTACGCATCGTATTTAGGCATGATCCGCCCATATTACAGCGTGTCGAGCTTCTGCTGCACTAGCTGATCCGTGCTTTAGACATTCTTGGTAACTAGATGTGAAACGGGAGAAAGTTTCTCCTGCACACTCGTAGCCTAAGAGTAAGGCTGAGGCGAGTTTCTCATCAAATTCTGGCACCTTAGAGTTCATGTAGTACAGAGTTTCGGTCTCATCTGAATCAAAAGATTCGGGGAACCTAACTGCCTGAACTGCTGATCCAGTTCCAGTCCGAATATCCATGTGCAATAAGAAGTTCTTCTTCGATTCCATTGCTGCGATGATTTGCATGAAGACGAGTCTGTCATGAGGTGTTGGGATCCTGTTCCATCTGGTGACGCTTTCGGAAGTGATCCTGACCATCGGCACCGCATCTTGGTTATCGGCTTGCTGTACCTCCCATGTAATCTGAGGTAATTCGCTAAGTACCTGAGCGACATGCGTAAGGGCTGCAGTTTGTTGACTCCAGGCAGAACAAGCATTAATTAATGTTATTACGTCTGATAGTACAAAGTTTACTGCACCACTTGCATTGGGAATGGAGTGTGTGATCTTGATCGGAACGACGTTTTGGCCATCGATGTTGAATAGACCGATTGATTCCAAAAAGATCACTAGCGGGAATGGCAATCGGGTCGACAATGATGATAGTACTCTGAGTTCCATTTCAGTAAATGATGATATTGATGTCATGGGAAATGGTGGCATAGTCTCACAGTTCATTTGCGCAAACGTAAGTTTGGCTTCAGCGAGACACAAAATTACTTTCATAAATGAAGTAAAATTGTCTAGAGTATTCAACGTAGCAAACGGCCGAGTTCCAATCGCTTCCATTCGTTTCCACAACTCTTTAACGAAGTTGGGCAACGCTCGAAAGGATACGGGAATCCTAGCTGGTACCACAGCTGATTGTAGCTGTATAGCGGCAACGTCCGTCGGGTCAGATACCTTTAGTCGTTTCAGAATTGAAGCAGTCAATTCAGCTTGAAATTGAGCATTCTTTTCGACTCTAAACTTCTGAGCTTTCTTTTCCTGACTTCCTTTTCCTCTAAACTTCTTAGGCTTTCCTGCCGAGGGGGTTACGGTAAGATTATTTCCTTCAGTGCTTTCCATTTTCGTGATGAAGATTTCTTAGCTTAAAAGGCACGCAGAACTACCGCGTTATTTTCAATCTGAAAAATCTGAGTTCACTCCCCATTTTTGAAGTTGTGTAACAACCCCGAAAGTTGTTACTTTTTCAAAAGCCTTTTCCAGGTCCATGGAAAGAAGCGCAGAGTGGTTTCTAGAGGCCATTTCTGTATGTATTGCTTGGTCAAGCACATGCAACAGAGTGTTTGTGCCTCTTTGAGGTCTGAAGCCATGTTGGCAATTGTCCAGGCATGTTTCGAGAGTTCCTTTTAGCCTGTTTACAATTATTTTTTCAAATAGTTTGGTCAGAACTGAGAGGAGGGAAATTGGGCGGTAACTTTCGATGCATTGCGGATCCGCATTTGGTTTTGGAATAGGAATTAAGTTTGCTTTTTTCCATTCATGTGGGAATATTCCTGTTTTTAAGATGTTGTTGTATAATTTTAATAACCTCAACATGACTAAGCTGGGCGATTTTTTTAACATGTTAAAAGTTATTTTGTCCGAGTCTGGGGTCGATCCTTTGGTTGCGTAAAGGGCTTCCAACATTTCTTGTAGTGTAATTGGTGGTACGTTTTCGACAGGTAAAAAATTGTTTACTTTCATTTTATTGTTGAGCTGCACAAGATGGGGTGGAAAGTTTTCATCTGAACTGTATCCCGCCCATTTAGTGGCAAAAAGTCGCGCGATTACATTTGGATCAGTTGTCACTGTAGAGTCTTTTCTGATTGCCGTGATGTTGCTTCGAGTCTGTTTATTATTTATAGCCTTGACCTTGTTCCAGAGTGTTGTCGAGTCCATCGTTGGATTTATTGAAGATAAGAAATTCGTCCAGGCTGCTGTTTTTGCTTCATGTACCGTCCGTTTAACTTTGTCTGCTAGGCGCCTGTATGTTGTGATGTTACTATTGGTGGGGTGATCTTTTGCTATATGCCAGGCATGTCTCTTCTCGATGGTTAATTTTTTTATGGTTGGGTTAAACCAGACTGGTTGTTGTGGAGAGTTTTGCGGGTAAGAGGTGGGAATTAAGGTGGAAGCTGCTAGCCTTAATATTTTTCTTATACTGGCTGCCTCTTTATTAACATTTTGCGACTCCTGTATAGAATTCAGGAGTTGACCTGATTTTTCAGAGAATTTTGTCCAGTCAGCTTTTTTTTCGACGAATCGGGATTGGAATTTCCTTCTTATAGAATAATGCGTTGCTGTATCTATAATTAAAGGGAAGTGGTCACTTCCTTCTAAATTGTTGTGTGTTTTCCAAGTGGCTATATTAGCTATTGCCGGCGAGGCAAAAATGTCAGGTCAATGGCCGTAAAAGTGTTTTTTGTGGAGAAATGTGTTGGAGGTCCATCATTGAGGAGCACTAAATTTGAATTGTTTAGCTAGTATATTGCCAGCACTGTTGGTTTGTGGAGAACCCCACATTGTGTTGTTGGCGTTAAAGTCTCCTAGTATTATGCTATGCTCCAAGTGATTTGCTACCAGATTTTGATATTCTTGTTGGGAAGTATCTTGGTTTGATTGTCTATAAATATTCTGGATTGTTAGCGGATAAGAGGGTAGGTGCAATTTCAAAGTTTGGGTGAGCATTCCATGTTGACAGCTCGTGTATGTATGTGGAATATTAGATTTAATTAGTACTGCAGTACCATCTTTGTTGCGTTCATGTTGTTTGTTGTTAAAGTAAGCGATGTACTTTTTGTATTTTGATACAAAAGTCGCTCCTATAGCCTCTACCTGCTCCTGCGGATCCTCGATCACAAAGAAGCTGTCATCATCAACAGCCTCATTTGGATCTATGCCCGCTGCTGCCAGTATTTGTTCGTTGTTCGTCGTTCGGTCGATTTTAAGACATGGAATGTCGTTCTGATTATTTCTCCGAAATATTTTATTTATTTGCGGGAACATATTCGGGTTGCTGGTGTTTACAGCTCGAATTTTATTGTTCCAATACAAACTTACAGATGCTCTGTAATTTTCCTTTATTAATGTTTGGAGGTTTTTAATCGACGACTTCAGTGTCATGATCTCCGGGTTATGTCTGTCAGTAAACTGTCTGTACAAGGTTTTTAGTCTTGACAGCAGCCTACTTTTATGTCGGTGCAGTGCGTCAATAGTTGCGTTGCGGAATAAGTCTTCTTCGTCAGTGTGTTGGTACCGAGGTATCGTTTTGTCCATTGTTTGTTTGATTGTCTCGTCCATTCGTCCTAGATACCTGTCAATCTCCTCGTTTGACAGATTTCTGTTGGACGGTGGGGTGGTGTTGTTTTATGAATGATTCATAAGTATGATGTTAATGAATCGTCTGATGTTAAGACGTGTGGGCTGCGTCAATATTTAGTCACCGGACGTCTTACGCATCGTATTTAGGCATGATCCGCCCATATTACAGCGTGTCGAGCTTCTGCTGCACTAGCTGATCCGTGCTTTAGACATTCTTGGTAACTAGATGTGAAACGGGAGAAAGTTTCTCCTGCACACTCGTAGCCTAAGAGTAAGGCTGAGGCGAGTTTCTCATCAAATTCTGGCACCTTAGAGTTCATGTAGTACAGAGTTTCGGTCTCATCTGAATCAAAAGATTCGGGGAACCTAACTGCCTGAACTGCTGATCCAGTTCCAGTCCGAATATCCATGTGCAATAAGAAGTTCTTCTTCGATTCCATTGCTGCGATGATTTGCATGAAGACGAGTCTGTCATGAGGTGTTGGGATCCTGTTCCATCTGGTGACGCTTTCGGAAGTGATCCTGACCATCGGCACCGCATCTTGGTTATCGGCTTGCTGTACCTCCCATGTAATCTGAGGTAATTCGCTAAGTACCTGAGCGACATGCGTAAGGGCTGCAGTTTGTTGACTCCAGGCAGAACAAGCATTAATTAATGTTATTACGTCTGATAGTACAAAGTTTACTGCACCACTTGCATTGGGAATGGAGTGTGTGATCTTGATCGGAACGACGTTTTGGCCATCGATGTTGAATAGACCGATTGATTCCAAAAAGATCACTAGCGGGAATGGCAATCGGGTCGACAATGATGATAGTACTCTGAGTTCCATTTCAGTAAATGATGATATTGATGTCATGGGAAATGGTGGCATAGTCTCACAGTTCATTTGCGCAAACGTAAGTTTGGCTTCAGCGAGACACAAAATTACTTTCATAAATGAAGTAAAATTGTCTAGAGTATTCAACGTAGCAAACGGCCGAGTTCCAATCGCTTCCATTCGTTTCCACAACTCTTTAACGAAGTTGGGCAACGCTCGAAAGGATACGGGAATCCTAGCTGGTACCACAGCTGATTGTAGCTGTATAGCGGCAACGTCCGTCGGGTCAGATACCTTTAGTCGTTTCAGAATTGAAGCAGTCAATTCAGCTTGAAATTGAGCATTCTTTTCGACTCTAAACTTCTGAGCTTTCTTTTCCTGACTTCCTTTTCCTCTAAACTTCTTAGGCTTTCCTGCCGAGGGGGTTACGGTAAGATTATTTCCTTCAGTGCTTTCCATTTTCGTGATGAAGATTTCTTAGCTTAAAAGGCACGCAGAACTACCGCGTTATTTTCAATCTGAAAAATCTGAGTTCACTCCCCATTTTTGAAGTTGTGTAACAACCCCGAAAGTTGTTACTTTTTCAAAAGCCTTTTCCAGGTCCATGGAAAGAAGCGCAGAGTGGTTTCTAGAGGCCATTTCTGTATGTATTGCTTGGTCAAGCACATGCAACAGAGTGTTTGTGCCTCTTTGAGGTCTGAAGCCATGTTGGCAATTGTCCAGGCATGTTTCGAGAGTTCCTTTTAGCCTGTTTACAATTATTTTTTCAAATAGTTTGGTCAGAACTGAGAGGAGGGAAATTGGGCGGTAACTTTCGATGCATTGCGGATCCGCATTTGGTTTTGGAATAGGAATTAAGTTTGCTTTTTTCCATTCATGTGGGAATATTCCTGTTTTTAAGATGTTGTTGTATAATTTTAATAACCTCAACATGACTAAGCTGGGCGATTTTTTTAACATGTTAAAAGTTATTTTGTCCGAGTCTGGGGTCGATCCTTTGGTTGCGTAAAGGGCTTCCAACATTTCTTGTAGTGTAATTGGTGGTACGTTTTCGACAGGTAAAAAATTGTTTACTTTCATTTTATTGTTGAGCTGCACAAGATGGGGTGGAAAGTTTTCATCTGAACTGTATCCCGCCCATTTAGTGGCAAAAAGTCGCGCGATTACATTTGGATCAGTTGTCACTGTAGAGTCTTTTCTGATTGCCGTGATGTTGCTTCGAGTCTGTTTATTATTTATAGCCTTGACCTTGTTCCAGAGTGTTGTCGAGTCCATCGTTGGATTTATTGAAGATAAGAAATTCGTCCAGGCTGCTGTTTTTGCTTCATGTACCGTCCGTTTAACTTTGTCTGCTAGGCGCCTGTATGTTGTGATGTTACTATTGGTGGGGTGATCTTTTGCTATATGCCAGGCATGTCTCTTCTCGATGGTTAATTTTTTTATGGTTGGGTTAAACCAGACTGGTTGTTGTGGAGAGTTTTGCGGGTAAGAGGTGGGAATTAAGGTGGAAGCTGCTAGCCTTAATATTTTTCTTATACTGGCTGCCTCTTTATTAACATTTTGCGACTCCTGTATAGAATTCAGGAGTTGACCTGATTTTTCAGAGAATTTTGTCCAGTCAGCTTTTTTTTCGACGAATCGGGATTGGAATTTCCTTCTTATAGAATAATGCGTTGCTGTATCTATAATTAAAGGGAAGTGGTCACTTCCTTCTAAATTGTTGTGTGTTTTCCAAGTGGCTATATTAGCTATTGCCGGCGAGGCAAAAATGTCAGGTCAATGGCCGTAAAAGTGTTTTTTGTGGAGAAATGTGTTGGAGGTCCATCATTGAGGAGCACTAAATTTGAATTGTTTAGCTAGTATATTGCCAGCACTGTTGGTTTGTGGAGAACCCCACATTGTGTTGTTGGCGTTAAAGTCTCCTAGTATTATGCTATGCTCCAAGTGATTTGCTACCAGATTTTGATATTCTTGTTGGGAAGTATCTTGGTTTGATTGTCTATAAATATTCTGGATTGTTAGCGGATAAGAGGGTAGGTGCAATTTCAAAGTTTGGGTGAGCATTCCATGTTGACAGCTCGTGTATGTATGTGGAATATTAGATTTAATTAGTACTGCAGTACCATCTTTGTTGCGTTCATGTTGTTTGTTGTTAAAGTAAGCGATGTACTTTTTGTATTTTGATACAAAAGTCGCTCCTATAGCCTCTACCTGCTCCTGCGGATCCTCGATCACAAAGAAGCTGTCATCATCAACAGCCTCATTTGGATCTATGCCCGCTGCTGCCAGTATTTGTTCGTTGTTCGTCGTTCGGTCGATTTTAAGACATGGAATGTCGTTCTGATTATTTCTCCGAAATATTTTATTTATTTGCGGGAACATATTCGGGTTGCTGGTGTTTACAGCTCGAATTTTATTGTTCCAATACAAACTTACAGATGCTCTGTAATTTTCCTTTATTAATGTTTGGAGGTTTTTAATCGACGACTTCAGTGTCATGATCTCCGGGTTATGTCTGTCAGTAAACTGTCTGTACAAGGTTTTTAGTCTTGACAGCAGCCTACTTTTATGTCGGTGCAGTGCGTCAATAGTTGCGTTGCGGAATAAGTCTTCTTCGTCAGTGTGTTGGTACCGAGGTATCGTTTTGTCCATTGTTTGTTTGATTGTCTCGTCCATTCGTCCTAGATACCTGTCAATCTCCTCGTTTGACAGATTTCTGTTGGACGGTGGGGTGGTGTTGTTTTATGAATGATTCATAAGTATGATGTTAATGAATCGTCTGATGTTAAGACGTGTGGGCTGCGTCAATATTTAGTCACCGGACGTCTTACGCATCGTATTTAGGCATGATCCGCCCATATTACAGCGTGTCGAGCTTCTGCTGCACTAGCTGATCCGTGCTTTAGACATTCTTGGTAACTAGATGTGAAACGGGAGAAAGTTTCTCCTGCACACTCGTAGCCTAAGAGTAAGGCTGAGGCGAGTTTCTCATCAAATTCTGGCACCTTAGAGTTCATGTAGTACAGAGTTTCGGTCTCATCTGAATCAAAAGATTCGGGGAACCTAACTGCCTGAACTGCTGATCCAGTTCCAGTCCGAATATCCATGTGCAATAAGAAGTTCTTCTTCGATTCCATTGCTGCGATGATTTGCATGAAGACGAGTCTGTCATGAGGTGTTGGGATCCTGTTCCATCTGGTGACGCTTTCGGAAGTGATCCTGACCATCGGCACCGCATCTTGGTTATCGGCTTGCTGTACCTCCCATGTAATCTGAGGTAATTCGCTAAGTACCTGAGCGACATGCGTAAGGGCTGCAGTTTGTTGACTCCAGGCAGAACAAGCATTAATTAATGTTATTACGTCTGATAGTACAAAGTTTACTGCACCACTTGCATTGGGAATGGAGTGTGTGATCTTGATCGGAACGACGTTTTGGCCATCGATGTTGAATAGACCGATTGATTCCAAAAAGATCACTAGCGGGAATGGCAATCGGGTCGACAATGATGATAGTACTCTGAGTTCCATTTCAGTAAATGATGATATTGATGTCATGGGAAATGGTGGCATAGTCTCACAGTTCATTTGCGCAAACGTAAGTTTGGCTTCAGCGAGACACAAAATTACTTTCATAAATGAAGTAAAATTGTCTAGAGTATTCAACGTAGCAAACGGCCGAGTTCCAATCGCTTCCATTCGTTTCCACAACTCTTTAACGAAGTTGGGCAACGCTCGAAAGGATACGGGAATCCTAGCTGGTACCACAGCTGATTGTAGCTGTATAGCGGCAACGTCCGTCGGGTCAGATACCTTTAGTCGTTTCAGAATTGAAGCAGTCAATTCAGCTTGAAATTGAGCATTCTTTTCGACTCTAAACTTCTGAGCTTTCTTTTCCTGACTTCCTTTTCCTCTAAACTTCTTAGGCTTTCCTGCCGAGGGGGTTACGGTAAGATTATTTCCTTCAGTGCTTTCCATTTTCGTGATGAAGATTTCTTAGCTTAAAAGGCACGCAGAACTACCGCGTTATTTTCAATCTGAAAAATCTGAGTTCACTCCCCATTTTTGAAGTTGTGTAACAACCCCGAAAGTTGTTACTTTTTCAAAAGCCTTTTCCAGGTCCATGGAAAGAAGCGCAGAGTGGTTTCTAGAGGCCATTTCTGTATGTATTGCTTGGTCAAGCACATGCAACAGAGTGTTTGTGCCTCTTTGAGGTCTGAAGCCATGTTGGCAATTGTCCAGGCATGTTTCGAGAGTTCCTTTTAGCCTGTTTACAATTATTTTTTCAAATAGTTTGGTCAGAACTGAGAGGAGGGAAATTGGGCGGTAACTTTCGATGCATTGCGGATCCGCATTTGGTTTTGGAATAGGAATTAAGTTTGCTTTTTTCCATTCATGTGGGAATATTCCTGTTTTTAAGATGTTGTTGTATAATTTTAATAACCTCAACATGACTAAGCTGGGCGATTTTTTTAACATGTTAAAAGTTATTTTGTCCGAGTCTGGGGTCGATCCTTTGGTTGCGTAAAGGGCTTCCAACATTTCTTGTAGTGTAATTGGTGGTACGTTTTCGACAGGTAAAAAATTGTTTACTTTCATTTTATTGTTGAGCTGCACAAGATGGGGTGGAAAGTTTTCATCTGAACTGTATCCCGCCCATTTAGTGGCAAAAAGTCGCGCGATTACATTTGGATCAGTTGTCACTGTAGAGTCTTTTCTGATTGCCGTGATGTTGCTTCGAGTCTGTTTATTATTTATAGCCTTGACCTTGTTCCAGAGTGTTGTCGAGTCCATCGTTGGATTTATTGAAGATAAGAAATTCGTCCAGGCTGCTGTTTTTGCTTCATGTACCGTCCGTTTAACTTTGTCTGCTAGGCGCCTGTATGTTGTGATGTTACTATTGGTGGGGTGATCTTTTGCTATATGCCAGGCATGTCTCTTCTCGATGGTTAATTTTTTTATGGTTGGGTTAAACCAGACTGGTTGTTGTGGAGAGTTTTGCGGGTAAGAGGTGGGAATTAAGGTGGAAGCTGCTAGCCTTAATATTTTTCTTATACTGGCTGCCTCTTTATTAACATTTTGCGACTCCTGTATAGAATTCAGGAGTTGACCTGATTTTTCAGAGAATTTTGTCCAGTCAGCTTTTTTTTCGACGAATCGGGATTGGAATTTCCTTCTTATAGAATAATGCGTTGCTGTATCTATAATTAAAGGGAAGTGGTCACTTCCTTCTAAATTGTTGTGTGTTTTCCAAGTGGCTATATTAGCTATTGCCGGCGAGGCAAAAATGTCAGGTCAATGGCCGTAAAAGTGTTTTTTGTGGAGAAATGTGTTGGAGGTCCATCATTGAGGAGCACTAAATTTGAATTGTTTAGCTAGTATATTGCCAGCACTGTTGGTTTGTGGAGAACCCCACATTGTGTTGTTGGCGTTAAAGTCTCCTAGTATTATGCTATGCTCCAAGTGATTTGCTACCAGATTTTGATATTCTTGTTGGGAAGTATCTTGGTTTGATTGTCTATAAATATTCTGGATTGTTAGCGGATAAGAGGGTAGGTGCAATTTCAAAGTTTGGGTGAGCATTCCATGTTGACAGCTCGTGTATGTATGTGGAATATTAGATTTAATTAGTACTGCAGTACCATCTTTGTTGCGTTCATGTTGTTTGTTGTTAAAGTAAGCGATGTACTTTTTGTATTTTGATACAAAAGTCGCTCCTATAGCCTCTACCTGCTCCTGCGGATCCTCGATCACAAAGAAGCTGTCATCATCAACAGCCTCATTTGGATCTATGCCCGCTGCTGCCAGTATTTGTTCGTTGTTCGTCGTTCGGTCGATTTTAAGACATGGAATGTCGTTCTGATTATTTCTCCGAAATATTTTATTTATTTGCGGGAACATATTCGGGTTGCTGGTGTTTACAGCTCGAATTTTATTGTTCCAATACAAACTTACAGATGCTCTGTAATTTTCCTTTATTAATGTTTGGAGGTTTTTAATCGA
This sequence comes from Volucella bombylans, assembly GCA_949129095.1. Classification (NCBI taxonomy): domain Eukaryota; kingdom Metazoa; phylum Arthropoda; class Insecta; order Diptera; family Syrphidae; genus Volucella; species Volucella bombylans. Next base: position 120,048,544 of record OX422142.1, on the reverse strand, counting down.
CGACTTCAGTGTCATGATCTCCGGGTTATGTCTGTCAGTAAACTGTCTGTACAAGGTTTTTAGTCTTGACAGCAGCCTACTTTTATGTCGGTGCAGTGCGTCAATAGTTGCGTTGCGGAATAAGTCTTCTTCGTCAGTGTGTTGGTACCGAGGTATCGTTTTGTCCATTGTTTGTTTGATTGTCTCGTCCATTCGTCCTAGATACCTGTCAATCTCCTCGTTTGACAGATTTCTGTTGGACGGTGGGGTGGTGTTGTTTTATGAATGATTCATAAGTATGATGTTAATGAATCGTCTGATGTTAAGACGTGTGGGCTGCGTCAATATTTAGTCACCGGACGTCTTACGCATCGTATTTAGGCATGATCCGCCCATATTACAGCGTGTCGAGCTTCTGCTGCACTAGCTGATCCGTGCTTTAGACATTCTTGGTAACTAGATGTGAAACGGGAGAAAGTTTCTCCTGCACACTCGTAGCCTAAGAGTAAGGCTGAGGCGAGTTTCTCATCAAATTCTGGCACCTTAGAGTTCATGTAGTACAGAGTTTCGGTCTCATCTGAATCAAAAGATTCGGGGAACCTAACTGCCTGAACTGCTGATCCAGTTCCAGTCCGAATATCCATGTGCAATAAGAAGTTCTTCTTCGATTCCATTGCTGCGATGATTTGCATGAAGACGAGTCTGTCATGAGGTGTTGGGATCCTGTTCCATCTGGTGACGCTTTCGGAAGTGATCCTGACCATCGGCACCGCATCTTGGTTATCGGCTTGCTGTACCTCCCATGTAATCTGAGGTAATTCGCTAAGTACCTGAGCGACATGCGTAAGGGCTGCAGTTTGTTGACTCCAGGCAGAACAAGCATTAATTAATGTTATTACGTCTGATAGTACAAAGTTTACTGCACCACTTGCATTGGGAATGGAGTGTGTGATCTTGATCGGAACGACGTTTTGGCCATCGATGTTGAATAGACCGATTGATTCCAAAAAGATCACTAGCGGGAATGGCAATCGGGTCGACAATGATGATAGTACTCTGAGTTCCATTTCAGTAAATGATGATATTGATGTCATGGGAAATGGTGGCATAGTCTCACAGTTCATTTGCGCAAACGTAAGTTTGGCTTCAGCGAGACACAAAATTACTTTCATAAATGAAGTAAAATTGTCTAGAGTATTCAACGTAGCAAACGGCCGAGTTCCAATCGCTTCCATTCGTTTCCACAACTCTTTAACGAAGTTGGGCAACGCTCGAAAGGATACGGGAATCCTAGCTGGTACCACAGCTGATTGTAGCTGTATAGCGGCAACGTCCGTCGGGTCAGATACCTTTAGTCGTTTCAGAATTGAAGCAGTCAATTCAGCTTGAAATTGAGCATTCTTTTCGACTCTAAACTTCTGAGCTTTCTTTTCCTGACTTCCTTTTCCTCTAAACTTCTTAGGCTTTCCTGCCGAGGGGGTTACGGTAAGATTATTTCCTTCAGTGCTTTCCATTTTCGTGATGAAGATTTCTTAGCTTAAAAGGCACGCAGAACTACCGCGTTATTTTCAATCTGAAAAATCTGAGTTCACTCCCCATTTTTGAAGTTGTGTAACAACCCCGAAAGTTGTTACTTTTTCAAAAGCCTTTTCCAGGTCCATGGAAAGAAGCGCAGAGTGGTTTCTAGAGGCCATTTCTGTATGTATTGCTTGGTCAAGCACATGCAACAGAGTGTTTGTGCCTCTTTGAGGTCTGAAGCCATGTTGGCAATTGTCCAGGCATGTTTCGAGAGTTCCTTTTAGCCTGTTTACAATTATTTTTTCAAATAGTTTGGTCAGAACTGAGAGGAGGGAAATTGGGCGGTAACTTTCGATGCATTGCGGATCCGCATTTGGTTTTGGAATAGGAATTAAGTTTGCTTTTTTCCATTCATGTGGGAATATTCCTGTTTTTAAGATGTTGTTGTATAATTTTAATAACCTCAACATGACTAAGCTGGGCGATTTTTTTAACATGTTAAAAGTTATTTTGTCCGAGTCTGGGGTCGATCCTTTGGTTGCGTAAAGGGCTTCCAACATTTCTTGTAGTGTAATTGGTGGTACGTTTTCGACAGGTAAAAAATTGTTTACTTTCATTTTATTGTTGAGCTGCACAAGATGGGGTGGAAAGTTTTCATCTGAACTGTATCCCGCCCATTTAGTGGCAAAAAGTCGCGCGATTACATTTGGATCAGTTGTCACTGTAGAGTCTTTTCTGATTGCCGTGATGTTGCTTCGAGTCTGTTTATTATTTATAGCCTTGACCTTGTTCCAGAGTGTTGTCGAGTCCATCGTTGGATTTATTGAAGATAAGAAATTCGTCCAGGCTGCTGTTTTTGCTTCATGTACCGTCCGTTTAACTTTGTCTGCTAGGCGCCTGTATGTTGTGATGTTACTATTGGTGGGGTGATCTTTTGCTATATGCCAGGCATGTCTCTTCTCGATGGTTAATTTTTTTATGGTTGGGTTAAACCAGACTGGTTGTTGTGGAGAGTTTTGCGGGTAAGAGGTGGGAATTAAGGTGGAAGCTGCTAGCCTTAATATTTTTCTTATACTGGCTGCCTCTTTATTAACATTTTGCGACTCCTGTATAGAATTCAGGAGTTGACCTGATTTTTCAGAGAATTTTGTCCAGTCAGCTTTTTTTTCGACGAATCGGGATTGGAATTTCCTTCTTATAGAATAATGCGTTGCTGTATCTATAATTAAAGGGAAGTGGTCACTTCCTTCTAAATTGTTGTGTGTTTTCCAAGTGGCTATATTAGCTATTGCCGGCGAGGCAAAAATGTCAGGTCAATGGCCGTAAAAGTGTTTTTTGTGGAGAAATGTGTTGGAGGTCCATCATTGAGGAGCACTAAATTTGAATTGTTTAGCTAGTATATTGCCAGCACTGTTGGTTTGTGGAGAACCCCACATTGTGTTGTTGGCGTTAAAGTCTCCTAGTATTATGCTATGCTCCAAGTGATTTGCTACCAGATTTTGATATTCTTGTTGGGAAGTATCTTGGTTTGATTGTCTATAAATATTCTGGATTGTTAGCGGATAAGAGGGTAGGTGCAATTTCAAAGTTTGGGTGAGCATTCCATGTTGACAGCTCGTGTATGTATGTGGAATATTAGATTTAATTAGTACTGCAGTACCATCTTTGTTGCGTTCATGTTGTTTGTTGTTAAAGTAAGCGATGTACTTTTTGTATTTTGATACAAAAGTCGCTCCTATAGCCTCTACCTGCTCCTGCGGATCCTCGATCACAAAGAAGCTGTCATCATCAACAGCCTCATTTGGATCTATGCCCGCTGCTGCCAGTATTTGTTCGTTGTTCGTCGTTCGGTCGATTTTAAGACATGGAATGTCGTTCTGATTATTTCTCCGAAATATTTTATTTATTTGCGGGAACATATTCGGGTTGCTGGTGTTTACAGCTCGAATTTTATTGTTCCAATACAAACTTACAGATGCTCTGTAATTTTCCTTTATTAATGTTTGGAGGTTTTTAATCGACGACTTCAGTGTCATGATCTCCGGGTTATGTCTGTCAGTAAACTGTCTGTACAAGGTTTTTAGTCTTGACAGCAGCCTACTTTTATGTCGGTGCAGTGCGTCAATAGTTGCGTTGCGGAATAAGTCTTCTTCGTCAGTGTGTTGGTACCGAGGTATCGTTTTGTCCATTGTTTGTTTGATTGTCTCGTCCATTCGTCCTAGATACCTGTCAATCTCCTCGTTTGACAGATTTCTGTTGGACGGTGGGGTGGTGTTGTTTTATGAATGATTCATAAGTATGATGTTAATGAATCGTCTGATGTTAAGACGTGTGGGCTGCGTCAATATTTAGTCACCGGACGTCTTACGCATCGTATTTAGGCATGATCCGCCCATATTACAGCGTGTCGAGCTTCTGCTGCACTAGCTGATCCGTGCTTTAGACATTCTTGGTAACTAGATGTGAAACGGGAGAAAGTTTCTCCTGCACACTCGTAGCCTAAGAGTAAGGCTGAGGCGAGTTTCTCATCAAATTCTGGCACCTTAGAGTTCATGTAGTACAGAGTTTCGGTCTCATCTGAATCAAAAGATTCGGGGAACCTAACTGCCTGAACTGCTGATCCAGTTCCAGTCCGAATATCCATGTGCAATAAGAAGTTCTTCTTCGATTCCATTGCTGCGATGATTTGCATGAAGACGAGTCTGTCATGAGGTGTTGGGATCCTGTTCCATCTGGTGACGCTTTCGGAAGTGATCCTGACCATCGGCACCGCATCTTGGTTATCGGCTTGCTGTACCTCCCATGTAATCTGAGGTAATTCGCTAAGTACCTGAGCGACATGCGTAAGGGCTGCAGTTTGTTGACTCCAGGCAGAACAAGCATTAATTAATGTTATTACGTCTGATAGTACAAAGTTTACTGCACCACTTGCATTGGGAATGGAGTGTGTGATCTTGATCGGAACGACGTTTTGGCCATCGATGTTGAATAGACCGATTGATTCCAAAAAGATCACTAGCGGGAATGGCAATCGGGTCGACAATGATGATAGTACTCTGAGTTCCATTTCAGTAAATGATGATATTGATGTCATGGGAAATGGTGGCATAGTCTCACAGTTCATTTGCGCAAACGTAAGTTTGGCTTCAGCGAGACACAAAATTACTTTCATAAATGAAGTAAAATTGTCTAGAGTATTCAACGTAGCAAACGGCCGAGTTCCAATCGCTTCCATTCGTTTCCACAACTCTTTAACGAAGTTGGGCAACGCTCGAAAGGATACGGGAATCCTAGCTGGTACCACAGCTGATTGTAGCTGTATAGCGGCAACGTCCGTCGGGTCAGATACCTTTAGTCGTTTCAGAATTGAAGCAGTCAATTCAGCTTGAAATTGAGCATTCTTTTCGACTCTAAACTTCTGAGCTTTCTTTTCCTGACTTCCTTTTCCTCTAAACTTCTTAGGCTTTCCTGCCGAGGGGGTTACGGTAAGATTATTTCCTTCAGTGCTTTCCATTTTCGTGATGAAGATTTCTTAGCTTAAAAGGCACGCAGAACTACCGCGTTATTTTCAATCTGAAAAATCTGAGTTCACTCCCCATTTTTGAAATTGTGTAACAACCCCGAAAGTTGTTACTTTTTCAAAAGCCTTTTCCAGGTCCATGGAAAGAAGCGCAGAGTGGTTTCTAGAGGCCATTTCTGTATGTATTGCTTGGTCAAGCACATGCAACAGAGTGTTTGTGCCTCTTTGAGGTCTGAAGCCATGTTGGCAATTGTCCAGGCATGTTTCGAGAGTTCCTTTTAGCCTGTTTACAATTATTTTTTCAAATAGTTTGGTCAGAACTGAGAGGAGGGAAATTGGGCGGTAACTTTCGATGCATTGCGGATCCGCATTTGGTTTTGGAATAGGAATTAAGTTTGCTTTTTTCCATTCATGTGGGAATATTCCTGTTTTTAAGATGTTGTTGTATAATTTTAATAACCTCAACATGACTAAGCTGGGCGATTTTTTTAACATGTTAAAAGTTATTTTGTCCGAGTCTGGGGTCGATCCTTTGGTTGCGTAAAGGGCTTCCAACATTTCTTGTAGTGTAATTGGTGGTACGTTTTCGACAGGTAAAAAATTGTTTACTTTCATTTTATTGTTGAGCTGCACAAGATGGGGTGGAAAGTTTTCATCTGAACTGTATCCCGCCCATTTAGTGGCAAAAAGTCGCGCGATTACATTTGGATCAGTTGTCACTGTAGAGTCTTTTCTGATTGCCGTGATGTTGCTTCGAGTCTGTTTATTATTTATAGCCTTGACCTTGTTCCAGAGTGTTGTCGAGTCCATCGTTGGATTTATTGAAGATAAGAAATTCGTCCAGGCTGCTGTTTTTGCTTCATGTACCGTCCGTTTAACTTTGTCTGCTAGGCGCCTGTATGTTGTGATGTTACTATTGGTGGGGTGATCTTTTGCTATATGCCAGGCATGTCTCTTCTCGATGGTTAATTTTTTTATGGTTGGGTTAAACCAGACTGGTTGTTGTGGAGAGTTTTGCGGGTAAGAGGTGGGAATTAAGGTGGAAGCTGCTAGCCTTAATATTTTTCTTATACTGGCTGCCTCTTTATTAACATTTTGCGACTCCTGTATAGAATTCAGGAGTTGACCTGATTTTTCAGAGAATTTTGTCCAGTCAGCTTTTTTTTCGACGAATCGGGATTGGAATTTCCTTCTTATAGAATAATGCGTTGCTGTATCTATAATTAAAGGGAAGTGGTCACTTCCTTCTAAATTGTTGTGTGTTTTCCAAGTGGCTATATTAGCTATTGCCGGCGAGGCAAAAATGTCAGGTCAATGGCCGTAAAAGTGTTTTTTGTGGAGAAATGTGTTGGAGGTCCATCATTGAGGAGCACTAAATTTGAATTGTTTAGCTAGTATATTGCCAGCACTGTTGGTTTGTGGAGAACCCCACATTGTGTTGTTGGCGTTAAAGTCTCCTAGTATTATGCTATGCTCCAAGTGATTTGCTACCAGATTTTGATATTCTTGTTGGGAAGTATCTTGGTTTGATTGTCTATAAATATTCTGGATTGTTAGCGGATAAGAGGGTAGGTGCAATTTCAAAGTTTGGGTGAGCATTCCATGTTGACAGCTCGTGTATGTATGTGGAATATTAGATTTAATTAGTACTGCAGTACCATCTTTGTTGCGTTCATGTTGTTTGTTGTTAAAGTAAGCGATGTACTTTTTGTATTTTGATGGTGCTTATTTTCACCTCAGGATCTCTATTTACTACCTTACCATTTGCGATCATCATTAGATCGGGCCGATCTCGATAGTAGATGAGAGATGTTTGGAAGAATGTGTGAGTCCAGCTAAATAAATTAGGGAGTCCATGGAACTTGCCTATAACGCCGAAAACAGGATCTGTGGATTCCTGCCGTTGGAAATTATTCCACTTCTGGTAATCAAAATGATTCGCAATGGTCAAACGGTCGTAATTTAGGTGTTCCCCTGCCCGGACGTGTTCTGGAGCATCTTTTTAATCAACGTTGTCCGGTCATCTGCCATTGTGAGTCCCTTAAAGGGAGGTAGGACATTCTGTTTTATTAAATACTCGGTCATTACGAAATATTTACGTAACTTCCAGCTCATGAGAGCGAAAAATCTACCTTTGGCTTTAATTTCCCGCTCTTTGGCTTTTAGACCAATAATCAAGTGGTCCTCTTCTAACCCATGGGCGTTTACTTGATAAAGGAATTCTTTCCAATTGGTATTAGGTGTACTTATGGGAGTCTTCAGCACCTTCAAAGTAGGTATTGGTCTATCAGGGTTGTCTCTTAAATGCTTGATTAATTCGCTTAGAGTGATAGAGTGTGTCTTGTCGGAGTATATGAGGCTAGGCTCGACGACTTCTGGTACATCCCAACATTTCTTGAGTGGGAGTTTGTGCCACGTTTTCGGGAGGCTTATGAGGAAGCTAACTGGGGGCATTGTTTTGTTAAGGACATGTTTAGTGAGCGGATGAGATGGGGGCATACAGATAGGATCGATGTACCACATTCTGTCTGCCTGGAATTTTTTCCTTAAGACTTTATATGCCAGATCGGAAGCTAAAAGCTCAGCATATTCAGTATCTATTTCTACATTGGCTCGGGCATTTTTGTATAACTGAGCTAATCCCTCTAGATAGCGGATGAAGGGATGGCCCCAGTGCCGGAATGAACCGTATATGGTCAATAACAACCATTTATCGTTTATCGATGATATTAACTCTAGAAATGGGCTTGAGTGTGGGTTCACCACCTGGAGTTCTTCTGCCTTAGCTCTTACATGTTTGATAAAGTGGGGAAACTCGGGAACCAGCGGTCGATACGTTCTAGCCAACTCAGCTAGCTTTAAGGATGCAAGAGGCTCTATGAGGCCAAAGCAATCATATGCAGTGTCAGGGTCATGTTGTAATACAAGATCTCCTAAGCGATACAGTCGCTCCATCTCTTCCCGGTGATTCGATCCGTAGCTACTGTCGTGTCGGTGTTGAATGTTGGTTAAGGATTGAAATCTTGCCGTGCTGGTGTCCTTGAACATTAAAACCATATTCCGATCCCAGATACTTTTCAAAGATGGGATATAAACTATTCCATGTCCTATGAATACATCCCCTAAATTCCGGGACGCGAACATGAGACCACCCAGATGGTCCGACTCTGTGATCCAAGTTAACTTCAAATTCACTTTCAAATGCTCTAGCTCATATGTCGTTACTGCATTCAATACCCAGGAGATGATCAAGAATTCCATCATCCACTGACCATACTTCAATGTGTCTAAAGAGTTCACCGTCCGGGATGCAAATGATATACTTCTACCCAACCACTGGTTAATATAAGTGGCCACTATCGGAAACGTCTCTTTTGCATAAGAGTCTGTCTTTCTTATTATGTCTTGAATACTCTCTAGGTTCATCCGCTCCTTAAGCCAGAGGCTCGCACACGTGGTGTGATACAGCTCTGGGGATACGATGTTTTGGTTGTACCGTTTGGTGTCGATAAGCATGTTCTTTCTTTTCTCCCACGTCTTTGTGTAGTGCAGGGCGTCTTGTTTCCCCGTTTTCAGAAAGTCTTGAAATGCCAAAAGTCCATCTATTATGAGAGGAGAGTTAAGGGTGTAATCCTGTTGATTCATAAAGCAGGGACTATTGTCTACAGTCTTCCCTGTGTCAGATAGTTTATTGACATCGTCCCACAATGAACTCGACCAGTCCGAGTTCACATATTGTAACTCCTCATCCCCCAGATGGTCATAATCATAGTAAAGCTTATTAAAGACACTTGACATCTTATTATAAAGTTTTTTTCACGTTCGGATTATTCCTGTTGGTAAACTTTTTTATTTCAAAAAATCTCTTCCGGAACATATTGTTTGCAACTATTGTAGTTCGTGTTTCCTCGTCCAATTGCCAGTACATTAACTCACTTGGCATTGAATGGTAGCCACTATAAAATAGTATGCCGATAAAAACTTGGAGGTCTCGATTCGATATTTCAAAATTGTGATGGTTTTGTTGGGAGGCATACAACCGAGTTTGATCTAAAAGTAATTGGACAACATCTTCATATAGTGTTTCGAAAATCTCAACAGGGATTTTGTTTTCTAAACTCATTTTCATATCCAACATGCAGTTTTCAAAGCTATTGGTGGAACTCATAGTCAAGTCAATGTTGTTCTAACACCATCGTGGAGAGTGTGCATGATATTCACGAACTGAGTCTCGCAGAACTGATAATGGGACATCATTCTCATTGTCGTATTCTTCATCTCAAACAAAAGTCTCTACAAAACCAGGAACATCTTTTGGGAAATGTTCATTTTCCAAGTTTTCGATATCAATCTGTTAATAAATTAACACTGTGAGTATATGGTTCATATTGATTTATTTTGCCTTATGATAGGTCTTATATACTATTTTCGATTACATACATACACATTATTATCTTAAATGTAGAGGGACTCGAAAACCGAGATAAAAAAAGGTGACCAATTGTATGACGGCTGGCTGACCCTAGATAAGACGGCCACTAAAGATATAAAGTGTTGACTCATCCGCTGAATAAAGATGGTTTGAGTGCAGCTGCAATATAATCGATGATCTTCTGCTGCTAACTTATCGCTTCTGCTTTATGTAGTACATAAAAACAAACACGTCTTGCTACTTTGCTTGTCGCCAACAGACTGACTCTTTATTTTCTTTGCTTTACATTGTTTCTCTCAAAAGTTTGAGAGGCCAACAACAACGTCTAGGAGTGTGTGTTGTTGTTGTCCTCTTTTACATTGATGGACTTACAGCTAAGGGAGAGTAATAACATTATGTGACTCGGCACAGCTACATCTATCACTTTATTTCTTTATTTTCTCAATTACAATGAATACAATTTAATATAAAATATGATACGAAGTCACGAGTTGACTTCGGGCGATAGACTGCAGATTGGCATAACGAGCGCACCTGCTTAAATAGCATCCGCCACCAGCAGCAGTGCACAACACCAGCAGAGTCCATGGAACTTGCCTATAACGCCGAAAACAGGATCTGTGGATTCCTGCCGTTGGAAATTATTCCACTTCTGGTAATCAAAATGATTCGCAATGGTCAAACGGTCGTAATTTAGGTGTTCCCCTGCCCGGACGTGTTCTGGAGCATCTTTTTAATCAACGTTGTCCGGTCATCTGCCATTGTGAGTCCCTTAAAGGGAGGTAGGACATTCTGTTTTATTAAATACTCGGTCATTACGAAATATTTACGTAACTTCCAGCTCATGAGAGCGAAAAATCTACCTTTGGCTTTAATTTCCCGCTCTTTGGCTTTTAGACCAATAATCAAGTGGTCCTCTTCTAACCCATGGGCGTTTACTTGATAAAGGAATTCTTTCCAATTGGTATTAGGTGTACTTATGGGAGTCTTCAGCACCTTCAAAGTAGGTATTGGTCTATCAGGGTTGTCTCTTAAATGCTTGATTAATTCGCTTAGAGTGATAGAGTGTGTCTTGTCGGAGTATATGAGGCTAGGCTCGACGACTTCTGGTACATCCCAACATTTCTTGAGTGGGAGTTTGTGCCACGTTTTCGGGAGGCTTATGAGGAAGCTAACTGGGGGCATTGTTTTGTTAAGGACATGTTTAGTGAGCGGATGAGATGGGGGCATACAGATAGGATCGATGTACCACATTCTGTCTGCCTGGAATTTTTTCCTTAAGACTTTATATGCCAGATCGGAAGCTAAAAGCTCAGCATATTCAGTATCTATTTCTACATTGGCTCGGGCATTTTTGTATAACTGAGCTAATCCCTCTAGATAGCGGATGAAGGGATGGCCCCAGTGCCGGAATGAACCGTATATGGTCAATAACAACCATTTATCGTTTATCGATGATATTAACTCTAGAAATGGGCTTGAGTGTGGGTTCACCACCTGGAGTTCTTCTGCCTTAGCTCTTACATGTTTGATAAAGTGGGGAAACTCGGGAACCAGCGGTCGATACGTTCTAGCCAACTCAGCTAGCTTTAAGGATGCAAGAGGCTCTATGAGGCCAAAGCAATCATATGCAGTGTCAGGGTCATGTTGTAATACAAGATCTCCTAAGCGATACAGTCGCTCCATCTCTTCCCGGTGATTCGATCCGTAGCTACTGTCGTGTCGGTGTTGAATGTTGGTTAAGGATTGAAATCTTGCCGTGCTGGTGTCCTTGAACATTAAAACCATATTCCGATCCCAGATACTTTTCAAAGATGGGATATAAACTATTCCATGTCCTATGAATACATCCCCTAAATTCCGGGACGCGAACATGAGACCACCCAGATGGTCCGACTCTGTGATCCAAGTTAACTTCAAATTCACTTTCAAATGCTCTAGCTCATATGTCGTTACTGCATTCAATACCCAGGAGATGATCAAGAATTCCATCATCCACTGACCATACTTCAATGTGTCTAAAGAGTTCACCGTCCGGGATGCAAATGATATACTTCTACCCAACCACTGGTTAATATAAGTGGCCACTATCGGAAACGTCTCTTTTGCATAAGAGTCTGTCTTTCTTATTATGTCTTGAATACTCTCTAGGTTCATCCGCTCCTTAAGCCAGAGGCTCGCACACGTGGTGTGATACAGCTCTGGGGATACGATGTTTTGGTTGTACCGTTTGGTGTCGATAAGCATGTTCTTTCTTTTCTCCCACGTCTTTGTGTAGTGCAGGGCGTCTTGTTTCCCCGTTTTCAGAAAGTCTTGAAATGCCAAAAGTCCATCTATTATGAGAGGAGAGTTAAGGGTGTAATCCTGTTGATTCATAAAGCAGGGACTATTGTCTACAGTCTTCCCTGTGTCAGATAGTTTATTGACATCGTCCCACAATGAACTCGACCAGTCCGAGTTCACATATTGTAACTCCTCATCCCCCAGATGGTCATAATCATAGTAAAGCTTATTAAAGACACTTGACATCTTATTATAAAGTTTTTTTCACGTTCGGATTATTCCTGTTGGTAAACTTTTTTATTTCAAAAAATCTCTTCCGGAACATATTGTTTGCAACTATTGTAGTTCGTGTTTCCTCGTCCAATTGCCAGTACATTAACTCACTTGGCATTGAATGGTAGCCACTATAAAATAGTATGCCGATAAAAACTTGGAGGTCTCGATTCGATATTTCAAAATTGTGATGGTTTTGTTGGGAGGCATACAACCGAGTTTGATCTAAAAGTAGTTGGACAACATCTTCATATAGTGTTTCGAAAATCTCAACAGGGATTTTGTTTTCTAAACTCATTTTCATATCCAACATGCAGTTTTCAAAGCTATTGGTGGAACTCATAGTCAAGTCAATGTTGTTCTAACACCATCGTGGAGAGTGTGCATGATATTCACGAACTGAGTCTCGCAGAACTGATAATGGGACATCATCCTCATTGTCGTATTCTTCATCTCAAACAAAAGTCTCTACAAAACCAGGAACATCTTTTGGGAAATGTTCATTTTCCAAGTTTTCGATATCAATCTGTTAATAAATTAACACTGTGAGTATATGGTTCATATTGATTTATTTTGCCTTATGATAGGTCTTATATACTATTTTCGATTACATACATACACATTATTATCTTAAATGTAGAGGGACTCGAAAACCGAGATAAAAAAAGGTGACCAATTGTATGACGGCTGGCTGACCCTAGATAAGACGGCCACTAAAGATATAAAGTGTTGACTCATCCGCTGAATAAAGATGGTTTGAGTGCAGCTGCAATATAATCGATGATCTTCTGCTGCTAACTTATCGCTTCTGCTTTATGTAGTACATAAAAACAAACACGTCTTGCTACTTTGCTTGTCGCCAACAGACTGACTCTTTATTTTCTTTGCTTTACATTGTTTCTCTCAAAAGTTTGAGAGGCCAACAACAACGTCTAGGAGTGTGTGTTGTTGTTGTCCTCTTTTACATTGATGGACTTACAGCTAAGGGAGAGTAATAACATTATGTGACTCGGCACAGCTACATCTATCACTTTATTTCTTTATTTTCTCAATTACAATGAATACAATTTAATATAAAATATGATACGAAGTCACGAGTTGACTTCGGGCGATAGACTGCAGATTGGCATAACGAGCGCACCTGCTTAAATAGCATCCGCCACCAGCAGCAGTGCACAACACCAGCAGAGTCCATGGAACTTGCCTATAACGCCGAAAACAGGATCTGTGGATTCCTGCCGTTGGAAATTATTCCACTTCTGGTAATCAAAATGATTCGCAATGGTCAAACGGTCGTAATTTAGGTGTTCCCCTGCCCGGACGTGTTCTGGAGCATCTTTTTAATCAACGTTGTCCGGTCATCTGCCATTGTGAGTCCCTTAAAGGGAGGTAGGACATTCTGTTTTATTAAATACTCGGTCATTACGAAATATTTACGTAACTTCCAGCTCATGAGAGCGAAAAATCTACCTTTGGCTTTAATTTCCCGCTCTTTGGCTTTTAGACCAATAATCAAGTGGTCCTCTTCTAACCCATGGGCGTTTACTTGATAAAGGAATTCTTTCCAATTGGTATTAGGTGTACTTATGGGAGTCTTCAGCACCTTCAAAGTAGGTATTGGTCTATCAGGGTTGTCTCTTAAATGCTTGATTAATTCGCTTAGAGTGATAGAGTGTGTCTTGTCGGAGTATATGAGGCTAGGCTCGACGACTTCTGGTACATCCCAACATTTCTTGAGTGGGAGTTTGTGCCACGTTTTCGGGAGGCTTATGAGGAAGCTAACTGGGGGCATTGTTTTGTTAAGGACATGTTTAGTGAGCGGATGAGATGGGGGCATACAGATAGGATCGATGTACCACATTCTGTCTGCCTGGAATTTTTTCCTTAAGACTTTATATGCCAGATCGGAAGCTAAAAGCTCAGCATATTCAGTATCTATTTCTACATTGGCTCGGACATTTTTGTATAACTGAGCTAATCCCTCTAGATAGCGGATGAAGGGATGGCCCCAGTGCCGGAATGAACCGTATATGGTCAATAACAACCATTTATCGTTTATCGATGATATTAACTCTAGAAATGGGCTTGAGTGTGGGTTCACCACCTGGAGTTCTTCTGCCTTAGCTCTTACATGTTTGATAAAGTGGGGAAACTCGGGAACCAGCGGTCGATACGTTCTAGCCAACTCAGCTAGCTTTAAGGATGCAAGAGGCTCTATGAGGCCAAAGCAATCATATGCAGTGTCAGGGTCATGTTGTAATACAAGATCTCCTAAGCGATACAGTCGCTCCATCTCTTCCCGGTGATTCGATCCGTAGCTACTGTCGTGTCGGTGTTGAATGTTGGTTAAGGATTGAAATCTTGCCGTGCTGGTGTCCTTGAACATTAAAACCATATTCCGATCCCAGATACTTTTCAAAGATGGGATATAAACTATTCCATGTCCTATGAATACATCCCCTAAATTCCGGGACGCGAACATGAGACCACCCAGATGGTCCGACTCTGTGATCCAAGTTAACTTCAAATTCACTTTCAAATGCTCTAGCTCATATGTCGTTACTGCATTCAATACCCAGGAGATGATCAAGAATTCCATCATCCACTGACCATACTTCAATGTGTCTAAAGAGTTCACCGTCCGGGATGCAAATGATATACTTCTACCCAACCACTGGTTAATATAAGTGGCCACTATCGGAAACGTCTCTTTTGCATAAGAGTCTGTCTTTCTTATTATGTCTTGAATACTCTCTAGGTTCATCCGCTCCTTAAGCCAGAGGCTCGCACACGTGGTGTGATACAGCTCTGGGGATACGATGTTTTGGTTGTACCGTTTGGTGTCGATAAGCATGTTCTTTCTTTTCTCCCACGTCTTTGTGTAGTGCAGGGCGTCTTGTTTCCCCGTTTTCAGAAAGTCTTGAAATGCCAAAAGTCCATCTATTATGAGAGGAGAGTTAAGGGTGTAATCCTGTTGATTCATAAAGCAGGGACTATTGTCTACAGTCTTCCCTGTGTCAGATAGTTTATTGACATCGTCCCACAATGAACTCGACCAGTCCGAGTTCACATATTGTAACTCCTCATCCCCCAGATGGTCATAATCATAGTAAAGCTTATTAAAGACACTTGACATCTTATTATAAAGTTTTTTTCACGTTCGGATTATTCCTGTTGGTAAACTTTTTTATTTCAAAAAATCTCTTCCGGAACATATTGTTTGCAACTATTGTAGTTCGTGTTTCCTCGTCCAATTGCCAGTACATTAACTCACTTGGCATTGAATGGTAGCCACTATAAAATAGTATGCCGATAAAAACTTGGAGGTCTCGATTCGATATTTCAAAATTGTGATGGTTTTGTTGGGAGGCATACAACCGAGTTTGATCTAAAAGTAGTTGGACAACATCTTCATATAGTGTTTCGAAAATCTCAACAGGGATTTTGTTTTCTAAACTCATTTTCATATCCAACATGCAGTTTTCAAAGCTATTGGTGGAACTCATAGTCAAGTCAATGTTGTTCTAACACCATCGTGGAGAGTGTGCATGATATTCACGAACTGAGTCTCGCAGAACTGATAATGGGACATCATCCTCATTGTCGTATTCTTCATCTCAAACAAAAGTCTCTACAAAACCAGGAACATCTTTTGGGAAATGTTCATTTTCCAAGTTTTCGATATCAATCTGTTAATAAATTAACACTGTGAGTATATGGTTCATATTGATTTATTTTGCCTTATGATAGGTCTTATATACTATTTTCGATTACATACATACACATTATTATCTTAAATGTAGAGGGACTCGAAAACCGAGATAAAAAAAGGTGACCAATTGTATGACGGCTGGCTGACCCTAGATAAGACGGCCACTAAAGATATAAAGTGTTGACTCATCCGCTGAATAAAGATGGTTTGAGTGCAGCTGCAATATAATCGATGATCTTCTGCTGCTAACTTATCGCTTCTGCTTTATGTAGTACATAAAAACAAACACGTCTTGCTACTTTGCTTGTCGCCAACAGACTGACTCTTTATTTTCTTTGCTTTACATTGTTTCTCTCAAAAGTTTGAGAGGCCAACAACAACGTCTAGGAGTGTGTGTTGTTGTTGTCCTCTTTTACATTGATGGACTTACAGCTAAGGGAGAGTAATAACATTATGTGACTCGGCACAGCTACATCTATCACTTTATTTCTTTATTTTCTCAATTACAATGAATACAATTTAATATAAAATATGATACGAAGTCACGAGTTGACTTCGGGCGATAGACTGCAGATTGGCATAACGAGCGCACCTGCTTAAATAGCATCCGCCACCAGCAGCAGTGCACAACACCAGCAGAGTCCATGGAACTTGCCTATAACGCCGAAAACAGGATCTGTGGATTCCTGCCGTTGGAAATTATTCCACTTCTGGTAATCAAAATGATTCGCAATGGTCAAACGGTCGTAATTTAGGTGTTCCCCTGCCCGGACGTGTTCTGGAGCATCTTTTTAATCAACGTTGTCCGGTCATCTGCCATTGTGAGTCCCTTAAAGGGAGGTAGGACATTCTGTTTTATTAAATACTCGGTCATTACGAAATATTTACGTAACTTCCAGCTCATGAGAGCGAAAAATCTACCTTTGGCTTTAATTTCCCGCTCTTTGGCTTTTAGACCAATAATCAAGTGGTCCTCTTCTAACCCATGGGCGTTTACTTGATAAAGGAATTCTTTCCAATTGGTATTAGGTGTACTTATGGGAGTCTTCAGCACCTTCAAAGTAGGTATTGGTCTATCAGGGTTGTCTCTTAAATGCTTGATTAATTCGCTTAGAGTGATAGAGTGTGTCTTGTCGGAGTATATGAGGCTAGGCTCGACGACTTCTGGTACATCCCAACATTTCTTGAGTGGGAGTTTGTGCCACGTTTTCGGGAGGCTTATGAGGAAGCTAACTGGGGGCATTGTTTTGTTAAGGACATGTTTAGTGAGCGGATGAGATGGGGGCATACAGATAGGATCGATGTACCACATTCTGTCTGCCTGGAATTTTTTCCTTAAGACTTTATATGCCAGATCGGAAGCTAAAAGCTCAGCATATTCAGTATCTATTTCTACATTGGCTCGGACATTTTTGTATAACTGAGCTAATCCCTCTAGATAGCGGATGAAGGGATGGCCCCAGTGCCGGAATGAACCGTATATGGTCAATAACAACCATTTATCGTTTATCGATGATATTAACTCTAGAAATGGGCTTGAGTGTGGGTTCACCACCTGGAGTTCTTCTGCCTTAGCTCTTACATGTTTGATAAAGTGGGGAAACTCGGGAACCAGCGGTCGATACGTTCTAGCCAACTCAGCTAGCTTTAAGGATGCAAGAGGCTCTATGAGGCCAAAGCAATCATATGCAGTGTCAGGGTCATGTTGTAATACAAGATCTCCTAAGCGATACAGTCGCTCCATCTCTTCCCGGTGATTCGATCCGTAGCTACTGTCGTGTCGGTGTTGAATGTTGGTTAAGGATTGAAATCTTGCCGTGCTGGTGTCCTTGAACATTAAAACCATATTCCGATCCCAGATACTTTTCAAAGATGGGATATAAACTATTCCATGTCCTATGAATACATCCCCTAAATTCCGGGACGCGAACATGAGACCACCCAGATGGTCCGACTCTGTGATCCAAGTTAACTTCAAATTCACTTTCAAATGCTCTAGCTCATATGTCGTTACTGCATTCAATACCCAGGAGATGATCAAGAATTCCATCATCCACTGACCATACTTCAATGTGTCTAAAGAGTTCACCGTCCGGGATGCAAATGATATACTTCTACCCAACCACTGGTTAATATAAGTGGCCACTATCGGAAACGTCTCTTTTGCATAAGAGTCTGTCTTTCTTATTATGTCTTGAATACTCTCTAGGTTCATCCGCTCCTTAAGCCAGAGGCTCGCACACGTGGTGTGATACAGCTCTGGGGATACGATGTTTTGGTTGTACCGTTTGGTGTCGATAAGCATGTTCTTTCTTTTCTCCCACGTCTTTGTGTAGTGCAGGGCGTCTTGTTTCCCCGTTTTCAGAAAGTCTTGAAATGCCAAAAGTCCATCTATTATGAGAGGAGAGTTAAGGGTGTAATCCTGTTGATTCATAAAGCAGGGACTATTGTCTACAGTCTTCCCTGTGTCAGATAGTTTATTGACATCGTCCCACAATGAACTCGACCAGTCCGAGTTCACATATTGTAACTCCTCATCCCCCAGATGGTCATAATCATAGTAAAGCTTATTAAAGACACTTGACATCTTATTATAAAGTTTTTTTCACGTTCGGATTATTCCTGTTGGTAAACTTTTTTATTTCAAAAAATCTCTTCCGGAACATATTGTTTGCAACTATTGTAGTTCGTGTTTCCTCGTCCAATTGCCAGTACATTAACTCACTTGGCATTGAATGGTAGCCACTATAAAATAGTATGCCGATAAAAACTTGGAGGTCTCGATTCGATATTTCAAAATTGTGATGGTTTTGTTGGGAGGCATACAACCGAGTTTGATCTAAAAGTAATTGGACAACATCTTCATATAGTGTTTCGAAAATCTCAACAGGGATTTTGTTTTCTAAACTCATTTTCATATCCAACATGCAGTTTTCAAAGCTATTGGTGGAACTCATAGTCAAGTCAATGTTGTTCTAACACCATCGTGGAGAGTGTGCATGATATTCACGAACTGAGTCTCGCAGAACTGATAATGGGACATCATTCGCATTGTCGTATTCTTCATCTCAAACAAAAGTCTCTACAAAACCAGGAACATCTTTTGGGAAATGTTCATTTTCCAAGTTTTCGATATCAATCTGTTAATAAATTAACACTGTGAGTATATGGTTCATATTGATTTATTTTGCCTTATGATAGGTCTTATATACTATTTTCGATTACATACATACACATTATTATCTTAAATGTAGAGGGACTCGAAAACCGAGATAAAAAAAGGTGACCAATTGTATGACGGCTGGCTGACCCTAGATAAGACGGCCACTAAAGATATAAAGTGTTGACTCATCCGCTGAATAAAGATGGTTTGAGTGCAGCTGCAATATAATCGATGATCTTCTGCTGCTAACTTATCGCTTCTGCTTTATGTAGTACATAAAAACAAACACGTCTTGCTACTTTGCTTGTCGCCAACAGACTGACTCTTTATTTTCTTTGCTTTGACTCTCAAAAGTTTGAGAGGCCAACAACAACGTCTAGGAGTGTCTGTTGTTGTTGTCCTCTTTTACATTGATGGACTTACAGCTAAGGGAGAGTAATAACATTATGTGACTCGGCACAGCTACATCTATCACTTTATTTCTTTATTTTCTCAATTACAATGAATACAATTTAATATAAAATATGATACGAAGTCACGAGTTGACTTCGGGCGATAGACTGCAGATTGGCATAACGAGCGCACCTGCTTAAATAGCATCCGCCACCAGCAGCAGTGCACAACACAATGGCTTCGCATGCACCGATCTCAAATGACACTTGCATTCCTTCGATGAGCGTTAGATGATCACCCAGACGCGGCGTCGGCACATTCCATCATGTACATTTGCATTGCTTCTTCTTGGTCGTGGGAGTATGGAAGAACATACTTGTTGATGCAATATGATTATCTTCTATTTGCCGATGTAATGTGATTAGCCTTAACTTACATACAGTGGGTTGCCAAATTATTAGGGACAGTAACGAAAAATTGTATTTCTGATGCATTTGATTCAAGTTCAGTGAAAAGACACAGTTTTTTTTATGAAATAAAAATGTGTTTGACAATGTATTATAATAGAATAATAATAATTATAAAATTAAATAAAAGAATTCAATATTTTGTTAAAAAAAACTAAACAGAAGAAAAAACTACTTAAACTAATCAATATTTGGTAACATTCCCTTTTGCCCCAATGAGTGCCTTAATACGCTTGGGCATACTTTCTATACACCGCTGAGCACTTTCTTGTATTTTGGGATTGTGATGCCAAACATTTTCCAGTTTTTCTATAAGTTTTTCCTTGTTGGTTATCACATCTTTGGCTATTTCCCCCTTGGTAATCTCTCATAGATTCTCAATGGGGTTCATGTCTGGAGAATTGCCAGGCCAAGGTAAAACTGGGATCTTGTTTTCATCCAAAAACTTGGTTACGCTTTTCGCTTTATGACATGGTGCTGAATCATGCATAAATATGAAATCTTGACCATTCGGAAACCATTCTCTTAACGTTGGTAGCAAATGAGTTTTTAAGACTTCCCTATATTGGTCTTGCTTCATAGTTCCCTGAACAATGTAGAGGCGGCCAACACCCTTTCCGCTGACTACCGACCACACCATTACTTTGGCGGGATGTTTGACCCTCTCCAGGATGCAATCTGGATGGTACTTCTCACCTGGGCGTCGCCTAACAAAACTGCTTTTGTCGGCTAAAATTTCAAATGTGGATTCATCTGAAAAACAAACCTAAAAACAAGGAACAATGTGTAATAGTATTACAAGATATTCTTTATAAGTTTGTTTAAAACAGCAAAAAGAAGCCAGCTGACCTTACTCCAGTCTTCAACCGTCATCTCGCGGTGTTCGCGAGCCCAGGCAAGCCGTTTATTTTTCATTGCATCGGTCAACCGAGGTTTTTTGACAGCACGATTACCTGTCAAGCCTTCCTCTGCCAGTCTCCGCCGCTGCACAGTTCTCATAGAAGCTCGTATATGGGAGTCATGAACTAATTGAGTTAACAACCTTACACTTTTTTTGCGATTTTGTAGACAGATATCACGAATTTTCCTATCGGTAAGTGGAGTTATCATTCGTTTTCTCCCACAATTACCTTTTCTTTTAGCAGAAATCGGCTGGTTTATATCCACGCATTTTTTAATTCTATTCACTACGGACTTAGAAACACCAGTAATTTCCGCTATTGTCCTTTGCGAGTGAACTGTATGCTGGAGAAGGGTTTTAATTTCAGTTGTTTTTTTAGGAGACAAATCGCAGCCTTTACCCATACTAGAAGACCAAAAATGTTAAAAAAAAAATTGTTTTTACAATTATTTTATTAATAATTGTATTTCTAATAAAAGAATAGTAATACTTACATTTTAACTGTATTTTATATCACAAATATACAAATTTCCTTTCCCTGTCACTGTTTAACGTCTGCACTGCTTACAGCTCTCACGATGTTTAAAAATTTGTAAAAACCAAACATTACTCTCTAGTCAGAAAATTCGCTTAAAATTACAGTTATAAAAACACAACGAACGCATATAACAAATCCCGTTACACTACACTGCAATAAACTGGAGCAAAACGCGCCCAAAGTAAGAAAATGAACAAAAATGTTACTGTCCCTAATAATTTGGCAACCCACTGTATGTCGCCGATTGTTGTCTGCTCTCGTTCTCCGTCGACCCTCCTATATTCTATGTTTAGTTTATCTCTAAACACGATCTCTTCTTCGTCTGTGATCACGTGGTATAATGGTTAGATCATAGCTGCACCTCTCTATCGAATCTCCCCCCGTAAAAGTAGCCTGTTGAAATCCATTCTAAGAATAATGCAAAAATGACTATATGTTTCCATTGTACCCCAGCAGGTACCTAACATAACATCTAAGCTAATTACTAATTACTAATTACAACTGTTCACTTATTTTTCCACTTTTCAATGTTTTTGTACAAAGTTTTAGAACAATTTGATAAGAAAGTAAAAGTAAAATAAGAAATTTTCACGAAAAGCAAAAAAAAACATCAACCTCGCAATATCGGAAAATTGAACAACACAATCCCAGCTGATAAAAAGAAAATTACCGTTGATTACTTTCAAATGAACATTGGTTTCACATACTTGTGAAATGTCAAAGAAAATCAATATATACAAACCTCATTAAAAAAAATGACAGATAGATCGATGGTAATGTGATAAAGTAATGAATACCATATTTTGTACCCAAACGGGCACAGTGGTAGTAAATGGGTTAAGCCAGGCAGCTTCATCTTTGATAGGTGGTCCCAAACTATTCCGTTTTTCTGCCAAGTTTTGTATCTATTTTTGAAACTCCTTTTTTGCCGTGGGCTCGTGATTTCTTCACGTTTTCTTCCATTGCCAACACTAAAGACTCCATTTGATTTGGATTTGTAATTTTTCTTTTCATAAGAAAAAATAAAAAAAATAATTATAAACTATTGCTTATTGTTATAAATATGTATATGCATATTATATACTACTTGCATTTGTTTCTTTTCCATTTTATTTGATAAATTTGGTTTTTTTTTCCGATCGTATTCCTACTCCATCACGACGAAAATACGAGTACATACCATTCGAGTAAAATACGTCTATATCCGACATACGGAATTACCCATAAAATGCGAGAGTCGAACGCGATGCACTACGTTCGAGAATTGACAATTGCAAAATACGACTTATGTAATAAGAAAATTCGACTACAGTCGAATACGAGTAGGAAATGCAAGACACTGAATTGGGGTGATTAACTCATCATATACTCGTAATATTGTCTGTCTGTACGTGTGTCGTGTTCTACAACTTAGAGTGTATCCGCAAGCGAATTTAGAGAATTTATCTATTAATGTAAGGATAATATTTTTGTTAATGTTTTAGTTGTTTTAGTGGAACAGCACCATAGCCGTACTTGCTGGCATCCGCGTGGATCTCAGTAGTTGCCCTAGGATTAAACTAAACAGCTTAAGGACAGGTGATTTGGGTAGACCTGATTTCAGTTGTTTAAATGACGTCATTTGTTCGTCTCCCCACACGAAGTTCTCTCCCTTACGGAGTAAGCACGTTACCTAATGTCGTAACCCTTTGTTGTCCAATGCCCAACAGATTCCTCTTGCTTGGTTGCAATTCCAGATATTCCATCATTGCCAAACTGTCGTATCTTAGAAGACATAAATTGCTTCCGGTGTCTAAAAGCGCGCTTACCGTGAGACCTCCCACAGGAATATCCTTGAATACTCTATTGGACCCAATCGCCAGATTGACTATTGCTTCCGGCTTTCTCCGACCTCTGCGACGTCATTGGTGCTGTCTCGGCGTTACATTCGCGTGCCCTATGCCCTAGCTTTCCGCATCTGTAGCATTTGAACACCCGAAAACTACAATCTCTGGCAATATGCGTCCCCTCTCTGTTATATTACGCCCTGTAGTACCGTGCTATCAATGTGGAGAAGAGTATACGAGCGGAGAAAAGAAAAGACTTTGTTAAACGTTATAATATTTTCTTTTATTTAAATATATAGATATAGTTAAAGGCCCGCTGTGTAAACCAAAGGCTGCGACCTTTACTGTTTGGAGTGTCTTAATCTCTCTCTGCCTTGTCCTTCCCAACCACTGCCTTTTATACTAAATTTTATTCAAATTTTATCTACTTACGCAATAGCTTCAGTACAAAATAATTCTCACGATGCATTTTTCCTTTATTGATAAGATTTCCATTTAATTGTTCCAAGTGTTAATTACCCTTTCGTGTCAGCGCACATGATCGTTCGGTAATTTGATCCGTGTGACACACAACGGCTTGCTGCCAACACTTAATGCCTGCCCTGTGTTGTTTTTGTTGAGTCGGCGTTTTGGCTTTGACCCATATAACACACTTCGGGGTGAATGCATTGGATTGTTTACAATCGCTTGTAGCAGCGTAAAGTGGGTTCTCCACTGGGTTATGACGTTGGTATGGACTTTGTATCACGATTATGGGTGTGAATTATAATGTACTTGTTGCTATTGGAAGATGCGAGTAGTGCTTATGGGGTGGGAATATAGTAGTGTAGCGGAGTACTACAAGCAAGCTCTCTCCCTTTTCTCCACCTTGATTATTGCCTGACTACTTTCACTGGTTGGTGTCTTCGAGTTCCCCCTAGGGTGATGACCGCACGTCGGAACCTCCCATTCTCTCATACACCTTCAATTGCATCTTCAGCTCAACGATGGACTTGCCTGATAGAGAACAACCTTGTTCTGCCTGGTGTCAGGAATTCCTTCCACGAAGTATTCTATCAGACTCTCGTCGTCCAAATCGATTGCCTTACCCAATTCCATGAGGCTGTACAAATACACTTGTAACGTTTCCAACGGTTTTTTCTCTCGTGATCTCAGGCGGCGGTGGCTGACGACGGTTTTGTCCCAAAGTACAAGCGCTCTCTTCGAGGCACCCCAGCTGGTTATACCCGCTTGGCTACGAAGGAAAAGTTTAGCACAGCCCTTAAGCAGCTGTTTTCCGTAGACATTCACGCTTCGCGAGATCGAAGACTCGATAACCTAGTTCAATGGGACCGACTACACAGACGTCAATCTGTGGGCCCAAGAATTCGAAGAGACCGTCGGTTGGGGGGAACTGCGGGAACTGCGAAATTTGGTTAACATCCATTTTTATATTCTCTTTGTTTGTTTTTATTTTTACAATACAAACTTTTTAATTATTATAATTTAAATAAAAGAAAAAAAATAGCAGCAGGAATAAACGAAACTAAAACTAATTACCATTAACCGCTTTTCCTCTAGGACTAGAACCTGTACCGCTGCTTCTGTTGTCTTCTACCGCTATACTCCTGACACCACTCTGTTCCAGCAAACTTGCGGTTTTCACCTTCTGCCTGGACACGGCACTTCCCCTTCGTTGATGCACACAACGGCGATACGGTTAAATTTCTTAAATTTGCGACACGTGAACTGCACAAACGGATTTGCGTATGCCGTAGTGGTTCTTTCGTTGATAAGCTACGGAAATTTACGCAATATCGCCTTTTGTTGTTGCCCTTTTACTCTTCACTTTTCCACTTATTTTGTTTTTTTTTAGACACACTGTCTGCGCACTGCACATACATACAACGAGACTGATGTCGCCATTATCACGGTAGTGTTCCTCGCGACACACTTCTCTTTTCCCTTTTTTTTTCGTGTATTCTACTGTTCAAATTCACTAAATTGATTTTTTTTTCTTTGATAATTCGTGTATTTTTCACGTTCACTGTCTTTCTTTTTTTTACGCCTACAACGAGGGATGCAACTACGCACTACCGCTTGCTTGAGTTGGTGCTCTTTTTCGTTTTTTTTTTCACTTTGGGCTCTGATTATAACTTTTTATACCTTTTATACCTTTTATACCTTTTATACCTTTTATACCTTTTATACACCTATTACAGATGGCGAGTCGAATATTCGCTGGTTCTCGAATTGTTAGGCGAATGAAGCAAGTCGAGCTATTACGATTCGGGAGTTTCTTAATTCGCCTGAAATTCACAATTGCCACCATAGCGATGAAAAAAAAAAATTGTCAAACGTCAAATAAAATTTGTTTATCTAAAATTTGATTTGTAGCGGACAGTTTAAATATTCAATTTAAAAATGATAAGTAGCGTGGTGTTTTTTATGAACAATACGAGGAACGAAGAACTACAAACATGTGTAGACTATGGAGGCAAATTAGAGATAGCTCCAACCCTTTGGAACTTCCCAATCGTCTGTACGTATGAAATTATTATGCTCATTAACAATATCTAAAATCCACATTTTCCAGGTTTATTTGTTTTTGTTTTTGTCTTAGAACAAATAACAAATGAATTTAAAGATTCCCGTAGCTGTGCGATTCCTCCAACCATTAAATGGGCATGTGCTCTGCGATTTTTTGCAAGCGGGAGCTATCAGAGTAGTGTAGGAAACGACTACGATTTGGGACTAGCACAAGGGACTATTTCGGTTATTCTGTCAGAAATTTTAAACATATTTATACAAGAAATTTGTCCACTCCATATCCGTGCAGAAATGACCGAAACAGAAAAACAAGAAGCGTCTGGATTTACGGCGTGCTGCAGGCCCAAAAGTTCATCCACTGCTGTTTCTAGTGGGAACATGGACAATTGGGTATAAGGCCCACCACCAGTAGCTACAAGCTCGCCTTTATTTGAGGCTATTTTCTTTTTGAGCTTATTTTTCTAACCAAACCTGACAAGGCAAAAAATGATAAAATTCATATTAAACATTTCTTTCGAAATCTTACCTTATGCCATTCTTATCCAATACGTGCAGGTGGCCTCAAGCAATTCAGTTCGACCGCAAAGCTATCCCAATATTCTTTTTGATTTTTCTTCGACGATCCAAACGCTCCCACCCCTTTAGCCATGCCTGGATTTGCCTCCATTAGCTCAACTAACTTGGCAAATTTATGTTTGTTGGTCTTTTTACTTAAGAAAAAATAAAGTACTCGTAGAATTATTAAATATTTCTTTTATCTATGAGACATATATGTATATACTTACATTTGTTTATGTTCTGCCATATTATTTCGCTTTTTTGTATTGAACACTTCATCAGTCACCGAATAATTCAATTCGCTTGATTTTGACATAAGAAACAAAGATTTTTCCGAACATTCGCCAACCATAATATGGTGAATTTGTAATTCGCCAAGTTTTTGACATTAAAGTCGAATGTCATCTGCGCGATTCGCAATTGGTAATATCAATTTTCACCATTCGACCAATTTTTCATTCGACTCGCCATCGGTAATAGGGGCATTAAATTAATCTCGGTTTCGTGTATTTTCTAGGGGAATTTAATGATTGCACCTTTTCCTTTGTTTTATTTCCAGCGAAATATAGCACTGCGCAAAACTGACCGGCACAACATAATTTTTCCTTTTTTGTCTCTATAAAAAAAAAACTCTCCGGTCGAAAATCTTAGTGGATTTTTGTCTATCCCGGTTGAGTTCCCAATTTGTGGGATTCTTGCGCGGAGCAAGAAATAAAAAAAAAACAAAACAGTCGATTAAACTAAATTCTTTTACTTCAATTCTTTATTTCGACATCTGCACTTGATGAAAGACTGACACAGAGTGCTCTTAAAACTACCCTGCTTGCTGCTTTACATATGGAGGATGTCCCAAAAGCCCTAATTATTGGCAATGGTCTTGGGACGGGATTGGTGATCGAAGTTGCATTTATCGTAGAGGGTTGAACCGGGGCTTCGGTGGTAGCGGCTGAAGTGGTTGAGAGTGATGTATATAGCTCGTCGTGTAAGGATTTGTTACTCGGGCTTACTGCAGATGGAGGTGCATCCGGCTTACTAGAGATGTGCTTTAATTCCTCCAATATCTGCATCGTGGTTGGTCTAGTGGATGCAGCTTCCTCACTAAGAAATTTGAGGTCATATTGGATGGATCCGATGTTTCCGGTATGTTCAGCATGCTTGAGATGTAGGAGAGTTGATTGGTCAGCCAATGTTGACATAATTTTTCCCAACTGAATTGAAGTTGACTGAATCGCTGGTAATGTGTTTAAGCAGTGAGACTTATCAGAATCTGCTGGTTTAGTGATTTTAGAGTGAAGGGATTGAACAGCTGATTTTATGGTGGTTATGCTGTTATCGATCGAACAGTTTAGATTGTCATGGCTTTCTGAAATGAGTTTGGTTATATTTTTACTGCTGAATTGAACTTCGCATTTCAGCTATGCCATCGAGTCTGCAAGCCCAATTAGTTACCAGGGAGATGGTCCGGCACTCTACACAGAAAAAGCTGAATATGCGTTTATACTCTTCGAGATGAGTTTTAGCGTTTCTGCTCAAACCAATCCATATGGGATGGAATTTCTTTCCACATATCCCATTGCATGTAACCATTTCCACTGTGTTAGTAGGTACAGCGCAGTCAGCAAATCCACAGGAAGACATGGTTAAATTATTAGCAAGTAGGTTATTAAGTATTATTATTATCCTTTTTTTTTTTTTTAAAGACACTGTGTTTTGATGACACTGAGAAGTTATGGTGTAAGTGAATGGGAACAGGTAATGTGGTTCGAATGGGGTCAAACACGAAACCAAAAAAGAAAAAGTCAAACAGTATAACAATTATTCACAAATTATCGCGGAGCGAAATTGAAACACGTCCGACCTTGACGGTGGGTAGAGTATAGCTGTTATTTTAGTTTTAACCTGAAAATATCTGGTTTATTGCCGGTTGTTGTTCTATATTATTGATATGTCGGTAGGTCCTATATGATGTTCTTTGCTATAACTATGTCAGCATTTGGCGACACATCCCCACCAAATTCAATCCAGCGGACCTTGTATCGCGTGGTGTATTGCCCTCAATACTTCAAAATAACGCACTCTGGTGGAAGGGACCAGCCTTTCTTCAAGAAGGATGGGAATTTTCCATTCCAACACAGCCCACGCAACTCGACACAGAAGAAGAGAAAAGAGAAATCAAAACTCTTCTCGCTATAAATAATGAAAATGACATTTTAAAATTAATCCAAACTCACTCGAAACTCACAAACTGTTTACGAATTTTGGCTTATGTGAAAAGATTTACCAACAACACACGGAAAGCAGAAAATTCAAGGTTAAAATCAGTTTTGTCACCAAGTGAAATCAACTCTAGCTTGCATGTTTCCTGATATATTCAACGAGTTGCGTAAAAATAAATCAACCAAGGTGTACAAAATTCTCAACCGTTATATTGATGGAGAACAAATCATAAGAATAGGCGGCAGATTAAAGAATTCTGCTCTAACTTATGACTCGTCTTCAAAATCGCCCAAAGTGATTGAAAACGGAGAAGCAATCCAACGTTGGAGACTTAGTCCTGCTAAAGGACGAACGGCTTCCACCATCGAAATGGCTTTTAGCTCGTATCACGGAGACTTATCCAGGAGCTGACCAACTAATCCGAGCAGTAAAGCTACAAACTGAAACAGGAGAATTCAATAGGCCAATAACTAAGATATGTCCACTACCATGTAACGCGACCAATACAGACTATATGCAAAAATGCACGCAACACGAAAAACCTATATATTATACTTAAACTAAAAAACAGATCATATATTCAATATAACAAAAAAAAAAATCTTATAAACTCAAAATATACTCACTATGAAATACAGTCCACTTTAATAAACTTAAAATTACCGGCCCATCAACTTATGCATATACACATATGCAAACCCCTGGTCCATGAAAATAATTGGGGCAATATCCGCTTCAACTGGCCAGTTTTAAATCCCAAATTCTCCAATGCGTCTTCTGTGCTGCTTTCACGATTAGCTGCAAATATTTGTAGAAAAAATATACGACTTTAATAAAACACAAATTCAAATTATTCAAATTAACGCATTTATTGTTTAGTGAAAGGAATAGTTGGGTTGACACGTCTTCACTGACGGAGTTGAAAGTGCGAACGTAAGTAAAAAAGTATACAAAGCAAAATGAAGACAAGAAATTACGTATGAATGTGACAATAATAGGCAAAATGTAAGACAGTGTAGGTAAATATAAAAATATATCGGTGTCTACGATACGGCTGTTAACATCTGTCGTTGGAATTTTCAACAATATTCAAGAAAACGAAACTTGTTAAATAAGGAATAAAATTCAAAATCTAAAGACAAATATCTCAATCATCATCACAACAAAACATAATAAATCATGCAACAAATCTCACAGTTGAACTAATGTCTACATATCAGAAAACTATCGCATCAATATCACCGAATTAACAAAATCCACAACAAAACAATAACCCATAAATAGTTAAACATTCAAATTTCTGCATCTCAAACAATAATAAAATACCCGCTAATTCACAACTCAAATCATCATTTCATTTAAAGTCAAAACCTTAAAATAATAAACAATAACAAATAATTAATTCCCTATCTCATGCAATTTTCACTTTTTTGACATTTAATACCCCTTAGGCGCGCGTAAATTATAAAAAAAAAAAGGCAGGCAGAGGGTCAATCATCGACATCACATACATGAGCAACTCACTCCTGCGGAAAACCAAATGGCGAGTCAGTGAAGAATATACAAATAGCGATCACCAGGCTATCTTATTCAATGTCGGCAAAGAGAAACGCAGACTGTGCCCCACGCTAACAGGCCCAAAGTGGAAGGACACGCTGCTTGACAAAGATATGTTCAAGGAAATACTAAACACCAGCGCAACAATGAACAATGGATCGGCTGAAGCCCTTTCTCATCAGCTAATCCAGACCATCACCGCAGCGTGCGACGCATCAATGCCCAGAAGATCTGTCAGTAAAAGAGGCGAGCCTTGCTACTGGTGGACCGACGAGATTAAACAGCTCAGAACGAAGTGTCTACAAGTACGACGAAGATCTCAGAGATCCAGAGGAAGAGAAGATTTCCAAGAACGACTAACCAACATTAAACTGGCGAGACGGGAACTGGAAAGTGCCATTAAAAAGAGTAAGTCAAGGAGTTTTAGACAGCTCTGCGACGAGGCTAACTTAGACCCCTGGGGCTTAGCGTATAGGGTGGTGATGAAAAAGCTCAATGGCAACAGGTCCCCACAACTAATCTGCCCTGCAATGCTAAGGACTATAGTAGAGCACCTATTCCCGCATAGACCAACTACTATGGTCACCATCACAAGGGAGACCAATATGGAAGATATCCCTGCCATCACGTCGGAAGAACTTTTTGCTGCTTACAAAAAAATTGGAGACACCAAAGCACCTGGACCAGAAGGCATACCGAATAAGGCATTAAACATAGCTATCAAGACGAGACTGGACATCTTCTTAGCGACGATGCAAAGGTGTCTAGAGGAGGGGATATTCCCAACGCCATGGAAGCTACAACACCTAGTGCTGCTTCGAAAGGGCAATAAGCCACCCGGAGAACCATCATCGTATCGCCCAATATGTCTGCTTGATACTCTAGGTAAGATCCTAGAGCGTATTATATACAACAGACTGCTGGCGGTGGCGGAGGAAAACGGAGCGCTGTCAGATCACCAGTACGGCTTCAGAAAATCTCGTCCTACCATCGATGCAATAAAGGCGGTAGTAGATACAGCAACTGAAGCAATACAAGGGAAAAGATGGAAATGGGGGACAAAAAGATACTGCTCAGTAGTAACGCTCGACGTCAAAAACGCGTTCAACTCGGCGAACTGGTCGTTTATTAGGAGATCCTTGGCCAGGATGGATACACCACACTACCTCTTGAGGATAGTCACGGACTACTTCAGTAACAGGAGGTTAAAGTACCATACGGACGATGGTGCTAAGCACTACAGTGTTTCCGCGGGAGTCCCACAAGGGTCGGTCCTTGGACCTCTCCTATGGAATATTATGTACGACGGAGTTCTGCGACTAACCCTGCCTGAGGGAGTCAAGGTTATTGGCTTCGCTGACGACATAGCAGTGGTTACAGTAGCCAAACACATCCACGAGGTGGAGTCTGCCACAGACGAGGCAGTTTCAAAGATAAAGCAATGGCTGGAGTCTACGGGTCTGGAAGTAGCTGCACACAAGACTGAAGCTGTACTAATAACCAGTCGCAAGGCGGCGGAATACGCGAATTTCCGCGTCGGAAACCAGACAATTAGATCCAAAGAATCCTTAAGGTACCTTGGAGTCATGAAGAGAGTGTATCTTAGGCGATCATCAAACCGGCAAGAGGCAAAGAGGGTCAAGGAAGAAGAAAAGGCAGCATCCGCAATTCTGTGGCAAACCAGGTGGACCGTTCCACAAAAGGCAGGTGGACGTACAAGCTTATTCCCATCATAGAAACATGGACAAAGAGATCATGGGGGAACTGTAACTACCATATCACATAGTTCCTGTCTGGGCACGGCGGTTACCGGAAATACCTCCACAGATTTGGACACGATAGTTCGCCGCAGTGCCCAGAATGCCAAAATGAGGAAGAGGATGCGTTGCATGCAGTGTTCTACTGCAGACGCTTTGCAGAAGAAAGGGTAAATCTGCCAAGTCCAGAAAATCTCATTAGTCACATGACGCAGTCAGAGGACAAGTGGATGGAGATCTGCTCATTTATAGTGCGCGTACAGTACGCGCTGCGAATAGCAGAAGCCCTAAGAAGAGCTCAAGAGGCGGCCTCGTAGAATAGAGCATAATTGCTAACCAGCCCCGCAAAGTAATACCTAACGGCAGTCCCGCGGGGAGAGTGGTTGAAGGTCGTAAGGGTGTGGATTAGTACGTAGGCGCACTTCTGGCATCGAACATTCGGGTGTTGCGAATCGTGCATGTTGGTGGCACGGGCTACCGCATCTATGAAGATTACCACATCCATTGGCGCAACCAAAAAAAAAAAAAAAACACCATATAGCAATCAATCAAAACACACTTCCCCAAAATAAAATTTTATGTATAAAACCGAAAAATATATCTAACAAGCATCACACACATCACCAATAAAAATACACATTTCACACAGAATAATTATAAACAAAATAAAATAAAATAAAGAAAAAAAAGGAATCACAAAAAAAAAACAAACATTAATCAATACAATAATAAACAAAAAAAGGATAAATAAACTAATAAAAATAAGTTAAGGAATCCATCCCGGGATTCCTGAAAAAAAATCGCGAACGGGGAGGCAACGCCTCCCCCCAACCGTTCGACTTACGTTAATTAAACAATATATGATTTTTAAATGCGAATTTATTCTCGATATAATGTCTGCGATTACAATTAATGCAATTACTCTCGACAATGTCCCAAATCAGACTAAATTCTAAAACTAAGTTGATTCCCATAGGAAGCCGCTGCTCCAACCATCCAGAATGCAGGCTCATCAGTTTTATGCCGACTCGTGTATCCGGTGCGATGCAATTTGATGTTCGGTGGTCGTGCGAATAGCGCGACGCAACTTGATCTTCCATAAGCGTGTGAACAGGTTTGCACCTGAATAAACTTAGTCAGCAATTCTCATACAGACTGCTACCCTATATGGGGTTCAGGGCCAAATACGCGGTGTTAACTAATATAATATTGAAACATCACTCACCTGAATTTTAAACACATACGAAGATAAAACGAACTACAAAAATTTAAAAATTCCCGCACTAAAGCAAAAAAAAAAAAAAAAAAAAAAAAAACAAACCCAAATTTAAACAAAACCCGCACGGCTGCCATTATAGTCTACGCACAACTTGTCAATGGACAGCCACAACACTATACAATTGAACTATTAGCCAAACATCAGCATAAGCATTCAGCCATATAACTATAGGGGTGCTCCTTTCTCTTGCAAAATTTATTAATTTGGTTTCCTTTCATGTGAGCCTTCAATAAAGTAGCAGATCTTCAAGCATGTAGCAGATGATCGAGCCAAAGGGTGTTCCAGTACAAAGGAGAAAATAATTGCGAACTTTGTTCACGGCGGGGAGAATGTTGTTGATAAATATATAAATTAATAGGTTCCCTGTCCAATGTATTGTTTTGCATGTTTTCCATGTATCATATGTGAGCAAATCTACAACCAAATACAAATGGATTTATTTAATGAACATTACATGCTATTTCTGTTTTTAGTATGGGATGTGGTAGGACATATAACTAAATTAAGAATTTATAAAAAAAATTTCCAGATTTTTTTTTTCGAAATATTAAAAAAAACAAAATTTTCTTTTTGTTAAATATTTATTTATAATATTTTGTAACAGTTAGTGTATTTCATTGAAATGATGTAGACAGTAAATCTTACAACATTTTTTACACTCTGTGTCAACATGTTTGGTTTTAGCTGGATTCTCTGCAGCATTCCTTAATTGTCGATAGCACACAACGCAACGGCCACGTTTAATTTTTCCATCTTTTTGTGGTATTTCTGAAAGCTTATGATCTCTTGTGTTGTGAAGCTGATGTAAGGTGGCCGAAGTAGATGGGTTCATAACATTCACAGGGTATGCTTTTGACGTAACTTCACCGAGCCAATATCGTATAATTGACTCCTGAACTTGAAGAACTGTCAATGGCTTATTGGCACATTCGTTATATACAACGTGTGTGTTGACAATCGCAACTTGAAAAATTAAATCTAGAGCAATTTTTTTGTACCAGGTTAGGCTTTTTCTCAGAGGAGAGTGATAGCTGCTAAGCTGGTCTGCGACATCTATGCCCTTTTTAGCTTCATTGTAATCAATAATGATTCGTCTGAGAGGTTACATCTAAGATCACTTAGTACCAGTCTCAATGCAGAGAACGCTCGCTCGACGCTAACTTGAGTTGCTGGAGCGGCATGAACAATGTGTGCCAGTTGTTTGAGAAATGGAAATGTAAATTTTTTCTCCTCCCAGTATTGTAGAAGGTTGGCATCGATATCAACTCTCCCCTCCCGATAGGTGTCGATTTCGGCACAGGTTTCTAATAGTGATTTTGTATACACACTTGGACTTGACGTCTCATCCTCTGACGAGTCAACTTCCAATCTTCGTAAAGTTTGACGAACTAAATAGGAAGTGCTAATATTTGACGTTTCGTCAATGAACACATTACTTTCTGAAAGAGACTGCGTTGCTTGAGGAAGATATGTATTGATCTGAAATAGAACAAACAAAAGTATCATTAAGATTAAAGGTATACAGCAAAGTTTATTGTCGGCGCCCACAAACCTGTTTCAATTCATTTACTGCTGTTGCCAATTTCTTTAGGTGAACTCTCGCTTCTTCCTTTTTATTTTGTGATAGCAAACGTCGAAAGCGTCGATCCAAAAACATTGCAGCGTTAAGGACGTCGGCGTTAAGCAATTGTGGCTCCCTCATCCTTATACAATTCAAAACAATAGATGATGACTCCGTGTTTAAACATTCTAACTTTACCTTCAGCTCAAACCGAGCTTTGTAAGAGTTGCCCATAACAAGCTGCTCACTCTGCAATTTGAGTGTCGTTTCATGAAGGGGGCTCAAAATAACAAGTAAGTCATTTAATTGACCCCATTCTTCATCTAACAATGGTCGGTTCATTACAAATTTCCTTGTAGTTGAAGAGTTTCTCTACCATTGTAAATGCAGAACTCCACCTCGTTGGAACATCTAAGGAAGGTGTGCCTAGTTTAAACATTTGCAGAATTTGTCTAAGGAAATAAAAATTAAAAGAAAACTATATAAATAAATAATGGTAGTACATATTTAAATTGAAAACCGAACCAATTCAATAAGTCAGAAAAAAAAATTTAAAAGTCTTGTTTATAATTCGAAAATTGAGTTTGAGGTTTAAAATTAAAGATGTTTTAAAAATTGGTTCATTGTTGGAAACTTACCTGCACTTCGGCGTTCTTAAAGTTTTCACTACTTGTCTCACTTTTTCAACAATTGAAGCAATGTTGGCTTTGCCCAGAAAGTCTTTCACGACTAATTGCAAGGCGTGAGCTGCACATTTAACAGAAAAAATATTTCGACCTTCTGCGCTGAAAGTATTTTCAAACTCTTCCAGGTTAAATAATGATTCTTCAGAGTCATTTTCAGCACTATTTTCTTCATGTGTAGTTGCTGCAAGCAAATCAACTGCTTTTAACATATTTCGGCCGTTATCTGTAGTTATAGTATATATTTGTTTTTTGTTTATATTGAAGTCACGCAAAACTTGTTCAACCTCTGCTTTCAGATTTACAGCAGTCTGCGGCACACAAATCTCTTTCATGGATAATGTTAAAACTTCCACTTTCCCCTTTTCTATTATTTGTGCATTAATACCAAAAACTGAACGGCCATGTCGGGTTGCACTGTCCATTTTAAGGGATATTATTTTTCTCGTTAATTTTTTGGTAATACGAGTAAGTCTTTTCAATCGTGTTTTTTCTTCATTTACTACTGCCATGATATTGTGCGACGTAATGGGTGTCATATTAAGACCTTTAAATATTTGCTCAGTCAGACTTTTAAAACCATTTGAATCGAAGAACGATATCGGTTGGGACTCCTGCGTGACCAATTCGAGGCAAGCATTATTTAATATATTTTTTGAATATTTCACAGAAAATTTGACTACTGTATCACAATCACTCGTATCTTCAGTATCTTCGTATTCATCAATGGACCGTTGATAAATTTCATAATGTTTTCCCATCATGTGCCTCCTTAAATTCGTTACATGATTTCCTACAAATTTCATTGTGCAGGTCTTGCAAGTCGATTCGTTTGTCCTTTTATTGTAATGGAAAAAATCGCGAACAATAACGTTCCGTTTTCTACCCATATTATTTTTCTTTCGAACAATAATAGATCAGCCTAATTTTCCGCGTATCGAAAATGCACTATAATCGTTCACAATCACTTTATAAATGCACATGAACAACCGCACGATAAGAACTGAATTAAACAAAATATGTTTACATATTAACACATGTGTACATGCTCACAAATAAGTAACGGTAAATTGTGTACAATTGTTTTTACGCTTTTGTTTCGACAATAATAAATTCATTGAAGTGTAAACTATGAATGCTTTATTTAGCACTAATCAAAAAAAAATTTGCTGTCAAATTGGTCACCGATAACCAAAAAAGAAAATACGTACTTTCGATAATGGTTATTGGTAACCAACAATTTTTTTTGGTTGCGATAAAAGTTATTCATAACCAAAAAAAAAATTTTCTCATTTATATTGGTTACTATGACCAAAATACACCTATCCCCCGATTTACACGGTAGATACGTTCCTGAGAAAAACGTGTAAATCGAAAATTAAAAATTTTCAAGTCAAAACCGTGTAAATCGAAAAGCTTGCGGAAAATGCATAATTTTGCTATTTAACAGTTGTGATTTTTTTCAATATTTTTAGGTGTACACAGAAATAAAAATAAAATGCATTGACAGGTTAAAATATGTAATATATTACGGAAACACTGTTTTTTTTATTTAATTACAATACATTAAACAGAAGAACAAAAAATAAAACCAAAGGTGTTTTATTATCCTTCATCACTATCAGAAATTACTCTCATTCTTTTTTTCGGAATCGAAGGTTGGAATTCACTTTCATCACTCGAAGTTATTTGTGCCGATTCGATGTTTGAAGCAGAAATATTTACATTCTGAGAGGTGGTAATAAAATCGGTTATTAACAATTGCTTCGAATTTTTTGTAAGATCTTTGTAAACTTCTTCATATTGATTGGAATCGTAAAGCCCTTTCAACGTTTGTGTCATTTTGTATAAAATGATTACCCAGCTTTCTTCCCAATGCGAGTCCTTCGCGGATGACTTTAGCAGTGAATGTTACTGGTACTAATTCCTCTTCATCAGATTTGTCAGACTCACTTTCGCAAACTAAGTTAACTAAATAATCCTCACTTAGTTCTTTATCAGCCATTAACTCTGCGATATCATCATCAGTAAAATCATCAAAACCTTCTCCGCCCAATGAATGCGCCATCTGTACTATCTGCGAATATTCATCATTTAATGTTGAAATGGAATGTTCATTTTTGACTACATTTGGCCACAATTTTTTCCAACAGCTATTGAGCGTTGTTTGCTTAATCGCAGTGTATGATAAGGCGATATGATTCACACAGTCTAATATTGTAAAAATTTTCCAAGCACTAATAACTGTTAAAGATTCATTGTTCTCCATTTGTTCCAAAATATATGTAAAGGCTCGTTTTATGTACAAAGCTTTAAAAGTAGAAATTATGCCTTGGTCCAATGGTTGTAATAATGAAGTTGTATTTTTTGGTAAAAATTTTACTTCAACGTTCTCATATTCTAGATCTTGTGGGTGACCTGGCGCATTGTCAATTAACAAAAGCACTTTAAAAGGCAATCCCTTTGAACTTAAATATTTTTTGGCATCTGGGATAAAACATTCATGAAACCATTCAGTAAACATTGCAGCAGTAACCCACGCTTTCTTATTAGCCCTCCAATAAACGGGAAGATTATTGATGTTTACTCCTTTAAAGGCACGGGGCATTTTTGATTTGTTAATCACTAATGGTTTCATAATATAATCTCCTGAAGCATTGCTACAGAAAAGAATTGTTATGCGATCTTTTGCTGCTTTATGACCACTAGCCGATTTATAAAATTTTGAGACATAAGTCCTTTCAGGCACCTGATCAGGGGTGTATGAATTGTCGTTAATAATTTCTGCAAAATTTGCTGGATATTCTTGGGCTGCATCTACGTCGCCAGAAGCCAGTTCACCTTTTAATTTTAAGCTGTGTAAAGAATGTCTTATTTTAAATCTTTCAAACCAGCCATGACTTGCCAAAAAACTTTGCTTCTTTTCAGTTGAAGAAGAAGATGGTAATTGCTCTACAATTTTTTCGTAAATTCGTAATGCTTTATTTGTTATAGCGGCCGTATCAGTGGGTACTCTTTTTTGTGTTTGATCTTCTATCCAAGCATTAACGCTTTCTCCATTTTTTCCATTGCGATATTTCTGGTGTATGATGTTGTGCCCATACTCGTGGTATTGCCAGCTGCAACACTCTTTCTAATTGTGTTTTCATTTGTTCTAATAGTTCTTATTGTAGCTTCGTTCATGTTATATGATTTTGCAACATCTACTACTCTATCTCCCTTTCGTAAGCGATCCAAAATTTCGATTTTAGTTTCTAAACAAATAACTTTTCTTTCAACTTCTTTCGACATTATAAGCCTATAATTTTTTTTAATTTATGTTAATTTATAATAATCTAAATTATGGACTCACTTGTAATTTACGAATATGGAAAATTAAATCTTTCTGAAACTGTGAAACTTTCACTCAAATACAATTTTCCGTAGATAAAACTTTAATTTTATGCGAAGAAATACAGACACAGTGTGCATGTGCGTGCAGCAACTCAGCACATAAGCTCGGGATTCCCCGTGAGATGTGTACACAGCGCATGTGTTCAAACACAGTAGCATTTAGTAGAGTGCGATAAAAACAAAAAAAAACTTATTTGGAAAACCGTGTAAAAGCGAAAACGTGTAAAACAAGTACCGTGTAAATCGGGGGATAGGTGTACTATATATCTTAAGATAATGTTTAAAAATTCCCTGAAACAGATAAAGGGAATTTTAACTTAACCTTTTCTTCCAAAAGAAAAAAATAACAATTATTTTCGATCTCTGCTCTTTACTAAAAATTGGATCAATATTTTCTAAAATTACCTGATTGATCACTTTGATAGCTTTCATGAGGCGAATATAATTCGTTTTCATCGTCACTTTCTTCTAACATTCTCAATACCTCTTGATCTGAATATGGACGACTCATTTTTAGGTTGGCAATTAATAACACTAACTAAATGCGTTGACACTCAGTTATCGACTTACTTATGTGTTGCGAAAATAACCTAAGAACCGTTATTTCAATTTCTGAACAAGTAACATGATTGCCCCGTTGGCAGACGAAATTCAAGAGAGCGAGACATTCTCAATCATAGATGTTACCATAATAATATATGAATGGACAACAGGGTGACTTTTCTTAGATGACTAACTAAAACCTCTAACATAATGTATGTTATTAATACTTTTTAACCACTAATTTGACTAGGTTTTTCTGTTACCAACAATTATATAATTTGAAAACAAATCACCGAGCATAACTCTATGAACAAAAAATATGTTTATTTTCTATGAGTTTATTTTATTTATGTATATCATATGATACATTGGACGTAGTGTAGTAAATTATTTTCTACCACGTCCATGTATCTTATGTGATACATAAATGAAACATATAAAAAAAAACTAAACTAATTGGATAATACTTCCCACTCATAATAATTCGTGACATTGATTATTACAATAGTACAAAATTATGAAAAAAAATTTGGACGTGAGACCAAAAAATTGAACCTATGTATGGGACAGGGAACCTGTTAAAATAAAATTGTCAAATGTAAAAGAAATAAAAAAAAAAAACATAGAAAATTTGTACACTTAAAATATTTAAACAAACACACTCACGATAAATCTCTCATGAGATAAAATTCCTTATGTCAAAAATTAATATAAAAGGAAGACATTTTTACACAAAATAAATCTTAAATTTTATAACGTTCAAGCAAACAGTTTGTTTTATTTAAAATATTTTTTCTACACAGTTTTGTACGCGGTTTTCAAGACAGTACATTTTAATTAACTACACAGTTAATACTGTTGATACACAGTCCAACTAAATATAACACGGTAAAACAAAATAACCAGTGCCGAACAATAGGCATGTATGAAATACTATTAATAATATTTCCCAATTTTTCATAAATCGAATCGTGAATTAACAGTTTAAATGGGGTAATGTTTTTCGGCTGGGTAAAGTGTAATTGGGTTATAAAGTATGAATAAGTTCCTTAAACCCTTTATTTTCTACTACTGAAAGAGGTTGGAAATCGGTCACAATCATGCGAAGAACACACTCATTTAATTTCCTACAGTAAATTTTTTTATTTTTTTTTATGCCTTTGTTTTTTAGGGGGTGGTTGCGTTCGTTTGAACCTGTACGGGTAGGTACTTATCTGCGCTTCTCCAGATGATGCAGCGAGTCCCAAATGCACAAGAGGCCATTTACTCCGTTGCCGAAAGGAATGAAATGAAAAGAATTCAGAGTAACACTGCAATTGATTTTTATTTAAATATAAGCAAAGCGAATTCAAAAGACTTTCTTTGGTTATAAAATATTCCGGTAATTCCGGAAAGTTGGTTGGCTATGGGGAGCATCACTCAGACTGAATTGGATGTATCTGTGGTCTGAAAAGGAGTGTTCAGACGATACCATCCAGTTTGTTAACCTTTGGGTGATGCTGTCGGAGACAAGAGTAATATCTACGAGTAACACTTCTTGTCGGTTTCTAGTTATAAAAGTGGGCTCATTGCCAATATTGCAAACTAAGAGGTTAGTACTTAAAATATAGTCTAAAAGTGACTCACCTCTATCATTGATGTCGGTACTGCCCCATACCGTGTGATGTGCGTTAGCATCGCATCCGATTATGAAGCCAGTTTTTAGCCTTCCAGCTTCCAGTACCACCCTTTCTAGGTTAGCACCAGGGAGAGGGCCCACTTGGTCGTGGCCAAGGTAAGCCGATGCCAGCCAGTAGGGGTCACTGAGGTTGGGAAGTAGAAATACATTAAGGCTACGTTTCACTAATATGCAAGTTCTAATCTTACCTTTGTCTCTTGTATAGAGCCGAGCGTAAGCGGAGGAAGAGGAGAAGAGGAGACCGACGGCTTGATAGTCACCTCGGACAGATTGGAGTCGTCGCTATCCAATTCTGGAAAGGATATCGATGCTCCGAGATCCGAGGTTGTGATATCAGGTATTAAAGGAGGAGGACGTTGCTTATCAGCATCCGGCTCATCCTTTTTGTATACCCTTAAGTGTATGGACTCGAATCCGAACCGAATCATGCCTTTCGTCTGCGCCAGAGGATTAAGGGATTCCATATTGATCACAATTAACGCGCATCTATAAGAATCCCTTAGTTCCTCCAGTTTCGCGACTTTCCAGTCATGAGTCGGAAGAATCGGGTTACTCAGCCGGATGATTTCCAGAATACTTTCTGGAGGGTTCGGCTGGAATCCAAGTACGAGTTCGAGGTCTACCTTAGACACGACCTCGAGTTTTGCACCTGACCAAATCTCTTCTAAACCATCGATGGCCATGGTGAAGAGATCGAGAGATCTCTGGTTGGAATATGCGATGAGCTTGACATGGCCTTGGTGCCAGCCAGCGTCGCTTGTGATAGGAGGTGGTCCGGGGTTTTCGCGCATGATGGCCAAGAAGTTGCTCGAAAGCTTCAGCTTGACCAGCTGCCACCATTCAGGTGTAATGGAACCGTCGGTATCGTTCATATCGATCACCGCGATCACCAATGCGTCCTTTAGGACTTCAATGAAAAACCTCAGAGATGTGCTCTTTATGTCCGCACTTCTTTCAACCTCCGGAATGAATCCGAAGGTTTTGATAATGCGTGAAGCATTTCGGCGTCTTGAGTAGAGCGCTTTAGATGGAGCTGGCCTGCCACAAACTTGCTGCATCCTTTTGTTTCAGGACTCGTCTGGAGAATTTCCTCTCGAGATTCATTTACCCTACTCAGCCTCTACAACTCGACAAGTTCGATGCTCGCGGTAGAAGTAATAATATTTACCGTACTCAACAGAAAAACTATTCACAGAATTCCGCTGTAATGCTAAAATTTAATTCACCGTATGATAAAAACTACGTATTAACATCTAACGCGATCTATCGTAAAAATAGCAATCAACCACTTTGCCTAAAAGATGTCGGCTTTGATACCATGACATCAACTAATATTTACACAACATAACCGATCCATTCTAAAACACGCTTTGCGCTTGAATAAAGGTAAACAACTTTTTTCTGTGTTTACTACACGAGGAGCTGTATTTGTGAAACGTAACCCAGCAAACAATATAAGCTTTATATATGGCTGAGTGCAATGCAATTTATTCCTTACCATGTAAGAGTTGCTATTCATAAGGAATGGTAAATCACATACAATTCCTTATTTTGTACCTCATTCTAACACAGTGACATCGCCTGACGGAAACAACACTGTTATATCGTCGCGAGACCGTGCTTTCTCGTATTTAACGAGAGAAGAGTCTAACTCCGGAGTTGATTAAAAGACTTTTTATTATATATATTTTTTTATGATATTTTATTTTTACTGACAAAGGTCCGCCGTCTTTAGCGTCGCTGCAACCTTGTCATCTGAATTAGTCTGATAAAAAACTGACTTTCTTTTCGCATCGTATCTCTTTTATAACCTTTTTCTGTACGTAGCCAAATCGGCTTGCGCAACCACTCCCATAACACTTACGATCATTCACCGCTTGTTCCAGTTTATTTTGCAGCTTGGGTGGTTTTTCTTTTGTCGGTTTCAAATGTCATCCCATTTGTCATTCACTTCCACACTCCGAACATTGTTTCCTGGGATCGACCCAAATACGAAACATGTTCAGCGTCGTGTTTCGGTAGTGCGGCGAATGTACACCAGCACGTATGGCATATATTTACGTGCGGCTTCGAATTTTGGTGAATGACTCGGGTATGAACTTGACCGAAAATGCATATGCAGCTGGATAAGTGGATTGTTGTCATAGCAAGTGCTGGGATCATGTGGTGTGTGAATCACAACAATAGGTATATGTTGGGATACCTTTAACATACCTTATTTTTTGCTTATCATGAGCGTAAAATAAAACCTTATTTAAGACTTATTATCAGTTTAAGAAAAGATGTTTTTTTATACTTTGTTACAAAAAACTTTTATTTTAATTACACTTAATTGAAAATTAAGATCTTAAAATGAGATTTTAAGATAATAAGATAACAGTAATTGACAACTCACAAAAAAATAAACGCAACCATTTTTAGAAAAATAAAAGAGCATATTAACGCAAATCTATATAAATTAATATAAAATTTAGTGAATAATAATATAATCATATATGCAAAAATAATTTATAATATCATTTTGTTTTGTAAACGCAACTTGTGCTTGCGTTGGTCCATCCTATTTTTGCCTTTCTTAATAGCATCCTTAATGTCCCTTTCGTAGTTTTCAAAAGACATATAAAAACGATTTACGCAGCCTAAATTAACAAAAAGGTTTTAAAATTTTGTAATCAAATCAAATATCGATATAAACTTACCGTACAGCGTTGATCGGGTACATACTCGTATTTTTCCTTCCGTTCCAGTTAACTTCAGTTAATAGATTGTCAGCTAAGATTATGCTAAAATTTGAAGAGACTTTACTCCTCAATTTAGTTCCTAGTAATAATTTCTGCAATGATTTTTTTTAAACAAATATCAAATTAAGGTTTACTTTGAGCCATGGATAGAACTCACAGTGAATGGGGGAATCGATCATCACTACGCACTTCAGCTCCTTTACGGGCTTTACATAGTTTTTGGCCGCTCCTGTGTCTATGAGAAATTTTAGTGTTCTCCCAGCCAACTTCCGCTCGACAAACGGCAGCCGGGAATATTCCCTAAAAAATTAACGGATTCGCTTTCATACCCCGCTCCGTTTTCGGAGTCGAAATCTCTGACAGCTGCTGCAGCTTAGTCATTGTAGTTAGCAGCACGATGGTTAGAGCATTGTTGGTTCAGGTTATCAACCCTTTGGCGCCTCTGACCAGTCATACGTTCTGAGGTGTTCTGCCTCTTGTTCCGCTGGGGATAGCTGTTATGACCACTGT
Organism: Volucella bombylans; assembly: GCA_949129095.1. Lineage (NCBI taxonomy): Eukaryota > Metazoa > Arthropoda > Insecta > Diptera > Syrphidae > Volucella > Volucella bombylans. The sequence continues at coordinate 120,004,533 of OX422142.1, read as the reverse complement.
AACACTGGATTTTTTGTTAATCTATTGGCTGCCGAAATTTTGACGAGGTTTGATCGATGTGCATGGGCTCAGAGGCACGTCTCTGAGAATCCCCGTCATTTGAGCACTGCTTAAGCGTACCTCGCAATGAATCATTTCGGGCCTGGGTAAAATAATGCTGGTTTTTTCCCTGTCTGGCATCTCTGCCATTATCCTGTAAATAGCTTTATCCTCGACGCGCTTGGGGCTTTTGGCCTTCGAACTTTTGAGCTCTGTCCTCCGTATTTCCTGCGTAATTCGCAGCGAACATGTATCGATCATTGCTTGCTTCTGCCTCCTGAGCCAGTGCCAGAGCGGTTGGCAAATCTTTAGATTGAGCCAGAACTACGGCTATTCTAAGAGATTTTTTTAAACCGTGTAAGGAGACAGTTGGCTATGGAGACATCCATGATGCAGGAGTAGTTGGCAGTGGCATGCTCGCATGCTCGGCTCTAGCTCGTCGGATTGGGTTGGTTCTTGCCACTACCCCGTACATCGCAACTCAACTTACCTTTTTGTTTCGTGCCGAATAATAAAAAAAAAGGAAAACAAGGATAGCCTGGAGAAAGCTACGTTATTTTACGGACGGACTTAAAAGATAGGAGGAGAGAAAGATAATAGAAAAAAAGAAGAAAAGAAACAGCAGGATCACATCTGTGTGCCATCACCACTGTGCAAGACTGGGACTAGCGCGATGTAGCTAACTAATGTCCCAGGGTCACACAGCGATGACAGCTCGTCACGACCTGAAATAAGCCGGGTGTTGTTGGCTGAGGATGGCCATCCCACCCTTATCGCAATTGGATGCGACCAATTGCTACCATTCTGGCCAGATCTGTGAATGGCAGTCCCTAAAATGAAATTCCTCCCAGTCACCACCTGTAAAAAAAAAATCAGCGGAAGTCATTTCCTGTCATGTCATCATCATCGAAGGACGGTCGGTCCGCCCCTACACACACCTCTTGCTCTAGATTTACTCCATCATTATAATGGAACACTTAATTCCTCATGACATAACAATAAATTTATTAAAAAAAAAAATTCACAAAAGAGAAAAAAACTTAGTAAATATTACGAGCCTTTTTGAATTCTATATATATTTTTTTTAACTACTATAAGGCTACTCTTATTCTAGCCATTAAACTTATTTATATACATAGGACTTACCGGATTTCAGGTCCCTCGTAGTTGAATTCATAATGAAAATATGTTTTTTTTTTTTGTTTCCGCGCACACAAAAATAAAATAGAAAAAAAAAATTCAAAAGAAACTTAAACTTACAGCCTATACTTACTCTAAACAATTTAATTCAAATAAAAAACAAATCTACAGCTTAATCTAAATTATTTATTGGACATCCATATATGTGTGTATGGACAATATCTACTATTCTAGTTCACAGAGCTTTTTTTTTGTTTACTTGGCTGTCTGTATTTTGTGTATTTTATTTTCTTTTTTTTTTTGTTCTATTCACATTTTATTTTTCTGTTGTTGTTGTAGGGGTTGTGGTCCCGCGCGGAGCACCTCTTGCAGGTTATGTAGCTTGAACGACGTAAACTAAAAACACAGGCTATTTTAGCCTCCCGGGGAGGATCACTTTAATGCGTGGGTGCACAAGGGGGATGGGGGAGATTCCGGTCTGATAACCCTCTCTTTTTTTTGTATCGCCTTATCCGGCGGATGCGATTTGCAGCTTTTAAAAAAAAAAACAAACACAAACTCCCGACCAATTCCAAGTTTTTTTTTTCTTTTTGTTTGCGATGTATCGCCTGAACTTTCCAGATTTTTTAATTTTTAAATTCGGCGGCACACAATACGTCCGCGTATGATTAACGTGCGAAAACTGTCGCGAACAGAGTTAATTTTTTTTTGTTGGGGGAGACTTTGTCGCACACGTCTCGCAAAACAAAACTAACCAAAAACTGCCACGACCGACAATGATCTATCTCGATCAAAAGTCTCGAACCAAAAAAAATGCCACGAAATGCCACGACCTTGTACGCCGACTGTTTCGAATGTACTCTCTACTCATCCAACGACCTTCCCGTTGAAATCGTCTGACACAAAATCACCACTCCACTCCAAGTCACCTGACTTTTTCCGCTCAATGTCATTGACCTTCTTCCTTACTCTTTTCTTTGACTTTATTCTTAAGCTCCCATTTCTTTTCTTTTTTCTTTTTGCCTATTTCTATTCACTCTAATTTCTGCCGCTCAACTGTGGGTTCTTGTCTAAACTTTACTCCCACGTGATCTACCTCCTTAGCTAGGTTTTCCTCCTCCTCCTGAATGGTAGTAAACACAACTCTCTCTACGACAAAAGGGACATATTCACCATAGTAACAAGAACACAGGGAGAGGGTGAGCCTACGAAGAAAGTGGAATGAGGGAATTTAAAAATAGAGGGACGTTTAATAGAGTCAGGTCTTGTATGAGTTGGGAAAGAGAGATTAGAGGGACCAATTAATAGATTGGGAGGGGAAAAGGTCTGTTTTTGACAAGGTGTAAATTTACTGGACTTGGTACAATGACAGAACACAAATTGAACACCACAATGAAACATATTTATTTTTTTGCTAAAAGGCTGATGCTACAACCGGACACAAAAGTGTGAAGTGCCCCGCCTCTAAACTTTTCATTAAAGACGGCCGCGGCGGCTGTGTTATGGGTCATCAGGGTTTTATTTGTTATGAGAGTTAACTTCTTTTCTATCTCGTCATAGTACTGTGTTAGCCCTAGGTCGCCTTGTCGAATGGGGTCTAGCTCTTGTTGAATAACACGCACCGGTGTCTTATCGGCATACGTGAAATCGAGTCTAGCTATAATGGCTTTAAGATTTAAGACTGTGTTAAAAGAGGAGAGAACAGCGTTCGCTGAGCCTCAAATTTTATTTCGAATAATAGCGACGGCTTTATAATGCCTTGAACTGCCATTGTACGGCTCAAACAGCTCATAAGCAGCCGTTGCCGCTTGTCGCCAAGAAATATAGTCTTCTTGTTTACCGTCAAATTCGAGTCTGTCTGTAATGGTTCGGAAACCCTAAGATCACTAATTCGCCTAATTAGTTCTTGCAGAATGTTGTTATAGTGCCCAGTTTGCTGCTCTATGTTATGATCAGTGTCAATAAAGGGTTGGCTCATCAGGCTCAGAACAAATTAACTTTTACTTTCATTTTACAATCCGACACGAACACAGAATGCTTTTTCTCTTTCTTTTCTTCTAATAATTAAATATCTTGATCACAATTTAATTGAAAAGGAAGGTACTTATATAAATTTATTTCATTTACAATTTTTGCAACAGAAGCAAGATCTAAAATGTATTATGTATGTTGCCGACGGCAAAACACTCAGCAGAATTTGTACGTAACAATTTTGTAAAATTAGGCTTATAATAAAGTCAGAACATTCCGGAAGTTTTGTGTAGTTTTCTACACAAGGAGTAACATTTGTTCCACAGAATAAAACAATCAAACTATTCTCTTTTATTTTTAGTTAAATTATTATTTTTTCCATTATTTTACTTGAACGAACTTTTTTCAATGACCACACAAATTTAACTCACTCTCTTGATAAACTTAGTATAGCAAATCACCTCGTTAGTAGACTTTTCATTGGCAGCGTTGACCTAAAGCCTCCTTACCACATTTGTGCACTGCACCCACTTATCAGCTGCAATACATGCGTAAATTTACAAACATGTTTTCATTTATCCAGTGCACCTGCTAACAGCTGCAATCTGTGTGTAAATTAGTAAACATGCTTACGTAAAGTTCTGGATCACTGCTAGCATCTTGTCACAAAAATCTGTACAATTTTGGCGAGTTAGTCGGCTCTACAATTCCCTGGAATATCTCTCCCGCCACCCAACATAGGTGAAGGCTGAACTGCTCTGTCATCTCGCTAAGAGATGATCGGCAGTCAAGGACGATTCTAGAGTTTAGTGAGACAGACAGATTTGCATAAATATTTATTTTTACGTTATATAGGGTTTTCCAATATGGACTTGACAACTTTGAATTTAATTTGTGAACGCACTCTTTCAATAATCATCAAACTGTCACTGTCAATTTATTCAGTAAACTCAACATTTGCATCATGGTAAAGTACACGTACGAGCAACGTCTACAAATTATAAAAATTTTCTATCGAAATTCGGAGTCGGTGACTGCAACTTTCAGAGCGTTAACTCCAATTTTCGGTCGTAATTCTCGCCCTAGTATGTCTAGTCTACAATAACAATAACAAGTTTAGTGTACATTTTAGTCTACATATTCGTTGCGTGATGTTGCCGTGTCAGTGAGACAACGGTTGGTCGAAGTGTCGAAAATATCGTTGCCGTTCAGGCGTCCGTAGCAAACGATCCAAATCAGTCAATTCCACGGCGTTCTCAACAATTGGGCATCGCTCAGACCACATTATGGCGTATTTTGCGTAAGGATCTTGGTTTACACCCATACAAGATCAAGCTGACTCAATAATTGAAGCCGATGGACCATTTGAAGCGACGTACGTTCTCCGATTGGGTTCTGGAGAAGATGCGCCAAGATGATGAATTTCATCGCAAAATCATCTTCAGTGACGAAGCTCATTTTTGGCTCAATGGGTTCGTCAATAAGCAAAATATGCGTTATTGGTCGGGTGAAAATCCACATGTGCTTCATGAATCACCACTTCATCCACAAAATCAACTGTTTGATTCGGTTTGCATGCCGGCGGCGTTATTGGGCCATATTTTTTCGTCGACGATAGCGATCGTCACGTTCCTGTGAATGGTCAGCGTTATCTCGCCATGATCACCGATTATTTTTGGCCCGAATTGGAAGATATGGACTTGGACGACATGTGGTTTCAACAGATGATGCCACACAGCACACGGTACAATCGATTTATTGAAGAGTAAGTGGGCTTTCCAATAAGGACTTGACAACTTTTTTTTTAAATAAAACGCAAACCATTTCAGATATTTCAAAAACTTTATTATAGGCTTGAAGTACAATCAAAACATTTATGAATGGAACTCGACTTCGTTCATATGGCCACCGCGCGGGCACGTTTGCAGTTGGACCCAATTTTCAACGACTCGGCCGCTATTTCGCGTTCAATGTTAGCTCTGAGCTCTTCCAACGTCGTCGGCGTGTTGGCATAAACCAATGACTTAACGCAGCCCCACAGAAAATAGTCAAGCGGCGTTAGATCGCAAGAACGAGGCGACCAATCGACTGGCTCATTTGTTGAGATAACACGCTCACCATATATAGTTACATAAAAAAAATTAATCAACAAATCCTTAAAAAAACTATATAACACGTTTGGGTATTTGTGCGTAAGAACACTTAGCAAATTAACAAAAAAAATCTGCCTTTTCTTTGCAGCTAGCTGATGTTTTTGATTATTTTTAGTTTGGCGGTGAAATTAACAAAAATAACCTCAGAGAATGCATTATCCCGAAACGATATGCAATGGAAAACAAAACTCTTCGAAATTTATTCAAACGATCACTTTATTAACACTGTCCAAGTGGGTGAGAAAATTGGGAATTACCAACGTTTTTCCAAGTGAAGCTCCAAGTTCTTCATGAGAATTTTCCAAAAGTTGTTTATTTCCGCCGATTTGCGGATCGACCGGGTCTCGTGTTGCCGTTATCAAATCGAATATATTTTAGAATAGATTTATATCGGTGCGCAGACATTGTTGCCCTGTAAATAGGGTTTCCGTTGTGGCCCCACAACTCAAGTGCAGGCTGACTGTTTGAGCCGAATATGCCGGCAAAGCAAGTTAGGCCAAAAAAGGCGTATATTTCATTTTCGTTTACAGGTTTCGTCCACGTTTGCGGTATCTGATCAGGATGCATTTCAGACCATACACATAATTATACTTACGATCTCGGGTGTAACCAGCGATTTAAATATTCTAATCGGGTTTCGGATAATGCCTGGAGCCGGGCCTTCATGACCCACCATAGCGCAGTTATGCGCACGAAGTCTACCTATGGCCGGCGGAGTGCTTGACCAAAACTTGCCATCCTTTGAACGGTATTTTATAATCGAGCTCGACGAAAGTGGTGGCTCCTCGTTTATATCGACGGTTTCAAGCGGTTCGGTGGCAGCTGCAGCGACTTCATAGAAATCTTCTAGATTATCATCATCGTCATTCGGACCCTCGGCTTCTATAACGACCTCTGTTTCAGCATCGGAAGCCGCATCTTCTAACAGTGGTACATAATCAGGATCTGTGTCATCGTCGCCTTCGAATGGATCGAGTTCCTCCTCGAGTTATGTTCTTTCACTAGTAAATTAGTAAAAAAAACAATTTTTATTTACTTTTCAATTATTTTATTTTAACAACACTTAACCCTACGGAAGGTATCGAGAGAGAATCAACCGAACTAAACTTGTCTGCATATTTTATATGGCAAATCTGTTGACACAGCATTTCCGATGAACACAGGTTTATCTGTGGGAAAGGAATGCGCTTTGGCGAAGGTGTCATATTTGCAAGCGCGTGTAGCGCAAAAGTAAAACGTTTGGAAAAATGATCCGCGCATTGTTGGTCATGCATCCTACGCGTGATTGCGTAGCGATAAAAGCGAATGTTAGAAGGAGGAAAACGGAAGTGAAGTCTCTGACGTAACACTCGGCCTCTTCATCAGCACCGCCCTACCATTCGGAAAACCTTTCTTCCATTCCATTCCTCTCTTCTTCCGATAAATTTTGATGTCATAAAATTATCACCGAAACTAGAAGCCATTTTTCGTGGAAAAAAACGCAAATAAACTCACTATAAAAACTCACAAATGTTTACAGTTCAAACCAGAGACTTTTGAACAAGGGTAAGTGTAATTCTCACTACTTCAAACACTGCTGCTATACTAACTCGTTGTATAACATACACATTCTAAACACATATAAGACATAACGGTTCAATCGCATGAGACACCATAGATATTACACATAGGTCTGCACAGACCTGCTTATGTCGTTCGTGACTTCTTTTCTTTTGAAATACGATTAAAACCGAACATAGACCCATAAGTGATCTGGTTTTGTGCTCATTGTGCTCTCAATACCTGCTTCTAGGAAGTCATGGACGGGTTCGTCTCTAACACGCATAACAAAAACGCTGAGTCTGAGAATGAAGCAAAGTTTCGTGGGAACGAAACTTTGAGGAATTCAGCTTATCTGTTGTTAACTTGTATCAGCGCTAGCTGATTCACCCTTTAAGGCCACACTGTGCAAGCTCGCTCGCGTTTTGAATCGTTCAAACCAGCCGTTGCTAGCTTCGAATTCTCCTAAATTCTCACCACTTGATGATGGGGTATTTTGTTTTAGGTCGTTGTATATTTACGAGTATGTAGCGAGCGACGCTAATCTAAATCACAACGACGCACGCAAAACGAAAAGAGCAAAATTTAAAAATGCGATTGAGCGACGGGTGGCCATTTACTGAGCATCATCGCTGAGCGAATTAGTTGTGAAAATGCCATTGTCTAGTGCAATTCGTCGTAGTCATTTACTCGTATTTCAAAGTCGCGTTCATATCTATAGAGCAATTTTTAGATCGAGAGAACGAAGATTTGGCGTCACCCCATAAATCGAGAAAGGGCGAACTATGGTGAATTTCATCACTTGTATCAAAATCTTCGCAGATATCCAGACCGATTTTGGCAATACTGTCGTATATCTGTCCTGTCATAGAACTGGGCGGTTTTGGATAGCGGAGATCAAACTTTCCGCGCTTATTTTCTCCATGTTTTTACTTCGTCGCTCAGCGATGAACTAAAAAATTAAAACAGATCCGATTGCATGGCCACCACCATACGATTTCATGTGTTTTAATTTGTTTGCGTTTCTTAGCGACACGTCGCTCACTGCGTGGCCGCAGCCTTAGTTTACTACATCTATAAATGATTTAATAGTATTGTGTTGTTAGCGATGTGTGATGCGAACTACAAATTTACGTTCATTGACGTTGGTTGCAATGGAAAAATAAGCGGCGGGGGATTCCTGTACCGAATCGACTTTCGTAGTATATCTAACAACTCCAGTCAATATTTTCTTCCGGACAAGGTCATACGAAATAAAAGAAAGTTGCCATACTGTGTAATAGGAGACGATGCTTTTTATTGCAAAGGAACCTATTGAAGCCATACCCCATACTCCTCTACTGAAATCAGCAAAAAAAATTATAATTTTCGCCTGAGCAATGCAAGGCGGCAATGTGTATGGAACATAGTTTTGGAATGCTGGCAAATAAGTTTCGGATTTTGCAAACAACTATATACTGGGCCTAGTCTATACATACCATCAGAAGGGCTCCCGAAAATTACGCCAGATTTTTTTTTTTTGATAAAATTCCAGAAAATGTTTTTGTTTTCAAATTTAAAAAAAATAGCAGAATTTTGTTTGGAAAATATGTCAAAATTTTCCATCTCGTTTCTGCGAACAAGTCTGCGTCTGTGACGATATTCATTTCTGCATCCAGGTTGTTCAGAAACTGCCGAAAAGCGCTGACGGTGTTTTGTTTGTGAAAGCATTCATTCACTATTTGGTTGGCAAGTAGTTTGATGTGGTTTTTTCTTCTTTGGAATAAAATATGTTACAGTTAAAAGAATTTTCCAAATTTATAGTATTACCTACTAATGATGTTGAGGCTGACGTAGTACTTGCCAAGCTTGAATTCTCGAATTACATGGTGGCTTTTGCTACTTGACTCACAACTCTCTGCCAGATAATCGCTTGTCAATATTTCAGACCCTTGCAGAGTGTCTCCAAATGATTCTATATTCTACTAATTTAATCATAATTTGTTTTGAAAAGCAAACGTTTAAGTTAATTTACCGATGAACTAGAAATATTCGATGTACCACGAATATAATCACAGGTATCGTCCCAAAAGCTCAGATCTTCGTAGCACCACAATTTCGGCACGTACAATCGCCGGCACCGGCACCACTTCGTTTTGAATCCAAGATCTTAGCTTTTTCTTCTAAATATTGGGTTTTTAATGTTTTTAATTTTAGCGAAATATCCTCCACGGTCGTTCCTGGTCGATTGATTTTAATTTTTTCCACTATTTCCAACAAATTTGCACTCCTTTTAATCCTATTTTTATAATTAGAATCCCGAATTTTGTAGAGATTCCGGAACTGCTGAAATTCTTCTATCAACTCAAATGTTTGTTCGCGCGTCCATGTAGCCATTGTAGTGCAGTGGTCGAAGAATAAACACAAAATGAAAATTTCTCCCAAGATCACAATGGGATGAAAACGAAAGGCCGAGAATTATTTTTTTGAGTCTTCCGTACGGTGTACACAATCTGACGGACGGTCGGGAAAAAATGTGTCAGAAACGAAACGCTTTCATTCTTCCACCGAGAATTATTTCTCAAATACCCTTCTCTTTCTGACTCACATAAAATCTACCTATCTCGTACGACATGACTTTCATTCCCATGATAATGTGGCCAGGCACTATGAATGCAATTTTGCTATGTTGGCTTTCACACAATTTGCTAGTGTGCTGCTGTTTTTCTTCAAGCCCAATTTTTCTCCGGAGTTTGGGCTTTAAGATCTGTGGGATTCCCGTCGGCAAATTTGCAATTATTGTCAAATTTCTCCTTTTGCCGACGGAAATTGAGCTTTTGTGGATTTCGTATCATTTTACCATTACCAGTACAACGCCGCACACTGGGGCAAAACACCACTAAAGTTGGCATTAAATCAACTATCAAATCTATGGACTTGAAATTATGCACGATTACTTCTAGCATGATAGTTGGCACATTTTAAAAAACATATTGATGACACGCCCACTAAAAACGCCTACTTTGAAAAAAATATAAAAAATAGTGCAAACGCTTTAACGTGATTCTTAGTTTCAAAAACAAAGTTGACAAAATATTTAACAATTGTAAAATTTTAATTATATTAATAATGATTAATGAGGAACATTTATATTTGTATTGACATTACGAAAAACAAGATAAATAATCACAAATAAAAATTTATTCTTCTTCGTCTTCATCACTCTCATTTACTACATCAATGTCACTTTGATTTGGTATTGGTGTGTTTGGGGATTTGAGCAAACTGATTGCTTCTTGGGGCAGATGTTGAATTTTTTTTTTTGGAACTCTTTGCAGACTTGTTAACACGGGGTCCGATGATAAAAGGAACAAATTAAAAATGTCTGCATTTGTATTTTTTCGGCTATTTTTTCGGGAGTGATGTTCTCTATAATTTTTGAAATCTTTATTACGTGCTTCTTGAGCTTCTTCACTGAGCTGTCCTATAGGCAATAAAGCTTTTGAAATAATTTCATTTCCATGAATGAGATACTTGTGGACTGTAGGAGGCATATAGTACCAAGGATACTTAGCAACGAAATATTTTGCAGTTTCATGGGCAAATTCTCGAAATTTTTCGCAATCGACCTCATGACCACAAGCAACCACTGTCATGATAATATGCATTTTTTTTATCAATTCGACATCTACTTTAGTAATATCAGCTGAAGTTTCAGCATGTTCAAAAAATCTCCTGGCTGTATTTCCGTCATTAGAATTTCCGAAGCCCGGCTTTGGCTTGTCAACGATCAAACCCAAACGCTCCCGAAACTGTTTTTGTATTTCTTTTTTTGTTTCAGCAACAATTTTTTTATGCTCCTCTTGTCTAGCTTGCCATTGTCTTATTTTTAATTTGTATGAAAGGTGGAGTAGACATTCGAAAAAACGGATCCACCCATGCAACACAGATAAACCAAATTGAAGATTATCCGTTTTTACTGGTCTTTTTATCATTGCATCAATGGAATTAAAATCTTTTGACGTGGCATTGCAAATAAAACACTTCTGTGTAGATGAATTTTCACTGATGGCGTTACAGACCTTTCCATCTATCATTGTGAATAATAAATTGTGTTCAACGTTGAAAGCATTTTCACCAACTCTAACGAAACTAGGCTGTAGCTCCTTGATTTGATTATCCACTCTTTGTTTTTCTGCCACTGATACGGATGCGGATTCCTTGAGAAACTCAATTTTAAGAGGCCTACAATATCTAGTTGAACTTGGGCGAGGATTCTGCCAGATTATTTTGTCACCAGATATCAAACGAAGAGGAACAACGCATGTAATGAAAACAGATGAGTCATCGGCGTCAAGTCCATGAAAAGCTTGCTTATACGAACTGTGGCCTGAACTTCCATCAAAACCCCACTTGGAGTATAAGCTTATAGTTTTGAGTTCTTCAGGCCTAAGAGTTTGGATTACATCTTTTTGAACAGTTACCAAACGAGCAACTGTAAGGTTTAGCAAGCTTTGTAAATTAGTACATACAGACATTTCTGATAGACTCATATTTTCAGGCTCCGGATAGCAACTTTTTTTGCACTCTTGAACTACTTTGTATGAAGGAAATACTTTGGGAGCTTTAGATCGTATAGTTTCATACTGAAAGCGTGACAGATTTGCTTCAATAATCATTGCTAAAGCTTCTTCCCCAGTCATTGAAGTAAGTTCAATTGAGTCCCTCAAAACTTTTCTGCATTTTTCAGCATGATTTAGGATTGTTGTCACGTCACGCATTAACTTTGCAGCATCTAACTGCCCAAAAGCTCTCAAACCCATTTCAGCTGCGTAAGTCAACTCAGCGATAGACGTTGATTTTCTCAAGAGTTCGGTTTTTTGACGTTTTGATCTTTCTGATGATTCTTCAAACGCAACCTTTGGACGACCACGTTTACAGTCTACAGAATATTTAAAAAGTATAGGTGTTTTCAGCCACACAATGTTTGCTTTCAAAAATTTTGCTTCTATCCGACAAGCTTTTTCCCAACGTGATTTAAATTTCGATTTGAACTCCGTTACTTTGTCATTAATATCGTTTTTGGAAGCATCGCTGCATCGGACCCGTTTTTGAATTTCTTCCCTTAAAAACGCAATTTGGCTGTCTAATCCCTTCAGATTTGAACTTTTCATAATAGTATACAGCTCTTCCCTTGTAATTGACAAAGTTTTGGAAGATTTTCGGTCTAAGAAGTAATTAAAATCAAATCAATAAAAAAAATCGATATTTTTCGAAAGTGACGTCACCAACAAGAAAGTCAACTGTACGAAAAGTAGCAAATAGTAGCAAAAAAACTTTACAGATTCTAAAACTAGACAAACCACTTGACACAAATATATATAACACTTAACGTCATGTCACGGCCAACACATCTAAAACGCTTAGATATTTGACTAAATACAAAAATTAACACATTGTTTTTATCTTTAACCACATATTAAAAGGACAAAAAGAAAAATTTCTTATAAAAAATAAATAAAAATCAACACACCTGAACTTACTGATTCCATTGTAATAATTTTTTTTTGTATAATATAAAGCTGTAAGAAATTGCACACAGTTAACTGTTGTCACTCAAAACAAAAAACACGTCTGGCTTCGATGAAAAAAATTATCAAAGTCCCCATTCGTGACGATTTGGCAAAGACCACGTGCTCCCAATTAACTGTCGCATTCTCTTTTTGTATTCTCTATCCTATTTACAATGAAAATAAAACGGTAGTTTAAATCAAAGCTCAACTTCAGAATTTTATTAAATGCCAGCATTAGTGGTGTTCTGCCCCAATGTGCGCCGGTACTGACAAATTGCTAGATATCACTACGATTCATATGTTTATCCGTTGTAAAATTAACTCTCTTCCCCCAAATAAACGGTTTGCCATTATTGTACCAGTGGCCATTTCCAACAATTTTTGAATCAGAAGTATGGTTGCAAAAAATCTGTCGAAATAGAGATGACTGCGTTTAGGTAAACATTTAGTTACCCGAACAATAGCTGTGTTTTATTGGTAAGTGGCTACGCAGCTCAGCAACGAACTGCAATAATACGCTTTACTCACTCAAACACTATATTTCAAAGTTCATACCCGTGCCATTAATAGATGTCAAAATATTATCTCAAAAGTATCATTCATAAAAAAAAATTAAAATGGATAACAAAACGAAAAAAATATGGAATAAATAAAGTTTTTATTTATTGTGGTTCTTAAGCTAAGATTACGACGTGTAAAAAACACATAATTGTGTACCCGTGACGTGACGTCCAAGAAAAGTTCAACATACGCGTTGCATATTTAGTACGTGGTGCGAATATGGCGAACTGCATAATGTGTGTATTACACGATATGTGTATTATGTAAAAAAAAAAAAAAGCAGCATAAAAATATGTGGTCTAGGCGGTCGCATATAATGTGGTTACAAATGCGTTCACAAAATTTGATCCACATTTTTGTGTAGATTACACTACGTGTAAACTTTTCAAAATTGGGTTCATATGAACACATGTGCACAGCGACGAATTCAAACGGTGCTTTTTTAAGTTTCAAAATGTCGAGGAAGAAGTGGGCTGCTGTTGCTGTTTGGCAAAGTATCTGGCTGAAAATGAGGAAAAACGGAAAGATATAAAAGTTAGACGGAAACGTCGCATTTGGAGAAAGAATTGGATGCGACTTCGGGAAACTTAAGGTTTCTGTGCGAAGTTGCTGCTTTAATTGCGTAGCGACGAACCTCGCTTATATCAGAATTTCGTACGAATGACGGCTGAACAGTTCGATAATTAGCTTCGTTTGGTGCAACCGCATATAAAAAAAAGCGGACACAAACATGAGATCGAGCATACCTGCATCAGATATACTGGTGCTCACGCTACGATATTTGGCCACTGGTGACAGCTTGAAATCGTTGCAGTTCATTTTCCACATTCCACAACCTACCATCTCGACCATTATTCCAGAAGTTGTGGACGCAATTTATAAATCATTGGTCAGCGATTTTTTAAGGTGCGTATTTACATTTATGTAGTATATATGTACTTATAAGAAAAGTATTTAAATTTGCATATGGTAGATACCAAAAACACCAATGAGCAATGACGGCAAACACATCGTAGCGTATTTTATAATTATAAAGATAAGGAGAGCGATCAAAGGGGTTATTATTTGTCTATAATAAAAATATTTAAAATATAATTCATTTCGAAAGGTACACATAGCATCGTGTTAATGGGAATTGCGGACGCAGATTACAAACTAATAGTCTAAGAGCCCGCAGTATAGATTTGGCAGTGAAGGATAACCAAAAAATATGTACATTCATAGGTAGTATTTATTAGTGTGATTTCAAATAAGGCAGTCTGGCAGTCCTCACTGACGGCCGAGGAAAATAACAGTACTTTTAAAATGCGAAATTATGCCCAAAAGGAATAGGGGAGATAACCATTTAAATTTTATTGAAAACGATAGAGCAGAATTTGCTTGCTTTAGATTCATTTATCTCAGGCGTTTAGGATGCGTCGAAGGCCACGCCAGACGCCATCAAAGAATTTTTTGGATATGCTTCACTGCCAAATCTATACTGCGGGCTCCTGGACTATAATATATGTGGACGTTGGTTGAAACGGACGATATTCGGACGGTATATTCAATCGTTGCCCTTTCTTCAAACATTGGCTACCAATCAGCTGCGACTACCACCACCCAAACCGTTGCCTGGTCCGTCCATACGTAATTGTCTATGCTATGCTATGCGCTCAAATATCATGAAGCCTTATGCTCAACGCGGTATAACGTTATTGCAAAGGGTTTTGCACGACTGGGTCGTGCACGCCGCATCATTGAAAACACCTTTGGAAACATGTCGGTGCGTTTCCGCGAATTGCGGAAACTAATTTGCATCCAAATACACTTGGGTGCAACACTTGAGTGTTGCATTATTCATAATATCTGCTGACAACAAATACCACAAACGCCAGCCATCCAGTCTTGAATATTTATATTCACCAGAACCAGTATTCCATAGCACCGGACGGACTTCAACGGCCGTAATCAGTCTTTTTATTTCGTCCTCTTTCCACTCGTGCTGTATTTTTCTTTTTCCTGCATTCGATTTTCGATCGTGAGCTTTTTCTGCAGGTGCAGATGCATTTGATAACAAACTCTGTGTTATCTCCAAATCCGACATTTCAGGTCTAGATATTTCAAAATTCATACTTTTTTGCTCCATTAATAAGCCAAAGAACATTACAAAACAAAATCGTAGCAATATGACGCGGACACATAACAAAAATCTGTAGCTGCAGGATTTCAAGCGGGTACACAATTTTGACTGGGCACATATTTGTGTAACAAAACTTTTAAATGTCAAAAGTTGTATGTGGCACTCGATTACACGATACTTAAAAATGCACATATTTTTAGGCGCAATGGGTTCCACATACTGTCTACATAATTGTACGTGCTATATATAACTGGCATAATTATGTCTATTAGACGACATGTAACCATTAATGGCAACATCTGACCTCAAAATAATTATGTGGTTTTTACACGTCGTCTAATCCTAGCTTTAGACTCATCATCAAGCAGTGAAGAAAGCTCTTCAACTTCCAAAATTGAGAGCTCCGATGATTCTTCAGCAGCGTTTCCAATTTCATGGAAACTATCGAGGCCTGCAGTGATTCCGATTTCAAAACACATTTTGATTGAAACGATCAACTGCAGAGCAATTAATAGAAACAAAGAAATGTACTTACATATATGTGTGGTATATTTCGAACACTGTGACATGTTGTGGTGAATCTGGATCTTTACACGATAGCAGGGTCTTAAGGGGATCTAATTTATATCAGTAAAGATCATTTAATTTTATCCATTCATCTACAAGAATGGTGGTTGAAAATGCATTTGGGTTGCTAAAGGGAAGATTCAGGAGAATAAACAAGTTCACTGAACAAAGAAACGTGAATTCAATAAAAAAAATTGTTGTTAATGGTACTTCCTGGTCTTAAGCCTTGGGGGGTTAGCTACGTGCTCTGAGAAAGTTCGAATCGTGATTTTTTAATTTTATTAATAACTACAAGAAATACAAAGAAAAATACAATCCACAAATAATTAATATAAAATACATGGTTTAAAAATCTTATCGATAAATAAATTCGGCTCGTCTGTCAACGGTCACAAAATTTTCGATGACTCGATTGTAAAATTCATCACTTTCTTTCAGCTCTTTCAAAAATTCCTTTTCGATAGACATACGAGCCAAATAGCTTAACCTCTCCTGACCTTGAGTGCTTCGAAGGTACGTCTTTATCCTCTTCAATGCAGAAAAGGAGCGCTATACAGACGCCGCCGTTGAAGCTGGTACTGTACATATAAGTTTTGAAAGCTTGTACACCTGCTCAAAACTATCGGCGATATTTGTCTCCATCCAGAACAAGACATCAAATGATGTTGTCGTTTTAGACGGTCCTGCTGATGCAGTACCTGTTGGCTGTACAGCATCTGTGTTTTCATAAAAAAACAGCCAATTCATTATTTAATTGAGTTAATTCAAATATGTTCGGGTAGCTTTCAATTAGATTTTTAATTAATTCTTCAGGAAAATTGTTTTTTTGGCGATAGTTACTAAATTTTTCCCCGTTTAGTAAATCGATATATTTTAGTTTTTCAAAGGATGCAAACCTTTCTTGATATCTGCATACTTAAATTGTAAACTATTGTATTTTAAAGAATAATTTCCTGTATTTCGTTCCATTTGCATCAAATTGATCTTTTCGAGCGTTTCGTTTGTCAGCATGTGATGGCACAGCCTGCAATGTTGATTGCCAAATTTCCTGAAAGCCTTCTTTTCTTTGAACTTTAAGAAGTTCATCAAGCTTTTTTATTTTTTTTTTGTGCAAAAAACAATGTCTATATTGGCATTATTAATGTATTTAAAAACAGTTTCAAAGCTTTTCAAACAATTACAGTATCCCGATGCAGCCATTCGATCATTACTTTCGCATGTACATGTCTCATGATTTTGAATACATTCAAAATATTGTTGAATGTTTTCAGCGTAAGTGTAGACTACATTGATAAGTCGTGAACTAAAGCACCACCTAGTCGTGGCTAACGATGGAATTTTTCTTTTTAAAAATTCTTTAAGAGCGTACGTCCTTTTGCTTGAATGAGATTCGAACGCCATTCAAAGTTCTAGAAAAAATCCTGCACTCTCTTATATTGTTTAATCCTTGAGACAGCACTAAACTCAATACGTGTGCATAACAGTGGACAAATACAGCATTGGAACATACGTTCTTAACTTTCATTTGGAGTGCATTCAAATGGCCCCCGTCGTAAGTCTGCATTACAAGTTTACCTTTTATGTCATATTTCTCCAACAGAGCTGTAACTAAATGAAACAAATCTTCTGCTGTTCGACCAGAACTTACATCGATAAATCCAACGAAAGTTTCATGAATTCTCTTATTATAAATAATACCGAAATACAACAGATAATTGAGATTTCATTTGAATGTCTGAAGTCTCGTCAAGCATTATTGCGACAAACTCTGACTGTTTAATTCTTTTGGAAATACGACTGCTTAAAAACTCACCAACCGCTTTAATCAGATCATTTTGAATCGCCATTGAGGTTCCTTTAAAAACGTTGCCGTTTCAAGGTGCTGTGATAATATAGGGTCGTATTGTTTTAATACATTTATAAACTCAATGTAGTTACCTCGATTTAAGGACAAAACAGATTCATTATGGCCTCTAGATGATAACTCTTGATTTGCCAGATAATATGTCACATCTATTAGGCGTTTGAGCACCTCACGATATTTCCTAACCTGGATGTTATGTTGAGTGTTAGCAGTTCTTAATTTGGAGCTTAAAGCTTCATCTATCCTATTTTCACCAAATCTAGCTAGTTTAAACACACATTGTAAATGGGATGCGCTTTGTTTGTGCCTCTGTTGAAGTATGGTTAGAGCATTAAGATTGCCATTAAGTGCTTGCAGCATCTTACACAATTTATGTAAATTAAAATTAATTAAATTTATTTCATTTAAAAAAAAAATCTTTATTTATTGGGCAGCAGTTCTGCCTTCTTTAAATCAACTGAACAACTGAATAACTTAACACTACGAGTACTTAAATATAAAAAAAAAACCACAGTCGATGTTGACGGCGTATCCGGAGACGTCGGTAAGGAAATTGATGCATCTGAATCATGAGAAAATAAAAACGATTTTAAAACTTATTTTTTCTAAAAAAAACATTTCTTAAACTCACTAAAAACTCTGTTCCCAGGTTTAGGGAGGGATTCACTTGTGGTGTGAATGGGTTTATCCCCAAAAATTCCTTCCATTTCATTATAAAATGGGGGTGTGCATGGAGATGCACCAGTTGCCTTGCCATTGTCTTTGGCACATTTATACGCCCTCAATAGCGTTTGCATTTTTATTTCGCACTGGTGTGCTGTGATTTCTGATTTTTGAATGTTTGCCTTGAAGAAATAATAAAATAAAAAATACTTACAAAGCCAGTACAAACATTTTGAAATGCAACTCCCCTCTTCCGTGGCAAATTGAATTCCCTCTTCCGACATGAATGCAAGTGGAGGAAAGCCTTTGTCTGCTCAAAGGCCCAGCGTGCAATTCTATAAGTTATAAATATTTATTTCAATTTAAATATGTAAATCAAATTCGGTTAAATATTTTTGTTTATCCTTTTTCCATATTTCCTTTTGATCAATCTAAAAAACCACTCGTTGACATTTGAATATGCTCAAAGTTGCTGCCAGCTTTTGCTCTGGTGTAATTACGGATCTTATAATGGTGTTTTGACATGAATATATTTAATCGCTTGTCTTTCTGAAAAATGTGTCCGTCACAAAATGTGTCCCATTTTTTGCTTTCCTCCTACTGTTCAGTGATCGTACTCTGTGTGCGGATAAGCGAGCGAGGTTTTGTCCTGATCACTTGACATGCAGAGCTTCTGCCAGTAAATGCAATCATCTGTTCATCTATTGAATAGCTAGTGATCGCTGTTGATAGTTAGTTGCATCGATTCCGAAACATATCAATAACCGGATGGATTCTCCAAAACTGTTTCGTTGTGCTGGGTTTGCTGGTGTCAACAAAATGAACTAAGTTTCTCATTTCCATGAATTTATCCCCAGACATTGAACTTGATATGAGTTCATTCCAAAAACCTTTCGCCCAGTACATCCAAACTCGAGGGTAACACAAGCTTCCCATTAGTTTGCCGCACCCATAAAAGTTCTTAATTTCGGAAGCTGTACTCACTTGTACTTGATCCGGCTTCAATTAGCAAAAATGTCTAATAACAAAGTGGTCAATGGTGTCCCTAAGTAAGAAATTTTGTTGAAAAGTTCTGGCGTAAATATTCTGCTATTATTGTTGTAGAAATGCAAAAGGCACATGCAAATTTCAGGCAACACAGTATTTTTTCTGTGCCCTCTACTGACAAAGTTTCCCAAGTCGTCTGCTTTATATGTAGGTTGAACAAGGACATGAGATACCAGAAGAAAATCTTCGTTCATTCCAGGGAGAATTGGTAAAAAACGATATTTTTGGTCCAAATGTGATGTCAGATAATGCAGGATATTTGGAATGGATCTAGTTGGGAGATTGCTATTGTTCAAGATATCTTTCACATGATCTATGTAATGTTCTGGTATAGATTGATACTCACTGAAATTTGTAATCCCCAAACTCTTAGCCATAATGGAATTTCTTAAGCCTCTAGGTATAGTGGTATATAGTGGCTAACAGTCTCCTCATACGTTACTTTTCCTATAGTGAAAGTTATATTTCCCCAAGACATTTCATTTATCTTGTTTAATTTTATAGAACTATGTCATAGGAGGCTATCAATCACCTTTTTACTGGATTCTGATGTCTCTGGGGAATTTTCAATCCACCAATCTATTAATTTCAACGAACATGGGCATCTATTGTATTTACGATTATAGTCTCTTTTTAGGATCAAGTTCTCTGGTTTACCATAATCTCCAATCTTGTCTTTAATTACAGTGATAGGATATTTTAGGGAGATATTTGCCAGTGTTGATGACAGAGGATCAGAATCTTTTATGGATTTAGAATTTCTATTGATGTTGGCAACAAAATTCCTTCTTTATATCTCCAATGTCTGATCATTAGCGTTCAATATGGTTTTTACTGCTACAACGAACCAAGCCAATTTTTTCCACCAACTTTTCACTTTCGCCAATTGAAATATTCCCTTTGAAAACCTATGAAAATTTTAAGTTGCATTTCACTGTCTTTATTGACTTGTTTAACAATATATTAATTAAACACTTTATTTTACTCACTGTGAACTTTACATTGAATAGAAAAGTAACAACAAAAACAATTATCAATTACTTCGCGTTTCACAAGTGCTTTGTTTACATTTTTTAAAGTACGATTCTATTTAAACTAAGCCATCTAAACATTTCACAAGTACTTATTTCGAAACTCGCGTTTTTTTCCTCGACATTTCAACGTTATTCTTACCAAACAAAAATGAATTCTTTAACAAATTTATTTATTTTGTTCCACACCGAAATTAAACTTTACATACGATTTTGCTCCCGGCAGAGAGCTGTCAAAAATCAGTCTAGCCGTGTGGGTAAGAAAAAATGCCACTAACGGTCGCTGAAAGCGACACAATATGTATGTATATACTCCTAGCAAAATATATCAATTTGACATTTCGCTTGGTGGAAGTTAAAGAATGCTGCGAGCTGGTTGCAAATACTCTCTTGTACTTGATCCTGCTTCAATTACAACTTAAGACCCCAGCCAATTTCCACCAACTTTTCAATTTCAACAACGGAAATTTTCCCCTTGAAATAATATTGCTGTAATATTAATGGATTTCATCTACAAAAATTGTAAGTTGCATTCCACTGTCTTTATTGACTTTGTTCGCGTTGAAATACCTCCAGTCTTAGGAGGTGGGTTCCAAACACGATGACTACTTGGAGTCTGGAAAGATTGCAGGGTGGCTTAGGTAGAATCTCTAAGCCAGTACAACTTTACTCAGATTCTTCGCAGTCGATTATCCTGGAACTTGGCCCAACTCTGGATTCCTTGAAGAACCAAGTATTTCTACTTGGGCATTGGCGATCTAGGAACGTCGTCTAGATCACTGATGGCTTCCTCCACATAGTCCGGAGTTCCGGGAGATAACTAGGTAACTCTTCTAGTTATTAAGGCTCCGATGAAAGGGTGGTGAGACTAATGAAATCATCTAGTACACGATGTTAAAATGAAAACACTTTCTTCAATGTTCAAAACTTAACCGACTTTATTCTAAAATCTGTGGTTCTTTTATACAAATTTCTATCCCTACTTAAGCTAAACTTAAATTACAACTTCATGGAAATATGATTACTAATTCAAATGCGAAATATATCTTATTATACATGATAATGCTGAGTCAAATTATGGCAAGAATACAATGTATTTACAGTGATTTAATGAGCCGAATTATGCTACATATGTGAATATTTTTACAGTGATTGTGTTTATCAATATTCGAGAAGCAAACAAAAGCATCCCAACGTTGTGACTCAGAGTACACTGTGATTCCTAAATGGCAAAAATGATTATCTCCTTATAATGTTTAATAGAAATGGAATTGAGATTTGTGAGAATAAAAAAAAAAAACAAATTTTAAACCTTTTTATTTTCAACACTTTATTGTTAGAACTTATTTCTATTCACAGAACCTTAGACTAACGACCGAACTCACTACAACCAAAATATGAACCAACCGTTGTGATCCAATTCACCTGTATTTATTAACTTTTAATCTCTTAAGGATACAATAAAATGTGAGTCAGAATATGATTACTTGCATTGTTTACCCAGACAAGATATGCTGTCAGTCAGCATATCTAACGACGATAATTGGATGTCTTGAGTTAGCCTATTTATTTAATCTTGATTACAACAATGCTTTATGTTAAATAAAAAAACGTGTGATTACGCCAATAATCAAAAGACAAGTGTCAAATTTTATTTGATATGACTTCAATGTAACAAGTGTATACTTAAAGTAGGATGTACTAGATTGCTCACAAGAGTACTAGTATTTTGAAGAATGTTGTTCATATTGTTTTAGTTTTATCCGTTAATTAGTTTTAAGAGCTAAATAATGTTTACATAGTACATATTTACATGACTTTATCAGGCGGGGTTTGCCTCTACCGACAGGGGAACATGTTTTGCGATATGTTCGGCCTGAACAGACTTGTTTAACAATATATTAAATGATATTATTCACTATGGACTTAATATTGAATAAAGAAATAACAAGAAAAACAATTTATTCGCGTTTCACAAGTGCTTTGTTTACATTTGTTATAGCACCATCTAAACATCTCACAAGTACTTATTTCGAAACTCCCGTATTTTTCCTCGACATTTCAACTGGTCGTTCATTTGGTCATTATAAGCGATAGGTCGCTATATCCGATATCAAGGTACCTCCTTGTTTTAATTCTTTATTCATGATTCTTATTTATTTTTGAGGCACATACAAGTATATGTATACATATGTACAAATATACGTTTACTATTTATGAAAAAACGTGGAAATATCTAATTGCTTAGTTTTCTTTTCTATAAACTTTTTTTTCAATTATTTTTTCCATTAATATTAGATTTTCGGTAAAATCGTTGTCCCCAAAATCATTTAATAAAAAGAATGTTCTTAAAGTGCGAACAGAATTCAGAGTATCTTCGATTGTTGGCTGAACAAATCCTATTTCTAAAATAAAATTAAAGAAAAAAGTTTTTTATGTTTTTATCGAGAAAATATTAAACTTAGTTCCCTTCTTCTTCATCGCTTTCTTGACATGTATCATTTTGCACAAAATCAACGATTTCTTCATCAGTTAAAGGCGCGGCCGTTAAAAGGTGCTCGTCAACTTGCAGTAACTGATCAAATGAACATGGGAGTGCATTTTCAACAGATACTGCACTTTGAATCCACTGATTTAAGGGCCATTCATCCTCTTCCCCAAAATCTTCTTTTGTTTGTGCATTTTTTAATCCCGAATGTATAAAACAGTTTGCAATGGCTTAACTAGTAACCCGTTCCCAAGCTTTTGAAATGAGTAAAATCGCTTCAAGTAAATCTATGTCACGTCGAAACTTGAAAATTTCTGTAATAGGCTTTAAGGGATCTTATAATTCCTTGGTCCATTGGTTGGAGCACCGAGGTAGTATTTGGTGGAAGGGATCCAAGTCGTATAGCTTTCAAGCCTTCCACTGCTGGATGTGCAAGACAATTATCCACGAGTAATAAGATGTTTTTATTCTCCTTTTTTAGTCGACGGTCCCAGTTTCGAAGGTATTTTTCAAAAATTGTAGATGTCATCCAAGCTTTCCTATTGCTCTCATATTCTACTGAAAGCTTTTTCACATTCTTAAAGCATCTTGGGTTTCTTGATTTACAAACAACAAGAAGCTTCTCCTTTAGTGTACCAGTCATATCGATCCTTAGCCCTTTTGCCTCAAATGCATTGTTCACCTTTAAATTTTAGCGTATTGGTTGGTGTCATATTAAAAAACAGACCGGTTTCATCAATATTAAAGATGTTTTCATCTGTATAACTTGCCCGAAGTTGGGGCCAAACAACCTGCAACCAATTGTCTACTGCACCTTTAGGAACACTTTTATCCTCTCCTATAATTTTTCTACTGACAATTCCATAGCGTTCACGAAAACGCTGTATCCACGCTGATGAACACACGAAGTCGTTCTTCCCCATATCCTTGGCAAAGTTATTTGCTTTAGCTTGCAAAATGGGTCCGCTGGGTATACCGGAACTTCTCTGTGTCTTAAACCATATTAGCAGAGCCTTTTCAACCTCAGTGTGCAATGAACTTTTTACTTTTTTTACGGTTAATTTTGCTTCCTCAAATTGCAATTTAATTTTTTCCTTATGCTTTAAGATTGTGGATAGAGTAGAGTGTGAAACTGAATACTCTTTGGCAAGGTCTTTATTTTGCTCTCCAGCTAAAAATAATACCGGCTTTCTCTTCAATCATAAAGATCTTTCTTTTCTGCCTCATTTTCCAATATAAAACTAATAAAACTAAACTTCTACGACCATTCGTCAAACAGAAAAATTTACACTAAATTTCCCACCTACTCGTACTGTTGAACAAACTCAAAACCAATAATAAACGCAAGACAAAAAGAATAAAATGTTAACAAACGGCGCAAGACAAAAAGAATAAGATGTCAACAAACGGTAGGTAATCTGTAAGATATCCAGAATTTTATGTACACAGATACATGCTTCGCATCTACAGATAAACGATTACCCGTTTCAGAAAAAATGCATAACACCAACAGCTGCGTCGATTTTAGTCGTTATAACCAATATTTTATTTAACCTTCCTGTACTCGCGCATTTTGACAGGACACATATACTCGCGCACGGTCTCTCAGACCGAGATTTTATCTCGTCTCTACTTTCATGAATATGTATTTTCCAAGTAGTTTTGCGGTTTATTTTAAAGAAAGTAATAAAGTTAAATAAAACAAATAGAAAAACATAGGAACTTTATACTTTATTTGGTAGCAATTTCATTTTAAACAAGCCTCTCAAAAAATTTAGTTTTTTTTAGGACCTTAGCTTAAAAAATAAAAATAAATATTTTTTTTCAATAAAAACAAACAAAAACTTAATATTTCATTAAAACAAATAACATCAATTATAAAAAAGTATAAAAAAAGATTCAGTCTTTATAATTTTGTAAGGCGTAGCAATCCGAACATACCATAAATGCATGCTCGAGACAAAAATATTTCATGCATTTCATGCAGTTGTATTTTGTTTTTCGGTTTTTTTTTTGAAGAGCAAAATGAACAGCGCCCAGTTTTATTATTTCCAGATGATCCTGGTTCAGTTTGATCAAGTTTGCACACTTCTAAGATCCTCAGTCTCAATGTTCGTGGCAGACTCAAAATTAATGCCCGTTTTTTTAGATGAGGCATTATTAGATCATATGACAGTGTTTCAATGAATTTTCTGCGGCTTGTTTTTGTGTCCATATTATTTAGTCCATATATTACAAACGAATTTATTCCAGCCACATTCATAAGGCTATAAAAAATAACCATAGGCCACCGATTAGTTCCCCTAGCGCAGTTATAGGTCTCGCACATTTTATCTACAGTATCAACACCCCCTTTTGTAGCGTTATAATCTAAAATAATCTCTGGTTTCCCGATTTCTTCATTTATCTGTGCATCAGAGTGCATACTAGAGACAAGAAGAACATTTCTATTTTTTTTTGGCACAAATGAGACCAGCGTGCAGTTATTTCGGTGACCAAATAAACTGGATTTTTCTGCACGACCTTTTACATCTGTAAATTCTTTTGGTAATTCCTTTTTATTTTTTCTTATTGTTCCTATCACAGTGAGCTTGTGATCCTGCATCAAACTGTCGACTGAAGGGATGCTTGTAAAGAAATTATCACAAGTCACATTTCGATCAGATCCATCAATTACAGTGCAAAGACGCTTGACTAGTGCCTGAGACCCGTTGTCAACTTTATATGGTCCTTCAGGTTGTTGTCCTACATAAACTTCGAGGTTTGAAGTATAAAATAATTTTGCATCTGTGAGTGCATATATCTTTATACCATATCTATTTGGCTTTGAAGGTATATACTGTCGGAAGCTACAGCGGCCTCTAAATGCTTCCAATTTCTCGTCGATTGTAACAAATGCAGAATGGCTGAAATATTTTTTAAAATTTGACACAATTTCTTCAAATAGGTCTCTTACTGGAGCTAGTTTGTCAACTGCAGCACGCTGATTTCTGGTATCTTTGTCATCAAATCTGAGACATCTCAATAGGAGGTAAAAACGACTCCAACTCATTACCAACCGAAAAATTTCCGGTGATGAACCATCAGTCCGGAAAAGGTCTTTAGCATTTAGCCGACTATTTCTCCTCCCCCCAGCAAACAAGAGAAGACCAAACAGGGCCTGAATTTCATCTTCGTCAGTTAGACGACAGTCTCTAGCTCGTTTAAATTCAGGTGAGAGGCGCTCAATATGTTGGTTTGTGTGCGTCGTAATTATCCGGATAACATTTTCAGTTATAAAAAGTTTGAATATCTCACCTGGATCTTTCACGTTTCTAGCTTCTCTTCTTACTCCAGGAAGCTGCATTACTATATTTTCGGATCTTGTTCTCACTGAAGAAGAAGGGCAATTTTTGTGCCACCTAGTGGTCTTATCTTTGGCAATATAGTAGTGTTGGAATGTCCTTGAAGCTTCCTCAGATTCATCTGATTCTGATAGTTCCCACTCCTGCTCAGTGTCCGTGTTTTCTTCTTGTTCTTCAACGACATCTTCCACTTCACTGTCACTCCCGTCATCATAATTGGAGTCCAAATCATCGCTTTCTAACAGTCTCCTAATTCTTTCTTCTTCCATTGTGCAAAAACGATTCCTAGAAATGTTATGTATGTAATATATACATGTATACATATTTATAGTATATACATACACATAAATATATGTAAAATATAAACATCCGTAAAGTAAAACAAAATTTTTCACCCACCAATGTTCTAAAATAAAAAAAATTACTTACCCAAAAATTGTAACACTTGTACTCGCGTCGGTCTGACAGACCGAAAACTCATAAAAAACACAACACGTCTACCTGGCAAGTGTGCTTGCGCCTAACTAATCGAAAGAGAATACTTATACAGGAAGCTACTGAGAACTTCAAAGATGCAGGGATGTTATTTTTCAAGTAAACAAAGAATTAATGATTTGTCGGTCTGAGAGACCAATGCGCGAGTATAGAAAGGTTAATAAATTCTTGGAAATTCTTTAAATTCGTTTGCAATTCTTTTGTCAATTCAAATGAAACTAATAATATTGTTTGAAAAATAAAAATCAAGGCCTACTATTAAAATATCAAAAGTATAATTTTATTTAGTAGTTTATAATCGATGACTACTACGACTTATTTGCAAACAAGTACGCAATATTTGAAAGAATACATACTCGTATTTCAACGAAGAGATGAAATGGAATAAATTTCGAGGTGGCAGCCAGGTTGGATAATGTGCTTCCGACGTATGAATAAAAATCGGAGCTTCTTTATTCAATTGTAACGGGTGACCAGAGAGCAAAATTTTTTGCTAAAAATAGATAGACGTTAGAACTATTAAAAGTTTTAGGTAATGACACGACCAACATGCATCATAGCAGTGGAGGCAAGACATTGATTTGCAGGGTGTCCCTTTGCCTGATCGAATTACACATGCTATCAAAAATTGCGTTGTCGGAAATACGAGTATACTCAATGTCGATGAAAATGCCCAGCGCGTAAAAGAACGTTCTGCACCATAAACGTCTTTGAAAATAATTTTGGACTTCATTTTCAACAAGTCTTCAGAGACATTAGCATTTTTTTCTCTTTGTTTAAGAAACCATTCGTGTAACCTCTTCTCCATTTTTGGGTATTCTGCAGATTTTTTTGTTTTTATTTTTAAAATTTTTCAACCACTTGATGACACAAATCTATAAAAAACAAAAACAAAATTAGGTACATAATGCTCAGTTTCTAATTAACGCATGTGTACCGTACCTCAAAATGTTTTCCTTATTGCGTTTAATATCTGATATTGTGGAAGCGCCAACATCATAATTTCGAGCTAGTTTTTTTCCCACAAACACCGTTTTCGAGTTTCTCAATGATCTCACATTTTTGTTTCAATGTTAGTGTTGTGTGCTTCATCTTATTTGCCATTTTTGGACAAAATTGAACTCAACAAAACTATTTAGCACGTGTTTAGCCGGAAAGAACCAAAGCTCAATGCATGCAGGGAAGCAATAATAAATCTTATAAATCAATATAATCTTAGTTAATAAAGTGGGCAGGGTTTTTATTTTAAACTTTATTTTCGAATAACAATTTCGATATGCTCTCAACGACGTACAACTTAAGAATGCCTTTTGAATGCCGTTGAAGATGACGACGGTTCTTTGTTTATTGCGGTCCACTTCCGCAGACGATGTATTTTTTATCTTACAGATGGTGATGATTACTGATTAGTGATGATTACTGCTCTGACGAAAGGATATCGGTCTTTGGTTTGCCGATCTTGCCGAATAGTTGTGCAGCGGAATTTTCTAAATAATTTAAAAACCTAATTCACATAATATATTTTCACTTTATGTAATTGTAATCAATCAAACAGATGGCAAAGCCATTGATATTGTATATAAAAAAAAAATCTAAAACCGTAGCTTCTTTAACTCCAAAGATAATATATTACTTACTTTCTTTGGAGTAGAAAGAAGCCTCAAGCTGCAATAACGGTGATAAACGGAATTAACTAGGGACAACACCATTATTCTTCTTAATAAATTCTTTTAATTTATGTCTTTCGACGTTTCGTACGATTACAATAATTTCTTTTTCTATATTAATTTAAACTAAAACTAAGAAAACAATTTTGTTTAATACAAAAACTTAGTATATGGACTTTTTTTATAAAAGCTTAAAAACTAAAACTGACTTATAAACTATCTACATATAACTAAATCTTAACCTACTTAAACTAGCTTATTGTATATATCATACAATTTTTTTTTCTTGATGCGTTACCCCTTCTTTTAGAGAAGTTAAAACAAATTTGATGCCAAATGGCAACATACGAAAAGAAAAATCGTCAGAAATACAAATACAGCTCTATCAACGTAAAAATTTCTCTGAATTACGTATAAATACTTAGCTAGAAAATGCGGTTCATTCTCCCTTATTCAATACCAGCAAAGAATTTTTTTTAAATATAATACAAAGTCCTTCTGATACATGTAACTTTTAAGATGCAATTTCGGGGTTTAGTATTATAGAGAGCATCAGCGCTCTCTTCGTGTATTCTTACATTTCTCACTCAAATTAGCTCTTTAAACGTTTGCAAAATAATATGAGTGAAAAAAAAACAATTTTTGTGACTGATATAGCCTTCGCAATAGATACGATTCCGATCAAAATACCAAAATGGTTAATAGATGTCGTTGACTGAATCTTCGAAAACTTTTTTTTTTGCACAGGGTGCTTTCTTATATTTCTTATGATCTGTATATGTTCGTTTTATTGTTGCCTACAAAATGAAACGGCGTTTTTGGTACCTTCAGCAGATTCAGTTAATTGAACCAGGTCAATGAATTCCTCTTCGTCCGCAGTAAAGCAAAACTTCTTGTTGGGTTGTTCGCTCCAAACCTAAAATTCTAAATATAAAACGAGAAATTTGAGTTATATATTTTACCTTTTTCCATTCTGTGACTTCCTTTTGAGGTGGTCCCAAACTGTTGAGGTTTGCTTGTAAAGTCTCACAAAACTCTCTTACTTTTTCGGGAGGCTTCTTTGTGTTGTTTTTGGCTATGTCTGGACAAGTCGTCATTGCATCCACCAGTTGCTTGAACTGCTCCTGGTTTGTTGTTTTCTTCTTAAAATTTAATGCGTATTAAATTGTGAAACGTTTGTATATAAAAAAAAACTTACATTTTAAACCTATGTACGTACTTTGAACTTTCAGCAAAACAACAAATCCGCAACTAATTTGTTGCGAATGAGAAACGTCAAATTTTGCATGGGTAATTTCGATCCGTCATTTTGAATAACAGAGTGAATCTCATTCACATTACCGACAAGTGAACGATTTATGTTTTTGTTTTTTTTTTATCAAAAATGTTCGCTACTTTGAATTATGACGTTATTGTTCCAAGAATATATTCATTTAAGTGTCATAAGTTAAGATGTGTCGTTATTATTGAGAAAAAAAAAAAACAAGAATTGTGTACTTAGGCATTTTATTTTCAGTCTTTTGAATTTAAAATATGTTTTGTACTTCTTATACTTAAAGCACAGTTAATAAATCAATACCGATGTCTCATTCATATGAGAAGTTGTGTCCTATGAAAATGAAATGTTTTTAGCTCGAGCTAAAATTTGATAAATTTCCAAGCATTGAGCAACATCGAACTTATTCGGAAATTGTATATTTACGAGTACATATTTGCTCCCTTTTCTTTCAAGTTATGTAAAAGGGAGTTTTTAAAACTGTACGCAAAATATTTGTATGTAAAAATCGAAAATCTTCAATTCCAAGACTCGGGAACAACGCAGTAATGTACGGCCGAATATATGGTAGTTCGAACAAGTGGAATGGGATCTCATCCAACTTGGAGTTGTAATGAGTATTTACAGTGATAAATTGTACGATTTGGTAGACAACGGGGTTATCTTTGCTCGACAAAATGTACTTTACAATGGCGGCAGATTTTGGCCATCCTGAAGTGTCTATATCAATGACGTATCCCAACAGTCCGGACCTGGCCCAGTGCGACTTTTTTTTATTCCCCAAACTCAAAACGTACCTTAATAGTAAGGGTTCGGCACGGTAGAAAATATAAAAAAAGCTACGGCCAAGGCTTTGAAGGCGATGTTAGAAATTACCTTGCAGCATTGCTACGAAGAGTGGCAGCACCGTTGGAATTAAACGACGAATTTTCTTTAATATATTTGGTTTCGATTTTCTTTAATAGTTATTCATTTTTCAATTTCTTGAGCTTTTCAATTCTCCTAATGTAAAAAGATTGCCTTTTTATATGAGCCTCACAATTGGCGCAAGCAAATTCAATGTGTTCATTGAATTTTGTCACTAATACATTTTTAGAAGCCAAGTTTAGTTCCCCTATTGTAGGTTCACTCGAACTCAGTTTTAAATCTTTATAATTTTCATAAGTAATCTTAGCTTTGACTGGATCAAAGAAAACGGAACAGTCTTCAGAGTTCGGAACACTCTTGCTTCGTTTTAAAAAGAGAGAGATATAAGCGTTTGTTTTTAAATATTTTTTTTCCTATATATATATATATATATCAAGTAATACATACATATATGGATAAAATATATTGAAATAAAAATAGATATTTTATAGATTAACCTGTGCACTTTAATTATCACTTCAATTCAATTCAATTACTTTTCAATTACAGTAAAAACTCTTTTATCCGGAATGCTCGGGATCGATAGTGTTCCGGATAATCGATTTTTCCGGATATTAGAGGTTAAGAGATTTCGAAAATAAAACAGTTTTTTATAAGTATTTATTTATATGATTCCCAATTTAATTCATATACTTGTAGGAACTATAATAAAGGGTGATTTTTTAAGAGGTTTAAAACTTTTTTTTAAAAAAAAAACACAAAAAATTCCAAAAAATGAATGAAATATTTATTTGAATCGATAGTTTGAACCTTGCAATTTAATGTTTAAAGATAATTTCATGCAAATGTTGACCGCGGCTGCGTCTCAGGTAGCCCATCCGCTGAGTCCAATTTTGGCATACTCTTTCACACATATCGGCCGGTATCTCACGAATGAATGCATGGATGTTGGCTTCCAGTGCGTCAATCGAAGCGGGCTTGTCCCTATAGACATTAGCCTTGACATACCCCCACAAAAAATAATCTAATGGTGTCAAATCGCACGATCTAGGCGGCCAATTGACCGGCCCGAAACGTGAAATTAACTGTTCACCAAACTCGCCTCGCAATTGCGCCATTGTTTCGCGTGCTGTGTGGCATGTGGCACCGTCTTGTTGAAACCACATATCATGCAAGTCAAGAACTTCCATTTCGGGCAAAAAAAAGTTTGTTATCATCGCTCGGTAGCGTTCACCATTGACAGTAACGCTGCGATTCGCATCATCTTTGAAGAAATATGGCCCAATAATGCCGCCGGCCCATAAACCGCACCAAACAGTGGCTTTTTCGGGATGCATTGGTAGCTGTTGCAATGCTTCTGGCTGATCTTCACTCCAAATGCGGCAATTTTGCTTATTTACGTACCCATTCAACCAAAAATGAGCCTCATCGCTGAACACAATTTTTCGATAAAAAAGCGGATCCTCGGCCAGCTTTCCAAGAGCCCATTCACCAAAAATTCGGCGTTGTGGTAGGTCGGCTGGCTTTAGTTCTTGCACCAGCTGTATCTTAAAAGGCTTTACGCCCAAATCCTTCCGCAAAATTTTCCACGTAGTGCTGTAACAAAGGCCTAACTGCTGGGAACGGCGCCGAATCGACATTTCGCGGTCTTCTGTCACACTAGCTGATACGGCCGCAATATTTTCTTCACTACGCACAGTACGTAAACGTGTTGGTGGTTTAATGTCCAACAAAGTAAATTTGGTGCGAAATTTGGTCACAATCTTCCGAATAGACTGCTCAGAAGGTCGAGAATGCCGATCATAAAATGGAAGCAGCGCGCGATGAACATTTCGAACCGAGCACGAATTTTGATAGTAAAATTCAATAATTTGCAAGCGTTGTTCATTTGTAAGACGATCCATGGTTAAATTGCAAACCAAACTGAAGCTGTTTGACAGTGACACAAGGTACTAAACACACGTCAGCTGTCAAAAACAGTGTTGCCAAAACCAAACCAGCTAAAAAATCACACATTACTTATTCATTACAAATTCAATGGTTACATTACGAATTCAAATACAATTATTACATTACAAATTCAAATACAATTATTACGTTACAAATTAGTTACGAATTATTAGCACGTCCACGACCGGTGACCACCGTGCTGCCGAAGTTC
This sequence comes from Volucella bombylans, assembly GCA_949129095.1. Classification (NCBI taxonomy): domain Eukaryota; kingdom Metazoa; phylum Arthropoda; class Insecta; order Diptera; family Syrphidae; genus Volucella; species Volucella bombylans. Next base: position 119,971,986 of record OX422142.1, on the reverse strand, counting down.
GTACCGTCGACTCATGCCATTCCGTTGTCAGTTCTTCCTTCTATATCCGTCATTGCTAGTCTATTCAGTTTCAGATGCCTACCGTATTCAATAGCTTATGTAACGTCCATAATTTCAGGGCAATCGTAAACAAGATCCATCCGGCGCCTATCCCAATTAAAATAATAATTGACCTCCGTGACAACATTGTATTACAAAGACAACTTTGCTAATATCACTCTGGCTTTTGTGCTTCTTAATATTGGTCAGCACAAAATCCATTCATGACGAATGCCACAATGTTCTCTTCGTAACTCAATGCAACGACAATAAACTCTGATTGTAAACAAACTCCAATCGCCTGGGTCAACAGACCCGCCTCATACGACGACGATGACTACTCTTGCTGACACATTATACCGCGCAGTCGGTGGTCGTCGATCGTGAATTATTCATTGATTATTCATTGCTTACAAAGTACAAATATCATAATGACTATATAAATATACAAATGTTAGAACTCCTACATACATACATATATGTAAATACATTTCAGTGAACATTTTGCAAGTATTGTACATGCAGGTGTTTTTTAAAAAGAAATATATCTATCCAAGGTTTGTTGTCTTAGCTCTTTCGGTTTTTCTTTTATAAGTTTGTCTTGCAATCTGTAAAGCTGCATCACTTCTTGTTGCGAAATAAAGTTTTTTTCCTCAACAAAATTAATAAATTTTCCAATTGAGAGGATAGCCTCAGTTATCTTAACTCCATTAGATTCAGGCAAAACGTCGATTTCTTCGTCGCTTCCATTTTGATCAGTATTTTCTTGAGGATTTCCACGATTTCGGTGTCAGTTAAAGTGCCATATGCAGGAGCCTTTGAGTCACAGCCTATCCAAGCGCTTAAAGCTTCTGCATCAATTCCTTCAAGTGTTGGTTGATGTCCACCCAATGCAGTAGTATAGGTCAGGATTTCGTCAACAACATCTGTTCTTTCAAAAGCAATCGATTCATCAGTCTCATTTTCATCATTCGGTGGGATAAGATTGTGCCATGTTTTTTTCAAAACCGTAGATGTAACACTGTTCCAAGCGCGAGAAAGGCTTCAAATCGCATTTTTTATGTTGAACCTTTTGTAAAAATGTTCATAGCTTTGCTTCTCCTAATGGTTCAGAATGTGGCGCACAATTTCTTTGCAGTAATGAGCCTTTAGACTTCTTATTACTCCCTGGTCCATCGGCTGAGTAAGGGAAGTACAATTGGGAGGAAAATATTTGACCGATACGTGATTTCTCTCGCAAAGCTCTTCATCAGGATGTGCTGCACAATTATCCAATAATGAATGATTTTGCAATCGACCGGAAGTCTTATTTTTGTACAATGTCTTCTCGCTTCAGGAATGAAGTTGTTATCGTATCGTATTGTGGGTGGCCGTGGCTCAAGTGGTAGTGTGTTGGCTTCCAAATCGGAAGGTTCGGTGTTCGAATCCCAGCCTCGTCCGAAAGACATTCTTTTTTTCAGGCAACTTCATTCTCGTAAGACGAATGGTTGCCTCTAATACAACAACAAGTCCAATTACACTAATAATTTAGTCTCCCCATTAAATGTTGGATGCCACCCATGGAGCGAAATAACCACTGAGCCCAAAAATCTTTCTTTCTCTCTCTCTGTCCCATTTTCCTAAAAACTTAACACGTGCTCAGGCATTTTAAGTGTATTAATACCCACTTGAGTGTTAAGTTCTTTTAAAAAAAAAAAAAAAAAAAAAAAAATCCAAATATATTGCTTGGTTAATACATGGCCGTTTGCTGGCCTATATAAAATTAAACAGTATTTTAAAAAATATTTTATGACTCAACCATGTTTAGGACTTACCTTGTACGCCACTGGAAGTTCAGTTATATTTTTTAAAGCCCGCGGATGGACGCTTTTTCCTATCACAAGTAATTTGCACTTATGAGTGCCAGCTGCATTTTTGAGCACACAAGAGCCTTAAGCCTATCTTTCGATTCCTTTTCGCCACTTAGAGAAGCCTCCGAGCTTAAAGCTAAAGTTTTCCTCGGCAAGACTTTCCAAAAGACCCCAGTTTCGTCGGCGTTATAAACTTGGTCTTCTGTCAAATTCTCGGCTTGTAGAAATTGAGCCAAATCATCCACGAATAGAACAGCAGCTTCATGGTCAGCTGATACACTTTCATACGAGCTTGCAAGCCGTGGATTCCATGTCGGTTCTTAAATTTTTAAAGCCAACCCTGAGAATAATTCCACTCAGTTTCAATTTTCATATGCTCATGGAACCTTTTAGCTTTCTCTATCAGGATTGGCCCAGACAGTGGAATACCTTCGCTACGCCGTTGTCGAAACCATTCATAAAGTGCCTCATCTAATTTGGGGTTCCCAGCTTTTCGCATAGTCTTACGACTGCGATTCGTCTTTGTGGAATAAGTATCCGCGTAAAACTTTTTAATGGCATCCTTATTTCTTTTTATGTCGTAAACTGTTGACTCTCCTATCCCATATTTGCCACAAATTAATCGGACACTTGTGCCTTTCTCCAAATCGTTTATAATTTCAGCCTTTTCTTTAATTTGAAGAACTTTACATGCTCGTTTTGTCGACATAGCGATACAAATGCTTACTGCATTTTGTGCTATTGGTGAAGGAAAAAAAAACTTAAAGTCTGCCATTTAGTCTAGACGACAAACGGCAAACTTATTTTTCAGACTAAAACGCAGACGGCAAATTTGTTTTCGTTTTCAGGCACGCATTCTTGTGCAAATCGCAACATGTTTGAACATTTACATGCTTGTGTAAAATCATCTGTACACAGCAATGCGGATATTAAAGGTTTCTCCGGATATTAGAGTGTAAATTTCACAAATATTTTCTTGAAAAAATTCCGGATATTAGAGGTTGTCGGTTATTGGAGTTGCGGTTAAAAGAGTTTTTACTCTACTTATTATTATTTACACTGAGGAGCAAAACTGTTGCTCTTATTATAAAATTGATTTAACTTTTTGTTTAAAATGAAAAATAAGGCTATTTTTATTTTTTTTATTTTCGTTTATTACAATTATAGTGAGAAATTTAGTAGTTAAAGAAAAAGGTTTAACAATTGTTTAACAGGGAACAAAAGTTTGAGGGAACGGTTTTGCACCAGGCCTATCAACTAATATTTTTACTCCATAATCCTTTTGCTTTTTTTAATTCCTTCACTCATCTTGTCATACTTTCATAATGTTTCGTTACCATTTCGTCCGGTAAAGCATTCCACTCAGCCTTAGTTCTCTTCCAAAGCTCGTTAACTCCTTTCGGGGAATTTTCATATGCTCCAAGAGCTCTCTTTAAATGACGCCAAAAATTTTCAATAGGATTCGTGTCTGGACTTTGTGGAAGCCACTTTAGTGTTGAAAAATCTTTGGTTTTCGAGTCATTCTTTGACACATTTAGCGGTGTGTTTCGGGTCACTGTCATGTTGAAAAATTACATTTTCAACAGCAAGACCCGTTTTGCGTACTGCAGAAGGAAGATTCTCTTGCAGTATGGCTAAATACTTTTCTTTATTCATTATCCCATCGATACGAATCACTGGTCCTACTCCTTTTCTCCACCATGCTAAACAGTGGGAGTGATCTGATTTGGGTTGAGTGCATCCGAGGGCTTAGACCAATACCATGACCTTCCTTCCGACTGGAAACGGCAAATCTCTGTCTCGACTGACCAAATAACCTAAAAAAATGTTTTAAATATTTCTTTGACTTGAAAATAGATGCATGAACACAATTCGATTTGGCTTACTTGTTCCCAATCTGAAAATGTTTCAGGGGTTGCAATGAAATCTTTTCGTTTCTTTATATTATTTTTCGATAAAAGTGGCTTCTTTTTCTTTTCTCCAGCCTTCAGACCAATTATTTGAAGGCTACGACGAGCAGTCCAGATGCTGGCGTTACAATTAAACTCAATCATAGCCTCTTTTGGGGTAACTGCGATCACACCACTGACTTTCCTAGCAATGTGACGAACCGTACGGTGATCTATTTTTCTTGGACGTCCCCCTTTGTTTTCTATTGAAGTTATTTAATTTTTTTTTTTTTTTTTTCATTTTTAATATCGTACGAGCACTAGCTTTTATTTTTTTGGAAATATATCTAACAGACCTATTTTCTTTAAGAAGCTTAATTATGTTACTAATTTTCTCTTGATTAATTTTCATATTTTATACTTCACTGGGCTCCTTTTAATTTATTGCCACAAAAAACAAGAAAACAACTATCAGAATGAATCAACTTCTCACTATCACCAATTTTGTTAAAGAATGATTAAAGTGGTGCAAAAAGAGAGAATAATGAACGATAAATGCTGATTAGAAGAGAACAAATATGCATATTCCAAAAGAAAATAAAAATTTTTTACATATAAATGCATAGAGAAAAAGTAACGTAACGTACATGGAAATTTTGTGTTTTGCTCTTCAGTCTATATGCACTGCATATTAATAACACGACTAATATTTTGCTTGTCAAACTTCAATTACAAAATTTAATGAAATATTCCACTTTTCCCGCCTTTCAAATGTTCCCTACATATACATACCCATACGCTCATGAAAAATTATATAATTTTCTATTGCAGTCGAATGAAAAGAAACAGCCAAGTTTTTATACCCCTTTCTGCAAGCCCCTTGCACTTGTTTTTCATATTCCTTGTGTCACTGCCCTCAAATTGTGATGAGAGAAAAAAAATCTCAGTGAACAAAACAAGAAAGAGCGAAAATAAAAATGTCTAACACGCGTTTCGTCGTGCTCGTTGTGGTAGCGTTCACACTCCTCTGAAGAAACCTCTGTCATGCTCTACTGACTGAGCTAGTCGTGCGTTGTCGCTTTGCTTTTCCCTCTACCACGCGTATGCTGTCCGGGAACTACAGTACACGCTGAATAGGCGAAAGACCAAAGGTTTAGTCGATTTCGGCGGAAGGTCAACTGGAGATTCGTTTCCAAAAATTAAAAAAAAACGTGATTTATAGCTTCAATGGTTCTTTATTATAATCGATAAAAAAAGGCAATCAATCGATCTGGCAAAACCCGTAACTCAATAAAAAGAGAAGGAAAAAATATGTGAGGAAAAATTGTGCAAATTAGCTGGGTGTGTTGTCTTTCCACAGACGGTTAGTACAACCTTCGTGAGGCGAAACACCAAACACAACATTGCACGTAGTAAGCCCAAGTGGGGTATTTTTCCGCTGTTGGACGCTCGTAGGACATCGCAACTTTGGTGAAATACCAAACCTGAGTACTTGATCACCGATCAAGTGGGATCTTTTATACCACTGACCGTAGCACTTTAAAGCTTTTATTGCCGTTTTTTCAGACAGCAGTGCTTTTGTTTAGAATGGTTTAGAACTAAACTTTTCAGTGATGCCAAGTCGTTACAAGTTAATTCAGATTTTTTTGTTCGCTTATAATTGTTTTGGAAAATATTCACATTTTGTTGTGTGTTAATTAATTTCTCTGTTTAAACAATTATTTTTATTTATTCAATTTCTTTTCTTTCTAATAATTCACCGCTTTGTCTTCTATGAAGACCTGTGATTGTAGCGATCAACCCAAGACTGACTTGAGCTCATTAAAATGCACCATCACAACAGATCGTCAAAACTTTCCATACAAACGAATAGCGGTCAATTCAGATGCAGGTGGCCAAGTGTTCCGGAGCAAACAACTCGCTTACACCAAACCGTAATCAGACAAACTAGCGGTTGTTATAGACGCAGGTGGCCGAGTAAACTAATTTGTTTACTCCAAACACACTTGTTCACATTAATTGCGATCGCATTTACCGCAAACGTGTGCTAACTTGTACAAAGATATAGTTGTTACAAATGCTTTATATTACTCCGAAAGCTCGTGTCGGCTGGACGAGTGTCCTGGCTTTCAACTTTTGGTATGTTGTCTATGAATTGCTTAACTCCAGCTTTTAAATTTGGATCAAGTTTGCTATGACACATTTTATGGCCTGAGTCACCAGCGTGCCATTCTGGGCACGAACAAAAAATCAAAAAAAAATGATAAAATGTTTTTTAATCTTTCATTTTGAACAATCACATCACTTTCTAGACACAATAATAAGCACGGAAATTTCAGTGTCGTATTCGACCGATTTACCACAAATATGTACTCGTATGTGTGAAAATCGCAAATCCATAAAAAATGCGTATCCTCGTGCAGTGCAAACTTTGTCTTTTTTTTTTTTCTTTTTTTTCGTACAGCGTTATGGGAAACAAGGGTGAGAAAGCAATCCTCAAGTACCGTCCGGTGGTGGTGTTAGAATCTAACGTCCGAAGGAAGACCAAGCTATAGTATCCACTTGATGAATGCGGTGTCCTGTCGTAAGGGTAATGGTAAGCGTAAGACGGGGTTGAAGAACCTTTCATCACCTTTCATGGCAATAACAGTAGAAAAGCAGAAGATTCCAGACCTATTACTCGTAGTCTTAAAGTCTTAAAAGCTTATTTTGTCCTTTCATCTAAATACGAGACGAAGACGGTGGAAATACGAGTTATTGAAAGATTGTGTGTCACTAAAGTTTGGGGATACTGCTCTACGCTTTGTAGAGTGTGATATTATCCTCACAGGGGAATCGGTGAGGAGTAATGTCTTGTCGATAATGCCTGTGACGCCTTTAGTTTCTAAGGATGGTGGGAGATTTTTTGGATCAAAGTCAGATGGTAGAGTTAAAGGTATTTTAGCTTTTGAGTCATCATTGGTTGATTTCGGTTTATCTAGATTATCAGGTATTTGGGAATCTTGATTAGTACCACCGATTTGAGGGTTCGATTCTTCCTTCTCTTCGAGGAAAGCTACGTTGGGGACGATATCGACAACTTGGTATTCAGGATTAAGGGAGCGTTTACAGACGAAACACTAACCGAGTGGGTGGAGGAACAGACGTTGTGTTGATACACATACCCGTCATCCGAAAACTTCTCCGCAAGATAGGGAAGGATAGCTTCGAAAAAGACTTGACCAGTAGCTGTTACCATCGTTTGTTTATATTCCGTGGGACAAGTATGCATTCGAGTAAGGGCTTCTCTAAAGTTAGATGGGAGAGCTTCATATAATTGAGTCACCGTACATGACTTTGGTGGGAGTGTCGTTTGGTTCATTTGATAAGAGGGCGGTTGGTACTTGGTCTTGGTACTCTGGTACTTGGTTGGTACACCTGGGAAAGTTCAGTGTGAACGTTAGCCTGCTCAGGATCTGGTCCACCTATGCGGGGGGAAGAAAAGGATGACAATATCTGCTGGGAATTTTGCATAACTGAAATGATGTCATCGATGTGAGGATTACTACCGGTTAAGATAGTTTTGTGAATTGAAGAAATTCACAAATACAGTGTCTTAAAGATTTGAGTGCGTTTCGGTAGAGGGTATCATTCTCTTGAGGGTAGTGGTAGGAGGTTGCTACGGGATAGACTTATGTGCTATTTGCTCTACTGATTAATCGTGGTTTGACTACAATCAAGTGATCAAAACATTTGGATAAGTCTTCTAGGAGAGTTACATCGAATAACAACATATTAGGGTGTTTGATTATTACAGAGCCATTTGGTCTAAGTACGAGTCGCATGCCTTCAAGAACTTCAGGGAAGTTTTTGGGTTGATCCAAGAATCTTCGGTAGCAGCGTCTGAAATGATGAGAGTGTAAGATGCAGTAGTCTCGCGAGCGAATTTTGCGAAAGTGTGAAAGTTAATGTTGACGTTAGGTTTAGAAATTGCCATGAGGTCGAGGTCATAATTGAACTTGCCATGAGGATCAGTGAAAGGTGAAGTGGAATCGATGGTACTGTTAGGGTACAAAGAAATGAGAACTCTTAGCCCAGAACGGGGGGCACCGCCTACGTCTAGTATAGCTGTAGGGTCGCTACCAATAACTCCAAGAGTGTAGTTCCATCCGGTTTAGTCTCAAGGTTCCACGATAGAGGGAAATAGCCTCCCGACTGGTGTATTTTTGATACATACGCGAACATGTGAAAGGTAGACCTCAACGAATCTTTCTTCTAAATGAAGGGGGTCGGGTTGGAGCCAGGCGTCGCAGAGAGCGACGTTGTTATCTTTGTGTGTGGGCATATGTTGAAAGATGACAGTATCGTAAGTTTTAGGATTAGCCAACACGAAGGGAATCAGGCGATTCTCACCGTTAATGGTGGTGTGATAACAGTTCATGACTTTGACTTTCATAAAGCCCGCGTACAAATAGACGTGGCCGACAGTAGCCCAGGTCATGGTATCGTCGGGGGAGACAGGTGAGAGAAGTCTGGAGTGATCTGAAAGAGGAATGGTGCCTGCAATTAGTTCTCTAGACTCTAAAATGGGAACGGTGGTTAGGGTGACCTCAGGAACTTCTTCAGAACGCAGGTCAGTAAGAATCTTAAACATTAGAGCTCTATTCGTTTCGTAGGTTATCAAAGTTTCGTCGGGGTGTATTCCTGAGACACGTTGGAATCCGGATGCGACAAACAACGCTCTAAAAAGACACGCTCCATCTCCCCGAACTTTAACGAGTTGGGATTTTTTAGGGAGAGTAGTACGATCCATTTTAGTTCTTGAGAATTTTAACATCTTATCTTGTGTTCCTGGTGGTGAAGGTCCGAGTCCACTATAAAGGGCTTCCACATGGGTATTTATTACGGTATTTGGAGCAACGTTGTTGTCTTGTCCGAAGATAAGTTGTTTGGTGCGTTTTTTTATTAAAGAGTTGAGAGTGGTTTGGGTGGGGATGAAGTGAGAAAGAGAAGGCATCAGAGAGTAAATGTGGGCCTATATGTGATCGTCAACAGAGAGAACGATATCATCCAGATCTAGCCTACTTTTGCTTCCGGCCACTTGCCTAAGATAGTTTTCGTGCTGGGAATCCATTTTTGCAAAGAATGTAGCAAGACCTTTATAGACTTTAGTATTCTGAATCATGTCGGTTAGGGTGATAGCGTGGTACCTACGTTTTTCCATGGCGGTTCTCACAACTGCGTCAAGGCCTTTGACGAGGCCACCATACTGTAGGAAGACGAAAGCATCGGCGGCAGCAGCAAGAGCCGCTACATGTTGGGCAGGCAATTTGATTTCAGTACGGAATGACATATCGTCTATGCACTTTTTCGAATTAAACGAATGTACAGAATCTTAGATGACTCTTAGACGATCTTGTTTAGTGGCGTTACCTGAGGCGATTCTCAAGGCTTGATGCCATATCTCCTTACGAGCGAAGAATTATAATTATAAACCTATACGTGTTTTTCTTTTTTTTAATATTTAACAGTTTAATCAACATTATCATAATTAATTCAATTTGTAACTTTGAAGTAAGTACGGCTTACAATGTTTCCACTTCTGTGCATAAATGCTTAAGCGTGAATTTCCATAAAACAGTTTGAATTTGGCGTTAAACATAGATGTACGTTTCATTTGGTATATTTTTTCTTTGGAACTCCTTTGCTCCCCGACTTTTTGCAGCGCCCTCTGTTGTCCGAATAAATTGGCCAATCTTTAGATAGGTATTAAGTTTTTCATATGCTAATTCATAGCTAATGCTTACCTTTCAATGATATTTGTATATGCAATAGGAAATTGGTCTTTTATATACGTTTGTGGAAGAACGACTCCTAACCCTAGCGAATAAGCATCACATAACAGAGTTGTTTTTTTTTTTTGAAGGATCTCAAATTGGGACGTGAAATTAATTTTTCTTTTATTTATTCAAAAGCTTTTTCCTGAGCCCTACCCCAAATAAAAACATTTTTCTTACACAGTAGGCTTGAAAGTGGTTCTACGATTGATGATTGTTCCCCTTCTCTTAACTCGTTCAGCCACAGTTTCATATAGATGATTACATTTTTAAAAAAATTGAATTTTTTAAATAATAAGGCTATATTTATTTAAAAAAAAAAAATTGACATTATTAAAAACGCATAAAAAGTCAAAGATATACGGTGGTTTGTTTACTAACCAGAGAATTAGAATTGGAGAATTCTTCCATGCCACCATTTATGGAACTTTCTGTCGAATGTACTTTTCAACCAGTCGAATATGTCAATTCATTCAATTGTTGTGCTGCATAAGAGTTTCAGGACAAGGAATTTCTTTCTGGCTCCATTGCGTTCCCTGCGAGTAACAACACCTGCCTTAGTCGGGTCAAAATTGTTGCTAAGAATATGAACTGATCTTTTATCTTTCCACTTTAGAATTGCTACGTTTGTGTCACTGACCCCGTAATCGTGCTCTCCTCGTTTTAGATTTTTGTCTTCTCTCAATTTTGGCAGATATTTTCTATTTGAATTGACAGTTCCGCAAGCCAATATATTGTCTTTATAGAAATCTGCTTGTAAAGAATATTGTATGAATATTGTATGCTTGTATTGAAATAATTGTCAAAGAAAACTCTATGATTTTTGTATTTAAAATTTTCGCAGGATTTTTGAACAACCTTTCCGCCGAGATCAACTTGTAAGTTGTCACCTACCACCTACTTTTCCAGTATATATTTCAAAGTCTAAACATTGTCCAGACTCAGCCCGCTTCATCCAGACCTTGTATCCGCGTTTTATCGTTATTTTTTATTTTTGTTTGCATATACTGCTTCATAAAGTTTCGGCTCTATAGCTAATTTTTGTGATGTACGAGTATTATAGTTTTTTTTTTATAATTCTTTTTTAGTATCTCTAGGAGAGGTCTTATCTTGTACAGGTTGTCATAATTAACGTCGGTTTTATTAGGCTATAAGGATGTTGTCCTTCAAGTGCAAGTTATTGAGAAGCCAACCAAAGCGATTGAGTGACATAAATGATGAAATTTATGGGTCATGAAAATCAGGAGCAGACGACCAGTAATCTTTATAACTGGGTAGTTTTTTTTTTTATACCCACCACCAGATTCAAGGCAAAAAAAACTTTTATTTCATCCGGAGCAGTAGGTATAAAAGGTTTTCCTTTTTGAGGATTTTCCTCTTTGAAGTGGTTCATAAGGGTTTGTAAATCTTGTCAGAATTATTTTCTGTTCTCAATAACATCAGATATAGCAAAATATCGGCATTTAAATTTGCTTTTGTCCTTATGAAAACAGGGTATTATAAAATTACAGCAAAGTGTATTTGCTAGAACAGAAGAGAAAATTTTATAAGGAAAATAATCACGATGGAATTGTTCATTAAAATATCTAATAGATACCTAAATAAGACGTACTTTTTACGGTAAACTGATCTGTCTTTCCTCCCCTTTTTGTTGACACCTGAATTAAAACTTTGAACGTCCATTTCGTCCTAAAAACACGTAAATAGCAATTAATAGCCACACAAAACAACAAAATTTTTCTACAAAGATGTGGGAAATTAATTATTATGATTGACATTTGGCACAACTGACATTGACAATTGATTGACATATTTTCTTTTATCGATGTATGCGTTCAAAAATGATGATAACACTTAAAAATCAGAAAAAGAATAGATGTAGGATTTCGGTTCCCAGGATACTACGGTCCTGCGGTCCTTCTCTTCAAAATTCAATCTACACGTTTACAAAATTATATCGCGACACAACTGTGTTAAATTAAAAGACTTTGAACTATTTAACTTTATGTTTATTTCAATAAGTTTCACTTCAGACTGACTGTCTAAATCTTTACAAGTATTTATATATTCTTAATTCTAAGTGTTAGTACGTTTCAATATACTAATAGTACTGCCAATACAAATACAATCATTTGGTGGAATATTTCATAGTGATAGTTGAATATCATAACAAACTGCTTGGTTTGGCGACTCAAATTGAACTGCCCTACTTAAAGCTATTTTGGCAAATCTCTCGTTCTCTTTATGTTTGTCTTCGTTTGTTAATTTCGTTTTGTTTTGTAGCGGCGGTTGCGGTACATGTTCTGTTCATGGGTGTAAAAAAAAAACTGATTAAACAAAAAAAAGAAGCAAATGATTATGAGACTAATAGGATGTAAAAAATAATAATGGAGGAAATTTGGTAAAATTCAAAAAAATTGTGCTTACGAGTATGATTAATTCAAAATTTAAGCCAGAATAATTCAACCAAGTAGTGGCCAAGTTTCAGCTTCCACTTCCTTCCATGCAACATCGTCTCTCAAGAGAGACTCATTGAATCTGACAGGAACCAATGCATGTTCAGACAAGGATGATATCAGATCCTTGGCAGACATGTAACTCCCTCCTATGACAAGCTCAGGAGGAGCGTGCATTCTAGCCAGCTTTTTAAAGGTGTCCATAGCTCTGACTCTACCTGCTGCAAATGACAAAGCAGCAGAGACAAGTATCGGATATTTGCTCACGGCTGTATCCAAACTCCTTGGTTCGTATAATTTGTAGTATGGCCAATTTTGTCCATACTTGTTGTAAATTTTGGTAAAAATCTCCATCCAAACAATTCGGTCGGATAATACTTTTGGGTGTATGTGTAATTTTGTAACGGCTTCTGACACGAGAAACTGGTAAACAATATTAAATATTATTGAATATCTCCGTCATGTGGTCAAATTCCGGGCCCGGCTCAAATAATAAGTAATGTTAGTCTGGCGTTCGTAGGGTATTGTATGTCGGTCTGGGCCCTAATTCCACATAGAAACATCAATTTATTTATTTACAGAGAGTGAAATAGGTCGTTATGATCACGAAATATACCATCCATGTTGATCAGATAGGAAAATAGTCCCTTTTGTTGAAAGAACTTTTAATCTTTGTTTTAATAAAAATGTAGTCCGTTTTGAACAGAACCGAAAATTTTAACCCTACGATTAGTACAGAAATAAGGCTTTTAGGTTAGTTCTATTTGGGGAAATCATAGTATTCAACGTACATATACTAAAAACGAAGCCACCTAACAATTTTTTTTTTATAATATGTATAGCAAAATGGCTGTTTTGAACAGACACTCCTCATATATGGGACCACGCAACCGCCGGATTGTTGAAGAATTCCGTATTATCGAGAGTAATAGAAAAAAACCACAGTTTTTTAGAATTGCTATGAATGTACATAATAATGATAATCCTTACATATTATACAAAGGAATACAAATTTAATTTTACTATGAAAAGTAGTCATTAATTATTGTTTTTTTGTTTCTTTGCATTATACATTTTATCAAAAATACCCTCTTGTAGTCGTTTTAGAACCAGGACATCATCACTTGGGACGCCATTCTCTTCAGCCCATTGAAAGCGTTAAAAGCTTCGCTATTGGAGACAGTTCGCCGAGTCGAAACCACGTAGTCATCATCAGATTCGTTTTCCGGAGATCGAATTTGGTTGGGGATTTCTTCATCAGACAGTGACTGAAAATTTTCCTCGCTTGTTCCTTGGAGCCAATCTGTTATATCCTGGTTTGTCAGGGTAACACCTGCCTCCCATTTCTCGGAAAGCTCTTCCAAAAATTGGGAAGTCAATTCTATAATCGAATTAACTTCTTCAGAATAATCAACCATGACTTTAGAATTGAAAGCAGGGTGCGTCGGCCAAACTTTTTTTCACGAACTCTGGATAGTGTCACTTTTAACTTTATTCCAGCTGAGCAAAAAATTATTTATTCCATCATTTTGTTTTATTATACTAGAAAGGAGCGAGTTTTTGTAATTAATTTTTATCTGTTTGATTTCATTTTGGTCCATGGGTTGTAAGAGTGGAGTCGTGTTCAGAGGCATGTAGAGGACTTTAATTTGCTTATCGCCGGAGTGTAAATCCTCGTCTTTAGGGTGTCCAGGTGCATTATCCAGAAGCAGCATAGCTTTAGCAGACAGACAAAGTACTGTCTTTTGAAAATTTTAGGTATCCAGTCCTAGCAAATAGTTTTATTTTATCTTTAAATTTCCCCCAAACACATCTTTAAATTCTTCAAACCAATTCCGTTTTGTTACTCCAAATAGTTTTTCCACTAAGCCCAGTTTATCAATCCAAGACGTTCCCAATAATGGTGTTATTTTATCCTCAGTTACATATATTGTTTCCTTAATGGTTTTTTGCCAATACTGCAAATTGCCAGTTGACTTGTTTATAACAGTTATTTTTGGCTCGAAATAGGTATTTGTCTGAGACCCAATGTCATTTAGTATATGAGACTCATACCATTGAAAGTCTGCGTTCCAGGAAATAAGTTCATGTATGTCCAGAAGCGACGCCATGTTCTGAATAACGCTTGTCTATGAGGTCAAAATATCCATCTGAAAGTATAGGAGTGATAAATGATGCGACTCTAAAGGCTAACTTTATCTTTGGAGCGGTTGTGGATTCGAAGGTAAAACCGTCAAATGAATATGCATCTTAGGGATGTATAGGTCTTTTATTCGTTCACCATAAATAAATTCCAGGATATTATCGCGGAAAATTCTCTTAGCATTTTCCAGGGGATAAATCTTTTTGGGAATTATATCAGAGTTGTCGAATAAATGAGTGAATGCATTGCCCCATAATTGTAATCTTATTTTACAAAGCTCATAACTAGCATCTTTCCGGAGATACTTAATATCATCCTGCGATTGTGCCAGTCCAAATTGAAGCTCTGCTCTAGAGTAGGAGCGATGCAAATTCTCATAGAAAACATGTTTATTTATCTTGTTGTGATCTCTGACATAATTTGGTTTAAACCTCCTGGTATAATTATATGATAAGCAGAATAACTATTTAATCCTAATTTCTCCTGCTTTACATCCATGTTGGGTTTAGAGGCGGAAGAAACCCGTACCAGATATCCATCTGTCTTGTCTCGAACATTTATGCCTTCTTTCACACTCTTTATGGCTACTTGATCGACATCAGAATTAAACCAGAAACTCAATCAATCCCCTGTCAGGGACTACAATGTATGTAAGGTTGGTTGTCTAGTTTATTTGTGTTGTTCGTTTCAAATTTATAGCACAATTTAATAATCCATTTTAACCTTCTGAAAGATAAAAATATATTGGTTCGACCTCTGAAGAATGCAGGATGTTGTATTGAAGACATTGCATGGGGACCCCAATATAGGATGTGTCAGTGTTCCTGTAGAATCAAATTGGATGTGCATTGCTTTAATTGAATACCGATCATTGGATTTTGAGATTACCCTTACACCACGAACATTCATAGTTTTCAGGACTTGGATATAGCTTCGACTCTCCAAGAATCAATTATTACCATGGAAGTTCGAAAATGTTGACTGGTCTTCCTTTTCTATTAACACCTTTTTTTCGAGACAGCACATCTTTCTCTTTACGAGTACCTCCAAAGAAAGAAGCGTCACAATTGGTTTTGATAATCAGCCTGTCAATCATCTAGGCAACACGGGAAAATTCAGAAAAGTCTGGTACACATACCGAACAAATAGCAGTCGATTGAACTCTATGAATGTCTGATGGGTTTGGGCATTTGGCACGTGTGGGAATAGCATGGAGGGAAAACTTCTTCATATCAAATAAATTGATATCCCAATCTAATCCCTCGCAATCGACCTTGGATAAAAGCGGAGATAATATATCACTTAAAGATGGGACTGCAGCATTCTTGAAAAGGGTCAACACGACCATGAGAGAACATGATATTTTGGTAGGTATACAGTAAGTGTCAATTAAAATAGATTACGTCTAAATTCTTGTAGTGGCGGTGTTGGCATCGCAACAATGTCTCCTTTTTAAGATTAAGTGTTGAAGGTACGTGTCCGTTTCACTACTGTTGAAATTGAACATACTCGTATTTAACACTTTGCAAGTGTTCATGTTGTTGCTAGTCGCATGCGGCGATGCTCCTGAATGTGTGGGTGGCTGCAGCATTTGTAACTTTGTTGACTGTGTCCGTTTCATTACTGTTGATATTGAACATAACACTCTATACGTGTTCAGGTTGATAGTTCTCTGATGCGGTGGGGCTTATGAATGTGTTGCATTCGTAACTGATGTGACAACAGGAGTTGAACAGGTGCAGTGCACCCACCATATAACATCTTTATTTTTACTCAGGTATTGATTATGAGTAACGTCTATTATTGCAAGGTCAAAATATCATCTTGATCATTTTCTCCTTCGTAATCTTCAACATCTTTGTGATCTTCGGTATCTGACCCATTGTCCAAGTCAATATTACTTTCTTTGTCAAACGCATCATTCGCTACCATCATAATTTTCAAGAACTTGTCGATTCGCATCACCGTTTCTTCCTCGATTCTAATCGATTATTTACTAATACTCGTATACGCATAAAATAGATCATCAATAAATTGCAACTTACGAGGGGCGTTCAACATATTCTCGGTATCGGGGTGAAGCTTTGGCTGTATATATAAATTGACTTCTTTATCAAGTAATACTATTATTTTAGTGCATTCATGTAAAATTTCATATAAATGTGATTATTAATTCGCGTTTTATCTCTAGTTAAACAGAATCATAATGGCAACTGAGACGATGATGGTGAAAATTGAGCATCGCGCTGTAATTAAATTTCTCACTAAGCAAGGAAAAAGTCAAAAAACTATTCATGAAGAGATGGTGGCTGTTTACCAGGGTTCCGCACCTTCATTATCAACTGTGCAAAAGTGGTCAAGTGAGTTCAAGAGAGGCAGAGAGAGCATTGAAGACAACCCCCGCTCCGGCGCCCTGGCTACTACTTGTACGGGAGAAAGCATCAAAGAAGTCGAAAAACTTGTTCTTGAGGATGCCCGAATAAAAGTGAAAATGATGGCAGAGATCACCAAGCTTTCAATTGGTACCATTCACACCATTCTTCATGACCATCTTAACCTTTCAAAGGTCAGTGCAAGGTGGGTGCCACGAATGCTCACAGCGCCTCAGAAAAAAGTGAGAATCGCATGCTGTAGAGAGCTTTTGCAGATGTGTAGTGAGAACGCGGACGGTGTTATGGATCGAATTGTTACTGGGGACGAAACATGGGTCCACCACTATGACCCTGAAAGCAAACAAGAGTCCATGTAGTGGCATAAAAAAGGAACAGACCCCCCGAAGAAGTTCAAAGTCACTCAGTCTGCCGGGAAGCTCATGGCCACAGTTTTTTGGGACTCAAAGGGAATCTTGCTCATTGAGTACAAAAAAAAGGTGAAACCATCAACGCCACATACTACGCTTCCACTTTGCATAATTTGCGGGAGGAAATTAAAAAGAAAAGACGGGGTAAACTCGCAGCGGGTGTGTTGCTTCTTCATGACAACGCTCCTGTTCACACGGCGCGAGTTTCCAAGGCTGCTGCGCGAGATTGTGGTTTCGAAGAAATCCAACACCCACCCTATAGTCCAGACCTTGCCCCTAGTGATGATTTCCTGTTTCCGGATTTGAAAAAATGTCTTCGTGGAAAAAGATTTTCGGATGATGAAGAACTCAAGTCGGCAATAAATGGGTATTTTGCAGAGAAAGAGGAAATTTATTTTTTTTTGAGGGTTTAAAAAAGCTTATCTCAAGATGTAACAACTGCATTGATGTTAGGGGAGATTATATTGAAAAATAAAAACAATTTAAATTGAATTCGCATTTTCCTTCATATCGATACCGAGAATATATTGAACGCCCCTCGTATATCTAAATTTTCTACTTTCTAATGCACGTATACGACTTACGGTAGGTTCTCAACTTAATAGTTCCCGGCTAAACAATTATTTGTACTTAAAATATTCGCAAATACATATATGAAATGAGATGAGGAAGAATTTTAAATAACTATAAGACCAATTTTTTTATTTAATGAAATTCACGCCTGCCGTTCGTATTTACCCCATTATCCTGACCCTATTGGAAAAGGAGACTACTATTGAGCACAAAAGAGAATAAACAAAAATAAAGAAAATATTTTACTATCATAACAACATTTTAACTACATACATAATATAAAAAGAACTAATTCCTTCTTTGCCTTTTTATGTTTTGTTTATTTTTTTTTTTCGGAAAAATTACATCCATCTTTGGCGTTTTTGTTTTTGAATGTAGAAATTTACAAAAGAGTTGCTCTCCTGCTTAAGTATCTACTCGGTGAATTACTGTGGCCAATGTTTGGAAATTTCTTACCAAAATTTAAATATTGCCGCATAAAGCTTACACTTAAAGAACTGTGATTCTGAAGGTAATGTGTGTGTTTTTTTTTTAATTTATTCTCATTTATTAAGACGCATCTATCGTATTATCATTTTGTCACAAAAAGTAAATAAAACACCCCACCTCATAATGTTTGCATTTGCTAATCGAAATCGGTTTCTCAAGAGTATTTTAATTTAGAACATTTAATCCATCGGAATGCATACATTATAAATGCATTAGATACATTTGATTAAAAATTAAGTTTATCTGGTAGACGTACTTATCGTTGCCATGGTTAGTGTTATCACGACTTATTTATCTAAAATGCTTTTTTTTTCATTCAATTAACTCAATGGTATAATGAATAGATTGAAAGAGACCTTAATGGCTGTGTAATGATGTAAAATTCATATATAAATTCAAAACGTTAGTTTAGAGTATAATTGTAAAAATAAAGATGGAAATGAGGATAATTTTATTGTCATGTAAATTCATAATTCCTTGGAGCGATAATAATGCAAAAACCACAAAAAAAAGAAGGAAAAAAACATAGAAAATTATATTAAAGCCAAATGTTTAAATATGTTAACATCCTATAATCTGCTTGAATGAATTTTAGCTAAAATGCATACATAAATATATTTATATATTTATTAGTACTAACGTACATCAGTTTCAATGCATGTTCATACATAAACATGAAACATGACGATACATAAACTTTACATATATGCAATATAAGTAAATGCGGATTGGTCATAAAATGCTTTTATTTTTTGGTAATTGAAATCTGAAAATCAGTAGATATAAGTAAATGGTTTTGTATAAGACAATAATAAAAGTAAATACAAATTTATTTATAGCATTTCAACTTCCTTCGTAATTGAATTTGTGTCTCAGTATCTGTTTTTAAAATACAAAACAACAAAATGAAAAAACAAACATGTGTTGCAGTTAAAATTTTTCATTTGAATTACATAATATGTATATTAATTAAAATTGCATTAATTAAAAAGATGTCTATGTGTTTTAGTTAAGTTAGTATTTAATCGATTTTTATGTAATCAAATAAAATGTTTAATTTGAAACTTGCTTGTCTTGGTTTTTTGTTTTTTTTATTTATTAGCCTGAAAATGTTCCCTGCGCCAACAATTGAAGGATTATTAGCAGACAATACAATTAACAAAGGTAATTTGAACCATTTTATTTTAAATGTGGTAAGCTTTTAAATACTATGTTTTGTATCAGATGCGCCCCCTAGCGGATGCGCTGGACCCAAATTCCGTCGGTGTTTCAGCAATTTCTGTCTTTTTGTCATATAGACCAGAGATAAAATGCAGAAATAAGAAAAATCAAAAGAATCTAAATGTGTTAAATAGCACGAACAGAACGGCCGATTTGCTTTGCAGGGCCCTCTCTCGCTATAGCTATCATATCAGAAGATATATGTACGTCCTAACGAAACCTCCGGCATAAACTCTTTTGCTCCCGTTGATATCATATATCCCAAGAAAATTTGAAGAATCCAAGAAAGCCATAT
Organism: Volucella bombylans; assembly: GCA_949129095.1. Taxonomy (NCBI): domain Eukaryota; kingdom Metazoa; phylum Arthropoda; class Insecta; order Diptera; family Syrphidae; genus Volucella; species Volucella bombylans. Next base: position 119,952,415 of record OX422142.1, on the reverse strand, counting down.
TTGAAAGAAAATGTTATTTAAATTGGTTCCATTGGTAATTTCAGATATGATCATACTTTTTAACCGTTACTTTTCCCAGTTTGCACATTCGATTTGTTTTAGGAACAGTTCTGTTCTGGCCATAGATAAACTAACCTAGATGTCAAACTTTCCAGATATTGGAAAATCAAAACTACTACTGATACGTCTGATCGTCTCTATCCGTGTGACCCTGTCTGTGAATCAGTGTGAATTGTCAACAATGCAATTTCCCTCCCATTTTATACAAACCACGCCCGTTTTAACCAAATAAACGTCATCCACATTACGCACACTCGTGCAAGTCGCTCTCACTTTAGAAATTTTACTTGTAAATTGCTCTCATTCTAGCAAATTTTGACAAAATTATAGAGATGTAAAAGTGTTGGAATTCACTTACAGTGTGTCTGTGCGAAAGTTAAGGGTTTGCAAAAGTATTAGTAAAGTTTGACATCTAGGTTAGTTTATCTATGGTTCTGGCAAATGCCGTGTTCACACGTGTTGCTTCACCGAATTTACTAGTGATTCGTTTTTCTAATTTTTCGTACTCCCTGGGGTAAGTTTCTGATAAAGCAAAAAAAAAAAAAAAAAAAACAGAACACATCTGCGCCTACTAACCAAGGACGGGAGGATACCCCTTACCGCCCGAGATAGATTTAAACCAGAGCAATAACCAGAGACGTAAGCCCAAACGCACCAAACTAGATGACGAAGAATACCCAGAATTACCTGTAGTTAATAATGATGATAATATCCGCTGTATAGTGATAGCTGGAATGGAAAAAACCGAAGAACATCTTCGCCCTCTTTCAACATATAACCCAATTCAGATAAATCGTGGTCTTGAGAATATATCGAAAGATATATTGGAAGTTAAAGCAATGAGATCTTTTCTTCCTCCCTAAATTTCCTTTACCCGCGCTGTGTACAATCACTTTAGCGGTACTCAAACCCCTTGAGCGCGCGCTGATTAAAAAAAAAAAGGAGATTTACTTCTAAAAGTCAAAAATGTTCACACAGCAGACAAATTCCTCAAGGCAAGACGAATTGACTCAATACCAGTCAAGGTAAGCAACCATTCAAATCTCAATTCAATTCAAGGCAGAATTTTCACAAAGCACATCATAGACATAACGGAAGAGGAATTGTTATTAGAATTTAAGGGGTTACATACGTTTCTCCGCTCAAAAACGGAGCGTTTTTCAAGATTTTTTTTTCGCTACGATATTAAATTAATATAAAAAAATTAAAATATACATTGTGTAAAGTATTCCTTGGCGAATACAAAACTTTATTGACAATTGAAGAAAAACAGTTATAAAGTATACATTTCGCCCATCTCCGGAAACCTCTCTTCAAAAACGTGCTGGGCGGTACCAGGAATATCTCTAGTAGGTTTAATTTGAAACAAAAACCTGTTAAAGTAGATGGATAAAACTAGTCTCTATCATAGCCGTTTTCAAAAATTTTCATTTTTAACAAAATGGCAGCTTTTTGAACGTACGAGGCTATTTTTGACTAAAAAACGAGTCGCATTTTTATTTATAACAAATCTAAAAATTAAGATAAAAAACAAATCCTACGTAGGAGACTAGATAATGGTATTAGGAATATCCGAGCGAAATGTCATGCAAATCGATTGAGTGGTTCAAGAGATATTTCTGGTACCGACTCGGAAAACACTGTTTCGAGAAAAACGCAAACGAAATGCAAAATCTGCAGTGTGTCTTACCTGCGTGGCTTCGAAAGCAAAACTGAAAATGTGCTCGAGTAGTGCCTTCTGGAATATTCTGAATTCTAATATTCTTATACAAGGTTTAAATCTATTGCTAAGCAGGTATAAATATTTGCGAGGGCACTGACCCGTCATTAGAGAAGGTAGGAAGGCAGAGCAGGCACGCAGCTGCTCATGTCCCTAATGAGCGCTCCGCCCGGTCCGACGTCTAACGGTCATAACTTTCTTAATTATTGGAATTTTTTAAATATTCCTGCGGCATTTCATGCAAAAAAAAAATCGATTTTTTTAGGCGGAGAAACGTATGTAACCACTTAAAAGATTCAAAGTTATTGGCGTTAAGAAAATCATGAAAATGACGAGAGAAAAAGATAACGATGTTTTAGTTCCAACAGACGCGGTTATACTTACATTCGACCTAATTTGCAGACCAAATGAGGTGGATGGGTAAATTGCAAAGTGGAAGAATACATACCAAACCCCATGCGTTGTGTGACATGTCAAAAACTTGGCCACACCAAAAACCGATGCACAAATGTCCCTCTCTGAAAAATTGCTCTCTTCCTCTATCTCACGACGAATGCACTCGTGTTTACTGCATCAATTGCAAAGAAGAAAGCCACACACCATAGCTTTTCTTCGTTATAAGCCGATCAACAAAATCAAGGCTGATCGTAGTTGTACTGTTCGCGACGCCTGGGTAATCTATAATGATAACCCCTCTCTACTTCAGCTGCCTGTTCCAAGAAAGCGCAATGGAGAAAAACCGACAATGGCAGAGTTGATAAAATTCGTTTAGAGGTAACCAAACTCCTTGATCAACAAAATCGCTCACAGAATTACTCAGTACCCACCGTAGACGAAAGCAAAGCCCATGAAAATATTCACTCAATTTCTCAAACACCGCCAATACAAACAAACGTTAAATACAATAATAATAAAACCCCTACACAAGAACTCCAAACTACTCACCAACAACCAAAAATACCTCATCTAACCGAACAACTCAACCACTCATCACCACCGCATGCTCATCAATCTCTAAAAATAATGAAAACTGTATTGATAATACTAAAAAAAAGAACAGTCATATATCCCATTCTCTGCTGACTTTTATACACATATCGATATGGACTTGGGTACAGAAAACTCACCTCAGTCTTCCTCGTCCTATCTCAATAAATTATCAAATCTCTTAAATAAAACCAACAACACACAACAACTAAATGGAAACACACAAAATACATTACTCTTTGGAAAAGACCTCCAACCCTAATAATGACTCTGTTGGCTATCGATTTACTAATCCTCCAATGGAATATCCAAGGCTTCTTCAACAATAAACATGCCCTCGAACTTTTAATAGCTAAGTACAAACCAGACATCATTACTTTGCAAGAAACCCATATCATTGCAAAAAACAAAACATTCTTTAAGATAAAAAATTACGAAACATTTCAAAATCAGGTATAGGAATTCTTGTTAAAAATAATATCCCAATAACCTCCCATATCACTGCTTCTACAAATTTACTACATCAAACTATCGAAATTTCTGGCAGAAAGACTATCAAAATAACTAATGTGTACATGGAACATGATGTACAAATTAGTTCGACTCTCCTAAATAGTATTCCCACAGGTAACAAGGATTGTCACCACATAATAATGGGAGATATGAACGCCCATAACACTTTATGGGGTTCAAACACTACAAACGCTGCAGGAACCTTGCTTGAAACTTTGAATGATGGATCCCCAACTTTTTTCAGTACTAGAAATACCTTTTCTGCAATTGATGTCACCTTCGCAACCCAGGATATAGCACCCCTTCTGCATTGGGTGACACTGGATCACACAGAAAGTAGAGATCATACATATACCGATAATTGTACGCACTCCAGAACAAAGATCGACTCCCAAATTTACTCCTCGATTCAAAGAAGAACTTTTTAACTGGAATGTATTTAAAAATGTAACACAAATTCTTACATCGAAAATACCCAAAACTGTAACACCAACCAGCAAGCATCGAAAATAAAAAAAAATCATTAGAACTGCCGCAGCAAAAGCCATCCCAACTACGAAGCCTGTATGTCTTAAGAGCAACCCTATCTGGTTTACCCGAGCAATAGAAAATTTGGCAAAGGAGAAGAACAAGGCTCGGATAAAAGCACGCAAGTACCCTACCACTGACAACTGCGTAGCATATAGAAAAATGTGTGCCAAACTTAAAAGAGAATCAATTTGTGACAAAAGAGCATCATGGGAAAATTTCATAAGCACAATGAATCCGGCACTGCATATGAAAACCTTGTGAGGAAGGATTAGATCTCTTCGCTCTCCTAAGTCAGACCGAAGTTTCCCTTACATGCTTTTAGACAAAAAATTACAAATAGAGCCAGAAACCATCGCAAATACATTCGCAGATAAGTGGAAAAATTATAGTGCGGATAACACCTATTCAGAGAGTCTGATCCAAGATAAAATAAATTTGAGCTTAGAAGACCTTGCAACACTCCCAAACCACAACCCATTGGAAAAGACCAAAACTCAAGGCGATTCTGAAAACCTCACGAAATCGTCATAATTTTAATGAATTTCCAATTTCCCTTCTACCCGTTCTCATCAAAATTTTTGGAAAAATTATAGCGAGACGAATTAGTTGGCAAATGGAAAAAAAGGCTAGTCCAGAACAACATGGTTTTAGACCTAAAAGAGGAGTCTCAATGCTCATACACCTTTTATAGCATACATTCGCTGACAACCTGTCAAAAACCAAACACAGTGTAGTCATGCCATCCGTCTTGGAAAAGGCATTTGATAGAGTTATGATGGTACCGGTTATAAAGCAGGTGCATAAATGGGATGTTCCTAAAGCAATACTAAAAGTGATTATGTCTTTTATGAATAATAGAAGTTTCCGAGTTAATGTTGACGGATATAACTCATCAAAAATAGTTTTGGATAATGGGACGCCTCAAGAGTCTCCTCTTTCAGTTGTTTTGTACAATGCTTACATTGACTCTCTTATAGTCAAACTCACCCAATTTTTGTATAGATTTCGATTTCGTTGGAGTACACGCTGATAACATTTATGTTTTTACGTCTGGTGATCCCAGGTAAAGGATACTTTGGAAAAAACTGATTTGACAATCTATAACTGGGCTCAAGAAAGGGGTGGAATTATTCTTCCATCAAAATCAGAAGCGCTGCATCTTTGCAGAAAAAGAAAATATACTTGCATCCACTTGCAATGGGTACAACCATTACTTTAAAAAAATATAAAGATTCTGGGATTAACTTTTTGCGGAAATTTGAAATAGGACACTCATACTAAGAATTTAGTCAACCAACTGAAACGACGAACTAACGTATTGAAAATGATTGAAACCGTACTTCAAATAGCGAAAACATTGGTTGAAGGTACGCTACAACATACGAGGGGCGTTCAATATATTCTCGGTATCGATATGAAGGAAAATGCGAATTTAATTTAAATTGTTTTTATTTTTCAATATAATCTCCCCTAACATCAATGCATTTGTTACATCTTGAGATAAGCTTTTTTAAACCCTCAAAGAAATAAATTTCGTCTTTCTCTGCAAAATACCCATTTATTGCCGACTTGAGTTCTTCATCATCCGAAAATCTTTTTCCACGAAGACATTTTTTTAAATCCGGAAACAGGAAATAATCACTAGGGGCAAGGTCTGGACTATAGGGTGGGTGTTGGATTTCTTCGAAACCACAATCTCGCGCAGCAGCCTTGGAAACTCGCGCCGTGTGAACAGAAGCATTGTCATGAAGAAGCAACACACCCGCTGCGAGTTTACCCCGTCTTTTCTTTTTAATTTCCTTCCGCAAATTATGCAAAGTGGAAGCGTAGGATGTGGCGTTGATGGTTTCACCTTTTTTTTTGTACTCAATGAGCAAGATTCCCTTTGAGTCCCAAAAAACTGTGGCCATAAGCTTCCCGGCAGACGGAGTGACTTTGAACTTCTTCGGGGGGTCTGTTCCTTTTTTATGCCACTGCATGGACTCTTGTTTCGTCCCCAGTAACAATTCGATCCATAACACCGTCCGCGTTCTCACTCTCACTACACATCTCCAAAAGCTCTCTACAGCATGCGATTCTCACTTTTTTCTGAGGCGCTGTGAGCATTCGTGGCACCCACCTTGCACTGACCTTTGAAAGGTTAAGATGGTCATGAAGAATGGTGTGAATGGTACCAATTGAAAGCTTTGTGATCTCTGCCATCATTTTCACCTTTATTCGGGCATCCTCAAGAACAAGTTTTTCGACTTCTTTGATGCTTTATCCCGTACAAGCAGTAGCCGGGGCGCCGGAGCGGGGGTCGTCTTCAATGCTCTCTCTGCCTCTCTTGAACTCACTTGACCACTTTTGCACAGTTGATAATGAAGGTGCGGAACCCTGGTAAACAGCCACCATCTCTTCACGAATAGTTTTTTGACTTTTTCCTTGCTTAGTGAGAAATTTAATTACAGCGCGATGCTCAATTTTCACCATCATCGTCTCAGTTGCCATTATGATTCTGTTTAACTAGAGATAAAACGCGAATTAATAATCACATTTATATAAAAATTTTACATGAATGCACTAAAATAATAGTATTACTTGATAAATAAGTCAATGTATATATACAACCACAGCTTCACCCCGATACCGAGAATATGTTGAACGCCCCTCGTAGTCCTTGTGTTCAATGCTCCGCAAACCAGATTGAAAAGCATACTAAAATTATTTGCGCTAGTTGCAAGGTCGCTTTGTGCGTAACATGTTTTACTATTTACCATAAATAATACATTTCCCTTATTAATATGGTACCTATTTTCTTTTCTAATTTATTTTATTATTTATTGTTTTTTTATTAATATTCTTTTTTTTCTAATGAAACTTGAATTTTTGAAAAATGTTTTTTTGTTTCTTGAGACCCATTGGGACAAATACATCCCACTCAAAAATACCAAGAGGACAATACGTTCCGGTATGAAATTCCAAAAATCGGCCTTGAATTTAATCCAAACTTATAAAAAAAAACTTTAGTCTATTACTGTTAACAAAGATTTATATAACAAATCTAATAATAAAGAAAAAAAAATGAGAGCGAAGGGGTTAAACCACACCAAACATTGCTTAGTTTACAAGGTCGGTAAAGTCTTAACCGAGATCTTCGATGTTGATAACAGTTTTAGACAATGTGACGCGCTGTCATGTGACTTCTTTAACATCATACTTGAAAGAATTGTGCGGATCTCACAAACGAAAACGGGAGGCGCAATCTTCCAAAAGTCTGTTCGGTAGTACACCAGTGATACTGATATAATGTGCAGAACTCAGCTGGCGGTCACCGCATCGGTGTGTATTGAAACGGAAGCTATCACATTGGGTTTAGCAGTTAATGAGGGCAAAACCAAATACAATATTCTGTCAACAAAAAGAGACACATAACATCGACGAATTGGACAGAACGTCACAGTCGACATGTCAATCTCGGCTCTGATATAAATTCTGCCAAAAACACCTCAGCAGAAATAAAACGAAGAATCACTCATGTCCATCGCTGTTTCTTCGGTCTAAGAAGACGCCTCAAAAAACTAAGGAAACTCTATACATATATGTAAGACGTTAACCATCCCAGTCCTACTTTATTGGATGAAGATACCCTCAATCGTTTCGAGAGGAAAATCTTTCGCACAATATTCGGTTCTAATTTTCGAAAAATTAATATCTATCTCAGCAAACCTTCTTTTGGTTTTACCAACCTATCTTTAACTGATACAGTCTACATATTTTACAGTAAAATATTTAATTGAATTTCTCTTACGTCCCCCTTTTCTCGGCATAAAACATCATCTACTTCTCCTCCCTGGTATAACAGAAGACTTCGCTCTTTACGAAATAAAGAAACAAATTATGGGCGGTTTTTCTTCGCACCAATTCTTATTTTAACTACTCTAAACTATCTTGGAACCTACCTCCAATTTACGAAGCCCTGCAACTGCTATAACATAACTAGTCGTATAAAAGTTCAAAAGTTTTTTTTTTATATGAAGTTCCAAGCAAGCCACTTACGAGTATATTACCCCATCAGCACGGATTTCTACTACAAACATAGTTCGATAATCGATGTTATTGCTACAGTTTTTCTAAGGCCCTCGATAAAAAAATCACATCAATTGTGATTCTTGCCTCGGTTTTGACCCCATATTATTAAAATGAATAATTTCTTATCTGGAGAACCGTTGTTATAGAATTCGTTTTAGGTCAGTCTTCTCAACCCCGTTTTTAGACACTGCTGGTATCTCACCATCTAAAACCCCTTCTTTTTATTTGAAGTATAAACGATCATGCGAGGATTATTCAACACTCAAATTCTCCAAAACTATTTCTTCACCCCAAGACTCTATTCTCCTTCAAGAAGACCTTGATAAGTTTTCTGCTTGGTGCCTAAAAAATTGCTGAGAGCTTAATGTTTCCAAATGTCAATCCATGACTTTATTACATACTAATTACAACGAATCTGCTCCTCGGATTTATTTTCTGCATAGCCAACCTATACCCCTTCGCGACCTTGGAATATTATGACTAGCGAATTCAGGGTGGACGTAGCCAATATACGCGGGCTAAAAAGTAATCACTTTTCTGCGTACGTCCACGTCTGTAAGTACAGACCAGCTGTTTTGGCACTTAGTGAAACACAGGTAGATCCCCGCCCACAGATCATTCTGATCTGAAGCTACCTGGCTACGAACTAGTGACATTATTCTTCTCTCACCGCGGTCTCGCCATTTACGTGCGTAGTGATGTACCTTACCAAACTCCACCACAATGTGATCCATGTTCCAATCCGGAATTCAACTTAATGTGGTTAAAATTCCATCTCCGTAAGCAAATTATCCACTACTGCTTTATTTACAGAAGCCCCAAACTGGACAGCAATTCGACTTTTAACGAGTTTTATGCGCTGTCTGACTCCATTCAAAGAATTGTATCCCTGTATCCTCATACTGAAATCGTTATTACGGGCGACTTCAGTATACACAATTCTGGGTGGCTTCGACATTCTGGACAGACAACACCCGAAGGACGGTGTGTTGAGATCTTCGCTGCGGAAAACAACTTAACGAAGCTTGTAAATGAGCCCAAGCGAATTACAGACGTTGATAGTCATACCGCCAACACCCTGGACTTGTTTTTAACTTCTCACCCTGATAAATACACCGTTGATTTTGCTCTCCCCTCTAGGCTCGTCGGACCACTGTGTTATATCAGCTAATTTCTCATATACTGACCACACAGTTAGAGAAAAGATTCCTAAAAGAACCGTATGGCAATACGAGCAAGCCAAGTGGAGCGGACTTAACATCTTCTTTAGGAATTTTAACTGGTCGTTATGTTTCCTCGATAACGACGTAGATTCCGGTGCTACAGACACCATTCTCTTTGGAATGAGATCCTTTATTCCTCATCGGATAAAAAGTATCAAACCAAAAGAAATGACATGGTACGACTCGAGCTGTAAAGAGGGTTAGAGAAATATTTTTTCGGGCCTTCAAGACCAACCCGACAGAGGAAAACCGAAAAAAGTTCAAACGAGCCAGAAATTACTGCAACGCCTTCCTTAAGTGCGTGAAATACCAATACGACCAAAAACTGAGGCAAAAAATACTGCAATGTCCCAAAGGCAGTAAAAATGTTGGGTCGTTCGTCAACAACATTAGAAATTCCTCCTCATCCTCCATCCCAACGCTCATTTACAATGACATTCCAGCTGTCAGCTCTTTGGACAATGCCAATCAGCTTGCTGCTCACTTTGCGGCCAGCTCAACACTTCCAGATTGTGCTTTGTCTCCGCCTACACTTGAGTGCGTCGAATCTTCAATGGGACGAATCAACTTTCGCACTCGTGTAGTAGCAGGAGTACTTAAAGATCTCAACATACTCGTACATAAATCCGCTGGTCCAGATGGTATATCTCCCCTTCTTCTGAAGAGATGTTCTTCCACGCTGGCAAAAGCACTGCGTAAGCTTTTTCAACATTCCTACTCTTTAGGACTCTTCCCGAGCGAATGGAAAACAGCATTTGTCCAGCCCGTCCCTAAAAAAGGCGAATCATCTTCTCTCTCCTCCTACAGACCTTCTTTCCAAGGTCATGGAAACACTGATAAATCGTCAGCTCATGAAATATCTCGAAACACGAAAACTTCTCAATGGCCGGCAGTACGGTTTTCGTAGCAACAGGTCGACTGGTGATTTGATGGCATGTCTCACCGAAAAGTGGAACCAAAGCTTACATCAATCTGGCGAAAGCAAGATAGCTGCACTTGATATTTCTACGGCATTTGACAGAGTTTGGCATCAAGCTCTTTTGTCGAAATTGCGTGCATTTGGGATCGCCGACTCTCTTCTTCAATGGATTAGAAATTACGTTTCGGAACGTTCAATTTAAGTTGTCTTGGACGGTTTCACGTCTGATATTCACAAAATAAATGCTGGTGTGTCCAGGGCTCTGTTCTGTCTCCGACACTCTTTTTAATTTTCATTAATGATCTCTTGACTGCTACTTCTAATCCAATATATTCCTTTGCTTATGACAGTACTCTCTGCTTTTCATATTCGTTCCCGGACTTACGGCCCTGCTCTTCGGCTGTAGAACGAGAACGGCAGCGTATGCTAAGCTCATTAAATTCCGATATCAACAGCATAACCAATTGGGGAACTATCAACAGAGTGGAATTTAATGCTTCCAAAACACAATGCTGTCTGCTGTCGTTAAAGCGAAATTTAAATACGCAGCCATTATCCATGAATGGCACTTGCATCGTCGAAACCGAAAAACTTTCCATTCTCGGTATGTGTGTCAATGACAACTTACGTTGGAATGACCACATATTTGATGTCGCCAAAAATTCTGCGAAATGTCTAGGTTTCCTCAAGTGATGTAAGAAATATTTTACCCCCTCTGATCTGGCCTCAATATATAAGGCATTCATCCGCCCAAAATTGGAGTACAACACCCACTTCTGGTCAGGTGCATCTTTGCACCTGCTAGATAGGATTCAAAACCGTGCGATAAAACTTATTGATGATACTAACATCAGTCAATCAATGGACACCAATGGACAGTAGCATTCCGCCCATTCAAACTTTCAACCGTAACACCCGTCTCGCTATGAATGCTCATCAGTATACCCTCAAGCCAATTTTCGGACGTACTCTAAAATATTGCGATTCGTTCCTAAGCCGTACAACTCGCTTATGGAATGCCCTGCCTATCTCTGTATTTCCTGGTCGTTATAACTTGCAAACATTTAAAAACAATGTACATCGGTACCTCTCTTTTCTTCCTCCCTAAATTTCCTTTGCCCGCGCTGTGTACAATCACCTTAAGGGTACTCAAACACCTTGAGCGCTGATTAAAAAAAAAAAAAAAAAAAAAAAACCAATAGAGAGTTGAACTTTCATTCGCATATTGAGGAAATAATCCTTAAAACCAACTCATCTTTTGGTTTTATCAAATGGTGTTCTAAAGGACACTTTATATTACCCTTGGCCGGCGTTTTCTCGAATATGCCAGCCAAATGTGATCCCCTTTCAGCGAATTCATGTATCCCGGATCGAAAACATTCAATGTCGTTTCCTTCGATTTGCCCTTCGAGGACTACCCTAGGACGGCCCTTTTATCTAACCTCCCTATCGTGACCGCCTCAAACTTCTTAACCTGAATACTCTCGAAGAACGCAGAGATGTAGCTAACTTTCGCTTAATTCATCAACTGCTGGGTGTGTAAATGTTATAAGTTTTTCTGGGATCCGTCGGTCTTTTTCATAACATTCGGTATACATTCCACAAAATTCATATCCCTGCTTTTGGCGACAAGTTGCGTTCCGGGTCTCATTGGCTCTCTCGTTTTGTTGTGGAGTATACATATAGTGCACAGCATGCGTGGTCGATTCCATTCTGTTCAAAGAACTTTTTGAAGCTAGCGTTTGTGTACTCTGTTCCTTTGTCACTTTTTAATGGCTTAATAGCTCGCCCGTCTATTTTTCTGCAAAAGCTTTGTAGGCCTTGAACTTCTACATGAAATGAATGTTATGAAGTGCACTGATTTAATTAAGGGGATAGTCTCATGTCTGAGGTTAAATTTTGAAGGTTCTTATAGATTTTTTTTTGCGGAAAATGGAATACAGTCTTCTTATCATAATTATATGTTATTATTTAGCTATTAAATAATACAAAAAAATTTTGTTTATTAAAAAAAAAATATATTTGAACGTCATTTTAGTGAGGTAAAGTACGAGTAAATGGCTGGCCCCCCTGATTGCTTCTTTTGTAATCATCTGAAATCAAAATTCCAAAAAGATTACTATTCAGTAGGGTTGTCATTCTTTCCCGTAGTGGATTTAAAAGATTTGAGTGAAAAATAACAAAATGGCGGCCTTGTAAATTTTTTTTTCAAAAATCAACTGATTTTTTCGGTTTAAAATCGAGATAAAAAAAAAGTGGATAAAAGAATCTAATTCTGGTACCGGACAGAACCACTCATGTGTAGAATATTGTGTTAAAATTTCAGCCGAATCAATCCAATAGTTTTTTTTAATCATCTGGGTCGACGGATGAAAAGTAGTTTCGAGAAAAACGCGATTAAAGTTTGGTATAATCCCCGCAGCTGCAGGGTACGCTCTCCCCTATTATTTGCTGTAACTTTAAAATGACTTACTGTAAAACGACACAGTATATTCTCAACTTATTAAACTTTGAAAATATGCAAAAAAAAATCAATTTTTTGAAGATCAAACATGAGACTACCCCTTTAAGGATTCTTTCGCATTGGTCCGCATTCGTTCGAATGGGTCAGTTTTGATTTTCTGCAGCTTCTCTTAACATCTCACATACTCGTATTACGGTTGGACGGATTGTTTCGCACAGATACGCGAGTCACAGATGACACCATGCCTTTCAACGACCTTTGTTTAAACGACGCAAAGTTGAGAATGCCCATTCCCAGGGAATTTGTGTTGTAATTTGCCGTAAATACTCGATGTTTTTCCGCGCTTCTTCTCTGCTGTTATTATGATAGAAGTTTTCCACTCCTGTCATATAATTTTGTAACTTTAAGGTCGAGTTCGGTTGCTTTACTTGCTGAAGTAAGGTTTTCCTTTAAATCTGGAATATACTAGCGTGTTGAAGAGTTTGACATCTTTCTCTAAATGACTTAAATTTGGCGGAATTACGGCTCTTCCGATGCCCATTATACTAACCCCAGAATCATACACCTGAACACCGATTGTTCTTGTACTGTAAATCCATACTTGTAGTCATCTTTGTTGGCTGACTGGACAGTAGTCGACTCCTCCTTTCGGTCTGTAACCTCCAAAAGCCGAGTGCACATAATATCGAGCTCCAGAGTCTGTATATCAGTCGTTTCCCATCTCGCATAGAGTACGGTCGGCTTTTCCGTGGTGCACATAAAAGTGAAAACAATCCAATAGTAAAAGAAGCAAGTAATTGACAAATAGCAGTGTGGCTCAGTGGAGTTGTAGTTGGCTCGCTGAGTGGAAGACCTGGGTTTCAAGTCAGTAGAAATTTATTGGTTATTTTTTAATTTCTTAATATTAAAACCAAAATAAGAAGTGGTAGCATTATAGTAGTGCCGATTAACAATGGACACCGGTCAGCCGGAGGTCCCGCAGTTGGAACCGCTATCTAATAGAATGACGACGAGAGCATGTGAAATGCAACAGCAAGCAACAACAACTAAGGTAGCAGCTGCAATGCAAAAGTCGGATGATGACACAAAAGTTAAAAAGAGGCGGAGGAAAAGCAAGACGTCGTCGAAATTGTCCACAAAAAAGAAAATTAAGGAAGATGCTGCGGACATTAAAGCGGCTGGAAAAGAGTACTCTTATGAGTCTGAAGGGGGCGAATGCCGATATATTGAAGAGGGGAATTCATTTAAAGAATTGTCTGACACCGATACTTCAGCAGAGGAGGAAGAGGATGAGGAGGCTCAGCTTGACAAGCTTATAAAAGAGCTTCTGGAAAAGAGACAGAAGTTGACACAGCAAAAGCAACAACAAAAACAGAAGGAGCCAATAAGCCAAAAGCAACAACAACAAGAACAATGAATGCAACAGAAGACGAACTCGCAAAAACGACAAAAACAACAACAACAGCAGCAGCAAATACCACAGAAAATGCAACAGCAACCATCGCAGCAGCAGCAACAGCAGCTGCAACAACAACGGCAACAACAACAACAGCAGCAACAACAGCAGCAGCAGCAACAACAACAACAACAACAACAACATCAAGAACAAAAACAGCAGCTTGAAAACAAGGGGAGGGAAAGAGTGCCTCCTATAAATGTGAGTAATTTAGAAATTAATGATAGTATTAGGTTATGTAAGTTTGTAACTAAGAATTTTTATGTTAAGAGATTAAGTGCGAATAAGCACATTATTATGTGTAGTAATATGGAGGATTACTGTAAATACTGAATACTATACATATACCCCTAAGGGTGAAAAACTCCAAACGGTGCTGTTAAAAGGCATCGATCCAGCAATAAATACGGAGGAACTCGAAGAAGAGCTTAAAAGGTTAGAGAGCGACGACCTTAAGTTCGTGGGGGTCAAGCCGCTTACCACGGCCGTAAATTACCATTCTTCTTAGTACAGTTAACGCCCAACAGCAAAATCGATAGTCTGCGAAAGATCAAATTCCTGTATTATCATGCTGTAAGTTGGGAAAAATTAAAGAGGGCAGATCGTGTACTGCAATGTATGCGCTGTCAGAGGTTCGGGCACGCCGCAGCTAATTGCAATATGCAATTTAGATGCGTTAAGTGCGATAAGGACCACAAATATGGAGAATGTCCTTTAGGAAATGATAGAGTAGTGGATAGGGGTCAACTCTTTTGCGTACTCTGTAGGAACTCGGGGCATCCTGCCAATTTCAGGGGTTGTCCTAGGTTCCAGGAGCTGAAAAAGAAAGTTCAGGCTCGAAAACAGTTCATCGAAGAATAGAAGCGTCAAAAGAGTCGTGCTTTCTCTAATTTTGTGGCGCCCAATGTATCCTTTGCCCAAATGGTATCTGGATCGGGTAAGGCCACAATAACAGCAAAAAAGACGCCAAAGGTAGCCGAAAAAGCGCCGGAAGCGGATCTGGATTTGAAAAATCGATCATTTTCAGAAGCAATTAAATGAACAAGTGGTTCGAAGTGACGTCATCTATTCGACCCTGTTTGTGTCTGCTATGTTGAATGAGGTTAATCTGAAGATTCTTGCGTTAAACATCAACTCACTAATCAGGATCGAGAGAAGGGCCAACCTACAAAATCTGTTGTTAAGTGAATGCCCAGATGTGCTTTTGGTCAGCGAAACTAAGCTTAACCAGAATTACAAAATTGGCTACAGTGGCTATAATATATATAGAAGGGACCGTCCACACTCCTCACGACGGGGTGGGGTTAGTAACTTATTACGCATTATAAGGCATGCGCCATAGGGTCATATATAGCGGGGATTTAATGAGGTTCCAGGTGTTGGAAGCATGCATCGTATTCCTCTTCATAGTCGAAGGCGAGTACATGTGGTGTCGCTTTATGCACCTGAAGCACCCAATCCCATTCAATTTATAACTGAGCTCGAAATACTTTTTGCCTTCAGCTTCAATCGGAAGAAAATTATCACTTTTTGGCAGGAGATCTTAACGCTAGACATTCCGCATGGGGAAATAATCCGCCAAACACCAGGGGCAACCAGTTATACTACTGGTGGGGTCAAAATATGATTGAGTATAGACTTGAACTGTACGCGACGAATATCCCATCCTTCCCATCAGCCGGTTCTTTCCTGGACTTGGCATTAATAGACAGTAGACTAGAACTGTCTAACACTAATTGAAACACAAGGAACTGTTTGCGAGCGTTTGAGATCCCAAACGAGCAAACGCAGCTGGAGCAGTATGATCAAGCGTACTCATACGACTACCGTAGAGTACGATGGCCGTACTTCTCCAGAATCTTAAAGCGTAACTTACGTTTGAGTGGAGTTGATCCTCCGACTAACAGAAACTTGACAAACGAAGAAATCGACCGTAATTTACTGACGATGCAAGACGTTGTCAAACGAACTATGGAGCAGACCCGGATAGAATACTCCGACGAAAGCCAGGTCGAAAACTACAGAACTCCAACAATTAACGCATTGTACGTACACAAAAGTAGACTGCTCTAGAGGCTTAAACAGCTGCACAGACAGTTCACTGACAGAAACGACCCGGAAATAAGAACACTAAAGTCACTGATCAAAAACCTAAAACAATTAATTAAAGAAAATTACAGTAAGTCTGTAAGTCTGTAAGTCTGTACTGGGGCAATAAGATTCGGGCTATAAAATCCAGTAGTCCGAATATATTCCCACAGATAAATATATTGTTCAGGATTAAAGATCATAATGACATTCAGTGTGTCCGAATTCCACAAACGACAGAAAACAGACAGATACTATTGACCCTCGGCATGAGTCCAGAGAGTGCCGACTCAGGCGACGGTTTTTTCGTGGTCGAAGACCCACAGGACAAAGTAGATTTGCTGGGAGCCCTTTTCGAGGCCGTGTATACGGTTCGCCGTAATCACGACATTGAGAACAGGGCCTACGTAAATCACTATTATCTGCGCAACGAAATTCAAAATTGGCGATCCGAGAATCACGGTTTCACCGTATTCAGTGAAGAAAACACGGCAAACGTTATCAGCGCCAATGAACGAGCTTTCTCGCATTTGTTCGTGCGAAAAGATGAACTCCTGTGCATCTTTGAGTCTCTGGAAAACAAAAATTCGTCGGGAGTAGACGGTATTTCAAACGTCGTATTAAGACACCTGCCCTTGGAAGCAGTGGATATTATTATTATTATTATTATTATTATTTATTAACATATAATGAATTACACGTTAACATAATGTATCAATAGCTCTAGCTACCAGGGCCTTCAGCTAGATTTTGAATAAAACGAAAGAAAAAAAAGGTTAATATTAAATACTATTTTGTAACTTGATAGAGGTTAAAAGGTTAAAAACTTGTCTTATATTTGTTTCAGAAGGAAACGAGAGAACTTTGCTTAGTTCTTTATTATTGAAAAATAAGTTAGATAGTTCTTTTATTTTTGGGCAATCATATATTAAGTGTTTTAGTGTTAGTTGAATACTTTTTTGACAGATATGACATTCTGGAGCGGTGGTTTTGTTTATTATGTGGCTATGTGTGATGAATGTGTGTCCGAGTCTAAGTCTTGAAAAGCATTTTATCATTTTATTTGATGAAGATGTTGGGTAAACGATCGGTATTCTTTTAGGATTGATTGTAGAATAGTGATGAATGTACATACTCCACTCCTCTTCGCAGTTTTTCCGCCAGATAGATTTAATTTTTCTTTCAATGTCTTCTTTGTTGTTAATGAAGAAAGTTATGAGAGGTTCGTTCAAGGCTCTTTTTGCTGCAGTATCGGCGAGTTCATTTCCCGGAATACCTGCATGTCCGGGGACCCAGATTATTTTGAGCTTACCATTATTTAGTATAAGCTTATTACGGATGGCTGTAATTATCGGGTTTTTATTGTTTATATTTAGCACTCCTTCGATGGCAGATAGGCTGTCTGTACAGATAAGGGTTTTTTTGGCACGACGATATTCGGCGGCCTTTAGAATTGCGATAGTCTCAGCTGTATATACTGAGACAAAGTTTGACAACAACCCTTTGGTTTCTATCTGTCCCTTATCATTCACAACAGCAAACGATGTGCCTGTTTGCGTTTTAGAGCCATCTGTGAAGACGGTGATCCAATCGGGGTGGAGATTTTTGATTTGTTCAAAAAGTTGTCTATATACCGAGTTGCTGGTTGAGATTTTCGGAAGTGCTGCAAGCTCTATATTTACTGAATCATTTGGTAAGAACCATGGTGGAAAATTAGTAGGTCGCAATTTTTGTTTTTTGAGTACTACTTCCATTGTTTTGGATCTAGCTATTGCATTTTCTATTGCGGAAGGGTATCTGGATATTTTTTTCCGTTTTATTATTTTTTTAAGGTCTAACTCGATGGGAGAATTGTTTGTTAAGGCAATTTTCGCAACAAGAAGTGAGCTAAGATACTGGAATCGATCCTGAATTGAAGGTAGACCGCTCTCTGTGAGGATATTTTTGATTGGAGTAGTTCTAAATGCTTTGAGACTTGTTCTTACTGAGGCATGGTATGCTGATGAGATCGCTTGTATGTTTGATTTGGAACATTTCCCATAAACCACTAGTCCATAGTCAATCTTCGATAACATAATTGATTTTGTTACATTAATAAGTGAGTTGACATGAGAACAGCTATTCTTAGATCCTAATATCTTTATAATATTTAACCTGGCAGCTAGGCTTTTCTTAAGTTCTAAACAATGGTTCTTAAAACTATACTTATTATCAAAGTATATACCTAAGATTTTAAGACAATTGGTATTAGTTATGTTAGTATTATTAAAATTGATAGTAATATGTTTATTACAACTAGTTTTCTTGCAAATGTGCAAAATTGCGCTTTTTTGTGCTGAAATCTTGGAGCCAGAAGTTTGGCACCAGGATTCGAGGTCTTTTAAAATTCTTAAAAATAATGATGATGTCATGTCAAGTTCCTTACACTTAGTAAGTATAACAAGGTCGTCAGCATATAGACAGTATTGAACTGACTTAAATTTTTGCAATATTTCGGAAATATCGTTGAAGGCTATTACGAATAAAATTACAGAGAGAGAAGATCCTTGAGGGATTCCATTCTCTGAATTTTTAATATTGGAGAAGACTCCGTTAACTTTTGTTCGAAATTTTCTATTACTTAAAAAGGACTTAATAATTTTGAACATTTTTGGTCCAATATTCCATTTAGCGATTTTATTTAGTATAATATGAATACCGATGCGTTCGAATGCTTTTTCAAAATCTATTGAAAGAATAGAGACGTGGTTTTTGCTTGACAAAGCTGTAGTAACGTAGTCAAACAGTGGATATATTTACTACGCTGTTTAACAATGCGCTGAATAATGCATAATATCCGACGCATTGGAAAACAGCAGTGGTACATCTAATCCCGAAAAGGGATAAAGTTAGAACTAACCCTGCAAACCGGGTAATTAGTTTGCTACCGAATATTAGCAAGGTATTCGAGAAAGTTTTTAATTGAGCGCTGTTAAGGTGTGCTGAGGAAAATAATATAATTCCGGAAAATCAGTTTATTTTTAGGGCGAGGCATGACACTATTCATGCTGCGTCAAAGCTGGTCTCCGACATACAATGGAATAAATGCAAGAACCAGTGTACGGGTGCCTGCCTCGTTGACTTTGAGAAGGGCTTCGACACCGTATGGTTAGAGGGGCTTTTCTATAAGTTGACGAGAATGGGTATGCCGAAACCTCTGCTATATATGATTTACGACATGCTTATGGGAAAGAAGTTCGTTGTTAAATGTAACAATGTTATTTCGAGCAAGATCTTTGACATTAAAAACGGCTTACAACAGGGGACTGTGATTTCTCCGATACTGTTTAACATTTACACAAGTGATCTAGTAGGTTCCCTCAATCATGCCATAGCGTACGCAGACGATTTAGTGGCGTACAGATCAGGTCCAAAAATCGAAGTCATCAATACTCTTCTGTAGCGTGATTTCGATCATATTAAGGCGTATTGCGATGATTTCAGGACTCCATTGAGATGGGCTTCTAGGGATACCAGACATAACTGGCGGAATTTGGCCATCATTGGACAGCCATTAGCGGTGAGAAGCGTAGTGAGATACCTTGGTATTTGGCTGGATAAGTATTTGTATTTTGACAAACATATAGATGCTTGTCTTGCTGGAGCCAAGAAGGCTGTTTCACAGCAGTCAACTTGTCTCCAGGGTGAAAGTCATATGCTATGTGGCCCTAATCAGGCCAGTCATCGCGTATGGTTGTCCCGTGTGGTTCAATGTAGCGCCGTATCAGATGGAAGGGATTCGGGTCTTTGAAAGGCAGTGTCTTAGGACTTGTTTTGGCTTGTACAGAACACCAGAATCAGAGTACAAAAAATATTATCTCAACAAAGTCCTTTACGATGGGGCTAATCTGAATAGGATTGACAATTTGCTGATTAAGGTGATTCGAAGACACGTTGCAAGGCAATGACCAACGATAATGGCCTGATCTTTGGTAAGTAAGCTAGAATAAGTAACTATTATTGTCAAATTAGATTTAAGCATTTTTGTCTAGAATTTAAGTAATAGCGAAAGAAACAATAAAAATGAATTTAAAAGTTAAAAAAAGTTAAAGTCCAGAGTCTGTATGTCTTTGTCCTTGTCTAGCTTGGCTTCCAGCTCCAGCAGTCTACTCGAATTGAAAACGGATCAAAAAAATATACGAGTACTTTTAATTTATTGCACCTGTAGAAAGACAATACCGATTTGAGAACAGTTTGCGGATCTTTATTTCAGCAAAGTGTGGAATATTATAAGAAAGGGAAAAGAAAAGAAAAGAGCATGATAATTGCTAATAAGGAGAAATACAAAATGGAGTTTTTATGTAGGTATGGAATTCCAACAAAAGAATCACACGATTACATAGTACCTAAGTCAAAAAGTGAGAGAGAGTACGATAACTTTGGCGGCAAGAATTGATGACGGTATTTTGTATGGGAGGGGGGGGGGGGTCTATCTCGTCTCGCTTAGGAGTTAGGGGCAGTTTTAGAAAAAAATGAATTAAAATGGGAAAGAAATTATTAAAAAACAACGGAAACACTTACAATAAAGCACTATACAGGATTTGAAAGCCTAGAATTTGCTCTTTAATATAAAATTTACATCAAATTATTCGTGTAAATAAGTTTTGAATAATTCGCATTCAAACTTAAAACATTACATTACATTACATTAAACGTTGAAAGCTTGAAGTGGTGGAATGATACTGGCAATTTCTATGGAGGGCTGGTGTTGAATATCTTCTTTTTATGACATTAAATCCTTGGGAATGATTTAGCCTTCTGCACGACGCGCTTCCATTCTATCCATCTTATCGTTGTATTTTATATGTTAAATATTTGGTGATGGACTAATGGGACAGTAGTTATTACAATCGTAGTTGCTGCCTTTTTTATGAATTGGGATCATGTGGCTTTCATTCCACTTTTTTGGGATCTTGGTTTCTTCCCACACTTGCTGGACAAATTTCCTAAGTATTCTGTTGAAACGTTACCCCTGTATTTAATTAGTTCCGGAACAATTTGATCGGGTCTAACTGTTTTACCTGTAGGTTTGCTTGATCTACTTCTCCTTTGGTCCGTCTGTTTTAGCTGTTTTCGTTGCTAGAGTTGCTTCCTCTACTTCTTCTTCGGTAATCGGTGCTTCGATTTGTACGTTCTGTACTTCCAGTGGCGTTCTTTCGTTTCTTTCCAACTTTATTTTCATAGAACTTTTTGCAGTTATCTAGTACTTTTTTTACTCACGAGTAAGTTTTTATTTCCATCTTTTATTGTCCTAGAATGTTTTCCTGTTTTCCCCTTAAGACCTTTTGCAATTTTCCAGGAACTATTTGAATTGTTCTCGTGTGCTGTTTCTTCTGTTGGAAGTTTTCCAAAGAATTACTTTTTGCGTCTTCAACCATTGCTTTTACTTCTTTTCTTTTTTTCTATGTAGAGTGATCTGTTCGATGCTGAACAGTGAACGATTTCTACTATAAGCTTTCTTTGGATCTTCTCCTTAATTTGTTATGCTCACCAAGCGGTTTTCTATTTATTTTTGTTCTCCCCTCCAGCAGTGTATCTTTTAGATTATCCCATCTGAACTAAAAATTCCGTGGCATCGTTGATTGTAGCTTGGAATTTTCGCGATAGCTCTCCTGAATATTATTGCTGTGTGTTTTTTTATTTTAATTTGTTTAGCTTCAACATTTCTAACACTTTATGCTTTGGCGCTTCTCTAAATCTGGTATCACATATTAGTAAACGGTGATATGTCCCCAACTCAGCTCCTGTTATGACTTTCACAGCCCTTAGATTAGTTCCAGTATTCTGTGGGGTACTTTCTTATGTGGGAAGAAATAATTGCCGATTAAGAGCTGGTTCTGTGTACGAGTACAGTAATCAATTAGTCGCCTACCGTTGTCGTTCTGAGTATTTTCGTCTCCGTGATTTCCCACGGTCCCATCGGCTCTGCTTTCATCGTTTCCTGTTCTTCCGTTTAGGTCCCCGGCTAAAATAGCGACTCTTCCTGTTGCTGACTATTTGTCAATGAAGGATTAAAGCTGTGTATAAAAAGATTCATTTTCCTGCACTGTCTTCTGTTGGTTACATTCTTGAATCTGCGGGTTCCCAATCTGTTACTTTTAGTTCAAGCCCAGGGTTTGTCGCTATGCCTACCCCTTTTTTTTGCTCAAACCTTATTCCCACGCCTGTGTATCTTAGGGTATAGTTATGCTGCCGAATTTTTGTTCCAATTCCTTTCTGACTTAAACTTACTTCGCCTAAACCTATGAGTGACGAACTACGTCATTTCCATATTCCAGTCTGGTTTCTTTCTTACCATGGTTTTTATATTCCAAGATCCAAATCGAATTTTCCTTCTCCGCTCCGTCCGTTTTCGTGTTGACCCGTCTATTCCGAGGATGTTATTTTATCTTTGAAGCATTTTAACTCCCTCGTAGGCGGGTAGCCCGACGGAGTCGGTTTCGGACCTCTTTCCTTTTGGTTTTCTGTGAGGGTATCCACCCTTAACCTTTGAGATTCCATCTTTTCCCACATGGCAGTGGGTTCCTTTCAAATTGACCCCGCCGGATCCGCTTTTCAGAGCCTTTTGATCTCAGTCATCTGTACCATTTTTTTTATAACGAGGCTGTTGCTCCCCCTCTCCGCCCTTACTTTGACGATAAGGTCCCGGGATTGGCACCGGTGTAGCGGAGTCTAATGTTGTCCATTTCTGGTACATTTAAAGGAGCAAGGGATTTGATTTCCCTACTAACTTGGGCTCATAGATTATTTTATCTATCGCATTGATATCAATGAGCCATATTCTCTGAAATAAATGGGCTACGCTTAGTAACAGAAATGTAGACAGATAAGTTATTTAGTGTCTCTTCGTATGAAGCCCAGGAGCTATCGTCTCTTCTGGAAATGCAATTTTAGTCGCAATTTTTGTAAAACGAGACTTCACTGGTTGATTGACAAAAGTTCACCTAGATATTTTTCATGGCTTCTTTTTCCCAAACTAGTCTTCAAGCGTAGAAACCCGATCACGTATAGACTTTGGCTGGTCTCACGCGATGTTAAAGCGCCTCAGGTTCCTCTGAAGTGTTAACGTGTCTGATTAATCATCTTTAATGACAATTCGTAGAACGAAGGGCAGCAATATTCTAAAAGCCGTTACCGCACGGCAACAACAAAGGCCCTCTTCGAAAGACTATTTTTATTACGACAAAAATACATCGTAGTGCCCTAAAATTAAATCTACTTACACAGTAAATAAATTAGCAACTATAAACTAAACGCAATTAAACTCTAAAATCCTCTAAATCTACACTATACTTAAGAAGCCTCTTCAACTCATCCTGCTAACCGGTATCCTCTGACGTACAGTCGGATGAATCATTAGGATTTGCCGACTCAATCGAACAAACTCGCTTAATTAGGTCGTTCTCAATTGGTTTCCCATTTTCGATGGCTTCTTCCATCTGGACATACTCTACAGTTGTGTCTTTGGAAGCTGATTTCTTATCCGAAGCCACCTTGCCTTGTTTGGATATCTCAACCACACTTGAAGCATCCTCATCGTCTTCGGCTTCTTCTGCTAAGCTATTACGTTGTGGCTGTGCCTCAGCATATGCAACTGGATATTGTTGGCTTAGCTTGCCCTTAATAATGCGAATCTTTTTGAAAATGTAGTCCAAGTCTTTCTTCATTTCATTCAGTAGCTTGACGTGCTTCTTAAAATCATCGCCGGCTAACTTTAAACGACTTTGACTCAGTGCATTGCAATTAAGTAACATTTCGTTGGTTTTTTCAAAACGTTGGAGCCTTTAATTCAAAGGGATACAATGAAGGAGTCTGTTAGGAAAAAACTTCGTCTACTTACATTTGTTTCTGAGCTCGTATCATGCTTTCTACATCACCTTGGTTAACTAGACCGGCTAGACCCTGTACAAACACCTCAGAGGCGGTGTAATTTTGAAAGCATTCGATGCTAAACTCACTTTCAGGAGTTCCATGGGGACCAGGACCTCCGATACGTCTGGATTGCATGGAGCTGCTCATTTCAGAGTTCATGTTGGCTAGAAGAGGCGTGGATTGCTATAGATATGCTCGTAAATGCGGCTGTTAGTGAAATTCTTTATGAACGAAGGAGATCTATGGTTTTGTCCATAAAAAAAAATTTTTTAAAACATTTTGGGACAATAAGTCATTGAAAAATATAAAATGTATACATTTTCTTGTTTACATGTGTGACGTTGGAGTGATGACATTTATTATTGGAAAAATTCTAGTTGGTTGGAAGTCTTAAGGGTACGTTTAAATATTTTTTAAGACAAAATAATTTTTAAATACTAAATAATAATAGTAACTATTATAGTTCCAAAGTTTATTCGCTATCAAGATAGATGAATTCGTTGACAGAAGACAAAGAGCTTCTTTACGTTCGCTCAAATTTATTTTCTCCTGTGGACTTAAACTTTTTGAAACCGATGGAGGCTAATTGCCACTATTATAGTAATTGCGAAGCATTCTCTGTTTAAGCTGTCAGGATAATTCACATATTATTGCCCAAAGGTGGTATAGACTCTGAATTTTTCTACGAAAGGCTGACAGATTGCATTTGGAAATACATGAAGATAAAAAAAGATGTGTGCTTCTTTCTTTCGATGGTACTTAAGGTTCCATTATACCTAAGCACGTTATCTTAGTTGTAGTCTTCCTCTGCAGATGTATGTTTCCCATTTGTTAGTATTCACTGTGAGTCCACTTACTTACTTGGTTGTCTTAAGTGGCTGAAGTCATGTTTTAGTTATTGCAAAAAGTCGATCAGCCTAAGTTCATTACCAGAAGTGGTGTCATACCAGTTCTGATTCCGACTTCGTTTCTAAAGATACTCGTGTACTCATGTACATGGGACGCATAGTTGTAGTAAGCAGCAAACAGGGAATAACTTGTGTGTAATTATTGAACAATCATACTGGTCCCTTTTGGAATAATAAGAATAATCGGCCTTTTCCATGGGGACTAACATTTTACCTCCAAATGAAAGCCTCTCCAAAGTCAGACCTTAATAATACAAAACGGAGTTTTCGTGCACCTGCTCTACTTAATCAGTGTCTGTACGTCTCTATCAGGCTCTGGCCTTACTTCTACAAATGAATCAGCAGTTCAAGTAAATCCTCGACACTGTGGCTAGTCCTGTCCAAAGCACAGCAAATCTCGAGCGTGCTTAAGCGTGTGAATGGTACTTGGGATGACTTGGAGAAACAATCTTTGAATCAATTTATCAACCCCAATTTCGCAAACTGCCCTTCAGCAGAGAAAAGATTGTTTTCTGCTTTGAAGTAATCTATCCATCTGCCGGTCGACCCAGGCACAGACAGATCTGCGAAAAAAAATGCCAGATTGCAGCTTGAATCATATAAGGTACCAGAAACCGGTGGTATTTTTCAAGGGCAACTGCATAATGTTTTTTTTCCGACCGCAGAGACATCATGCTATGCATTTCTAAAGCTTGCAATGCACAGTATACCCGCAGTAGATAAAACTTTTCTTGCTCTCTCAAAAATTACTCCACGAACAGTCAGTTATCCTTTACCACAGAATGTCCAATACGGCTTTGAAAAATGAAAATCTGTTGAGATTGAACTGCACCTTGTTTCTCTCTTACGACTTATTGAAATATCTATCTCTCGCAAGGAGTATACAATGGTGAGATTCTTTGATATTAAAGGAAGTAATCACGACTTTGACACTCTCAGCAGTAACAATAAATGCGAACAGCAATTATGAATGCAACTACACAGAGGAACGCCCCAAGAATGTGTATACTCTCATATCTAATGGAACTTTTTCTCTACGGGCTGCTAACCTAATTAGAGGACGGTGCAGCTTACACAATCGAAGTAAATTTTCACTTTCTAGCATGCTAAACTCGCAGCGGTGTCTTAGGACAAAAAGAGCCGGTTGACTTCATATTGCTCACACACTGCAGCATTTTCATCGTCGATGTATCAGAATGTTGTCGACAGATATTGCTTTGTATGTATATAGTTCGACAAGGAGTGATAAGATTCCTAAATTCGAATAATCAAGGGTGTGTGATGGCCGATGCGTGTCTCGTATTATCTCTAATCAACAAGTTGTTTAGTAGTACTCCTGCTTGAAATATACAATTCTCCATTTCTGAGAAATTAAAAAAAGTTTCTATTGTATTTCTAATCGAAAAAAATAATGTCTTCATAAATAAAGAAAATCATTTGACTCCGCTATGATGTGGTAAGTATATTAATTTTCAAAACCTTTCCGTTTTTCTCTTTACAAGACCTGGCATCACTGTTATAAGAATATGACCCACTGGAAGCGATTGGTTTTTCTCCATTTTGTTTTTGTATTTTTAACGTTAAAATCTGTCAAAAAAGTAGCTTGTCAAACAAAAAATCCCACAAAAAATAGCTTTGCTGTTACTCACAAACATCGTCCGGAGAAATTTCTACAAAAATCTTTGACAAATTTGAAGAAAAACTGAACTGTGTGTGGAATATTCTTTGAAGAACTGAATAGGCACCCCAAATATGGCACAAAACATCAGCCCGGATCATACACAGTCGTCGAATCTAAAGCACAATGATGATTCCGTCACAATAAAAGACAATCACGCAGTCAGTAAAAGGTACGCAAACGGTTATATCAATTCCGATTAGAAATGAAATTGAATTTGAAATATCCTCTAAACTATATACTCCTCCAATACCAAAAGTTTTATTTGGTCTTTTCCATCTACAGGCTACAGAAAGAGCTAATGAATCTCATGATGTCGGCTGAAAAGGGCATTTCAGCTTTCCCCGATGGTGAAAACATCTTTAAGTGGATTGGTACTATAACAGGTGCCGATACAACCGTCTACAGTGGACAGAAATATCGACTCTCATTAGAGTTCCCAAATTCGTACCCCTACGCACCGCCAGTAGTGAAATTCCTGACACCTTGCTACCATCCAAATGTCGATCTATCCGGTTCGATTTGTCTAGACATCCTCAAAGACAAATGGTCAGCATTATATGATGTTCGAACTATCCTTCTGTCGATTCAGTCGCTGCTGGGCGAACCAAACAACGATAGTCCGCTGAATGCCCAAGCCTCGATGATGTGGAGTAACCAGGCGGAGTATAAAAAATATTTGGATGCGTTCTACGAGAAGCATAAAGACTCATAATTCTATAGAATCTCATGTATTTTAGCTAAATATTCCCACAGAACAAATATTTATATATATTATGGGTTTTTTACACAACACAAGCAACACACCACACCACACCACAACACAAGCCTCTACGATCGTCAAATGTCTAGTTTCTCTCTGCACACACATCAAACTCAAACAAACATGACCCGAAGCAGATATATTTTTGTAATACTTAAAGAGATTCTCCTGCGGGCGGGACATAGCCCCATAAACCACCTAATCACGTTACTACATTACATCTCTCATTCTTTCTTTGCTTTCCGTGTGTACTCGTAACTTGTACCTTTTTCGCGTGTTTGTATGGTTGATTTCCTTTTTGAAAAATTCGTATCTTAGTTCAAGGCCTTTGCTGACATTCGCAGACTACTTACAACACAAATTCCCGTATAAACAAGAAACAAGAAAATCTCTTAGCTTTTAGTACGTCGTCGTGTATATTTTTTATTTCTGTTTAAATGAATTTTGTTATTCGCTTAAGTTAATTTCCATTTTGGAGGCGGTTGCCGACTTTTCATGTCCCACTACATATTTTTTACTCTTTTATTTTTCCCATCGAAACAAAACTGCGAAAGTCTGAGTGCTCCGTTCTGATTTGATTTTGAATTGTACACAACAGAAATTTGTAAGCGGAACACTGTTTTGAGTAAGGAAAAAACCGTTAGTAATATGAAAAATTGTAAAAACAAAAAATGTAACAAATAAATTTTAAGTTAAATAAATTGGCGTTGTTTTGATTCTACGTATAGACGACGGTAGTCCCGGTCTGATCTCGTGATCTCTTGGGTGTTTAAGTAACTACAGGGGTCCCAAGTACAGGTTGAGAAAGGAGGGTTGGGTGGCTAAGCCTTTACAATTTTAGGATATGATTGAGTGTTTGAGTGTGCAAATGAAACTGAATACTCGGATCTGTGCAGACAGATGGGTGAACTTCAGTGCAAACGCATGATCCAGGGAGAGCACGATACGGAAGTTTAGCAGCACAATTAACTCACTTGAACTACTGCAACATACTCGGAGTTCAAGTAATGCGGGAATTTTTGGCCATCTAACCAGTATGTCGAAAAAGATAAGGTGACGAAGCAGTTTCAAGCGAACCAACGCGGTGCCCAAATCTCCATAATGGGCTACTGACATTATCCTTTGAAGTATGTTTCTTTTTCTTTTTTTTGTGATAGAAGGCTAAAACCATACCACCTGATTTGTGGCCCCGTGGTACCGTCCTAAGACATTACTTCGCGGGGCTTGGCTTGAGGACTAAACTTACTCTATAAGATTTGAGTACATATTCTACCCAGTTGACGGTTTAAGGGCGCTGAGTATCACACTGCTGTATAACCAACGATAATCCAGCTTTCCCCGTTCTGAAGCATATATGCAACGATATGATTGGGAATGGGCCACTCTCCAAATTGATCCCATAAGGCTATCCGTTCAGTTTCGTATCGTAGACAATGGAAAAACACGAGCTCCGCATTTTCACAGAGAGTTTCAGTATATAGACAATCTGGAATGTTTTCGTGTTTCCGTTTAGACACATACTCTCTGAAACATCCAATCTCAGTCAGATAGAAGTCGGCTTCGCCGTGATTGCGCTTAATTCATAGTTCGATCACTGACATAAGACCTGGCCATCTTTCTTTTAAGATATGTTCCATTGTTATTGTTTCCTTAAAATTTACAGGTCCATTTTGGACCAGCTCGCTTTTAAGCTTAACAATTTCTTCCTCCCTCAGACTGGGGCCTGCGACCTCGTTAACTGTCTGACCATTGGAAAACACTGTGGTGTAGTGAGTAACAGGCTCCCATATTAAGAGTTCTATGCAATCAATCGATACCCGTAGCGTATTTTGCGAAAAAAAATATTTCCACATTTTGCCAAGTCGAAGGTATTCCAACAGCAGCCATTGTATACGAAAAAAGTGACTGTTTGCTGAGATCTTCATGCCGGAGGTGTGATTGGTGCGTATTTCTTCTTAGACGATGACAGCGAATCGGATACAGTCAATGTAGGCCGCTATAGCTCCATGTTAATCTTTGTTTTCTTTTTTGAATAAATTGAAACTGGATGGCTTCGAGGACTTGTGGTTTTATCAGGATGGTGGCACTTGCCACACAGCCACAACCGACTTATTGAAGGTGGAGGTCGATGATCATTTTATCCCCAGAAATTTGTCGACTTCAGACACTTTTCTTTAAGACTCAATAAAGTCTCTGGTCTACGAGTATGCCTCTCTCTACTGCTGGCCGGAACTTTGGTGCCCATTCGCTCTAAATGTCATCTCAGCCATCTCAGAGGACTGATGCGTAGTGGATTTCGCCGTATAGCTTATATAGTTCGTTGTTGAATCTTCTTCTCCAAAGTCCGTCAATGCAAATGGGACCAAATATTTTTCGAAGGATTTTTCTTCCGCTTTCGATATGACATAAATATGACTGGGATGATCAGTCTCCTTACTTTTTCGGGATAAGGCCTTTCGACTCTATTGCATTCTTAGCCCAAAGAAACAGCGATTGGCGAGAGTGATTCTTCGTTTTATTTCTGCTCGGTTGTTGTTGGCAGAATTCATGGCAGAGCCAAAGTAAGGCCTTTACTACCTCGAAATTGTGTCATTTGCGGGCTTAAAATTAATAAAAAGATGGTGGATATAAATTTGAATTTCTTCAGTTTTGCAGAATCTGCTGGAATGTGAAGATTTGGTCGATTGTGAACTTTCCTGGTCTGAAACTGCACTGATAGGAACCAACCAGGTTGCTCACTTAAACCAAATGCAAATAAGATCTTCTATTCGATGATGAGGAGACTTATACCTCCGTAGTTGGCGCAGTTGAGGATGTCTCATTTTTTATAGATCCGGCATACGGTGCTGAGATTCCATTCATCAGGCATACACTCTTTTGACCAGATCTGAGAAATGTTGAGAATGGTGCATGTTCCCTTCGGTCGGTATTTGCTATTAGCTTAGATATTGCTATTCTTACTCCGTTCTGGTCAGGAAGTTTTTGCTATCATCGTCTAAGTTGAATGGTCTGTTCTGCCTGACGGCGGCTTATTGGGATTCTTCGTCTTTATACAGCCTGTAGAAAACAGTTTTCCATATTTTCTTTCTTGCCCAAAGTAGGCAATTAAGTGTTTGGTCCTTGTCAAAAAATACTAAAGAAACTCTATACAAGACGCTTATTATCACAGTCCTGCTCTATGGCCTAAAACCATTGTCGTTTTGAACTCAAAAACGGACTTTGGAAATGACAGATAACTAGGACATGCAGAGCATCGGGCTAGAGTATTCGATTTATACCATTAGAGACAATGTAGAAGAGGAAGACCTCGAGTTCGATAATCATGGGCTGCCCAACTGGAGGCAGTTGGCCTAATTCCGCACTTACTGAAGAGATTTATTAATTGAGGTCCAAATAGAACTCAAATAAATTACCTGGTCATTCACTATACCCAACAGTAACCCACTACGGGTATTTGAGTTCACTGGTAGCAAGCCCAGATATCGAAAGTGCCATTAACAACACACGTAGATCTACCTGGACCTCATTCTTCTCCACATTCCCAGAGGATGGGAGCTGCCGTTGAGTTGATAAGAGTTCATCAATCACCATTTCTGTTTCAGCACCTTGACTAGTTCTGAAAGTCGTTATCGATCTTAGCACCATCCACGGTACGTCCCCTTCCAGGGATTAATCGATTCTGACAGAGTATTATTAAACAAATTGCGATATCCACTTTTGTTCTGAAGTCAAGGATCCTGTCAACAGTTAGATTCTATCTGAAATGGATTACCTCTTTGAACTCGTACTAAGAATTATACAGTAGAACAACCGAAGTTGGATAACCAATCGGTCCATCCCAACTTGCACTTGGACCTTCACCTCTAAGAGGTACGAGTACGATTTCGAAGTTGAACATTCGTAGAAAATCAACGCTTTTGAACAAATTTAAAAATTTATTAAACAACTTTGAACAGAGAAAATTTATCAAAAGATACATTCATCTAACTTTCTTTTTCTTATTCGGGACAGGCACACTATCCACAGAGAGATCATCAACAACCTTTGCATGTTTAAACGTATGCTCCCGCACCTTTTTGTTAAACAACTCAATATTCCCTTTGTACAAGTCAGCAGCATCTCCTTGCAGTGGATCATCAGGATTTGGACTACCCAATAGCAACTGAATCGACAGTAAAATTGACTCCAACGTTATTGCTGGATTGTAGCTTCCTGTTGGTGGCATTTTCAATAAATCCAGACAAATGTGACCACCTACAGAAAAGAAATGAAATATATTCAATTGCAATCTATTTGTCAACATACTGGTGTCGATGTTTGGATGAAACACTGGTGTGATGAATTTAAAAGTTGGTGGCCGAAACGGATATTGTTCCCCGATAGTAACACTTAGTTCGAATTTGCCCGCTTCATAAGCAGAGCCCTTTGGTCCGGGTATAGTTGCAATCAACTGTGAGAAGTTAGAATCTTCCTTTGGAATACAGGTGATTCCTGTGGCGAACGAAAATTATTACTTTCTCTGAGAGAAGTGCAATAGATTTCAAATATACCATGCTCTTTTTGTGTATTTTTAATTTGTTCCAACTCCACGGGGATTCGCATCGACTTTATTTTGCCATACATCCTGTCCTGAAATTTACTTGGCCGTCCGGTTTAAATCGTGCTTGTGCCGCCAATTAAATGTACGAGTACATAGTTGAGTTGACAGCTGTAAGCTGACATAGTGAAGTAATTCTGGCGAGTAGGCCGATTTATGAAATCCAACACGAAAACCACCAATATTTTAGTGAAGAAACCGCTTTTTTTTTTTAATATTCTAGTTTTGCTGGGAAATGTTTTAATTTGAAAATAAACAGTAAAATTAATGAATTAAAAAATTTGGCCTTGTACTGCAATTCGTTAGAAATATAACACATCTCCATTGACAGCCACCGAACAGGTGCCGGCAACTCAAATAGTACTAGTCCATTTGTTTACATTTCAACTGTGAACATTTTTCATATCTTCATTTTGTTTGAAAGAAATAAATCCACGTAATTGTTACAAAATTATTTCACAAGTCATTTCTTAATTGCAATGACTAATTTGTTGCCTTCTACATCATAATAAAGAATAAAAATCAATAAAAAAAACAATTCAAATTGTTAATAATCTAGTACGACAATAATGCCGTAAATTGTCGTTCGTTTGCCGCATTTGGTTGAATTTGGATTTCGTGTTTTAAGATTTTCGATTTCGCTTTTCTTCAGTTTTTTCTGGCTTTCAGTTGACAAAATTTAGTGCCTTCCTTCGTAGAATGTTTTAAAATAAATTATCAAGTGGTTTTTTGAGTTGGTTTTCGACTTTAATTTTGTGTAGTTTTGATGTCACAAATGTATTGTCATTTAATGGTTTATGTGCGAATTGTACTCACGACTTTGGTCACAATCACCTGTCTGTTGGGGGATAACTTTGTGGAGTTGACACAGCATCCTTTGTTGCGTGCACTGGTGGATAATGCCACACATGCTGTTATTGGGGCACTGTCGGGAATTGCATTTGTTGTGCAATTCTATGATCGAACGAGCAATTTATTTGGATGGCTGTTGATATTCATTTGCTTCTCGGTGTCGTCGCTGATTGATGTGGATCATTTTATTGAGGCGAGATCATGGAACTTGGAGGTGAGTTTAAAGTCCATAGTTTTAATTGAAGTTACGTTGTTGTTTCATGATTCATTTGGAACACCGGTGAGGTTGAGTGGCAGGTCATTTCTTAGTCATGGAGAAATGTTTCCTATTGAAGTGACGTTTATTTGTTAGGTCGATATCTTCTTAGTCCCATAGCAATATTCGTGGAGCTTTTTGTATAGTTTACGTCAATCAAAAATGAAAATTTGGAGAATGCTTTGATACATTGGTCTACTCCCAACGGCATAAGGTTTATGTATCAAGTTACTGA
This sequence comes from Volucella bombylans, assembly GCA_949129095.1. Classification (NCBI taxonomy): domain Eukaryota; kingdom Metazoa; phylum Arthropoda; class Insecta; order Diptera; family Syrphidae; genus Volucella; species Volucella bombylans. The sequence goes on along the minus strand of OX422142.1, from coordinate 119,919,183 downwards.
AGCACATATTTTTATTTTATAAACTTTATCGTGTAAGTTTGTTTGCTTGTTGGCAGTTGGCACGATTCGGGCACGAGACACTGGTGTGTGTTTGTGAAATGAAATGAAATCTGCAGTAAATGCTAGTGTTTGCTAGGACAATTAGCAAAAAAATTGAAAGGGACGAATCGTATCCTCCGTAGTCAAAGGTTGCGGAGTCAAATTACAGAATTCGCCGGAGTATGCAAAGAAACCAAAAAAGAACTGATCCGACAACAAGTAAGTTATTTTCAAATCGCTTCAACCGTATTTAATAAAAAAAACTATGTACTCTTTTTTTTTAAATTTGGATTTATTTCATCATTTAATTGACACGGCTATCGAATTGGGGATGATCTGCCAGCATCGTCATCGTCTCTGGGTCAGCTGATTGCTCCGATGGTCCAGCCATAGGTCATTGAACCACCGCGGGATTCATCGTCTATACCAATCTGTCGACAGGTTTTTTTTTATCATTGGCAATTGCATACATGCACAAAAAATAAAAAACATCGCATTGTGGGAGGGGCCAAAAGTTTAACTATTGAAAATCAATTTTCAGAGTTTGAATTGACAATGGGATTTGTGTCATCTCTCCCAATTTTTGGCTAAGTGATAGGTACGCCTACTGGTCCATAAGATGATAATAAAAAGAGGACATGTCTGATAAACCGTCGGCTTCTGTGCTATGCTGTCGGCGTTTCATGTGTGTGGATCTTTTTAGTTCTCTGTTACTCGTAGCAAGTCTTAAATTGCACAGCACATTTGCAAACTCTTATCTGCTTAACATTTTGAAGCAATTTAATTTTATAAATTATTATAATGAGTCTTTAGACATACAGGAATAGAGAAACAGGTAAACGTAGTTGATAGCAACATGGTTCAGGCTAGCATTTAAGGGGTAACAAGAAAATTGTGTGTTTTATTTTTATTTTAAGACAGCTCCCTCGTTTTGGGTTAGATCCATATACTCGTATTGTTAGTGAATGAGACCGCTTTCTGATTGGCTTGTTAATTCAAAAGGCCTATAACCACGTCGATAAATGGATAGGTACGATAGATGGAATCATGTTGGAGGTTAGATGGTCTTCCTTCTTGAGATTCCTGAGATTTCATTCAACGAAAATATGATACTTTCATCCGACCCTATTTCACAGATGAGTTAGAGAACAAACAAGTTAAGCAGCAATGTTTTTGGTCTTTAGTTTAGATATCGCTATTCACATCTCTACTTGGTCAGGTGAATAAAATTGCTTTCGATCCTTGATCAATTTTCCTCCGTTTTATTTACTCGTAGTATGTACCTTTAGCTTTTGTACTCATCAGCAACGTGGTACAAATGCTTACTTTCTTAGGCGCAAAGTCCGGAGTGAAACTGAGTCTCGACCAATAAACCTCTCCAGATAGTGGGATGTTTAGTCAACTGCCTCCAGATAGTTGAGGTCTGCTTCCACTTGTGCGTGGCTCCTTAAGGCGAAGTCTTCTGATAACACTTCAGGCGACTGACGCGCATTTTTCTAGCCAGGTCGATGTCACTATACACCTCGTAGAGTTCGCCTCCTCAAAAGCCTGTCAACGCAATTATGACCAAATATTGTTCGAAGATATTTGGAAAGCAATATCCAAGCGACGAAGGATATCTTTATGCGCCTGGGATAATTAGGATCTTGTATAGAGTTCCCATAGTGCTTCTTGAGAACACCTAGTTGCTCAATTGCCTGCTTTGAATCACATACCCTTCGAAGCATGAGCAAAAACCGAAAATCTTTAATTCAAATGCTGATTCTGTAAAATGGGTGTCGATGCTTAACTACATGTTTTCAAGTTCCAAGTGAGGATATGTATAATTTAAATGAGAAGGTATAAACTGAAATGAGAAACAGCAAAATTGCATTGCGAACATATAAATTGATTTTAAGCAATGCGAACGTTTATGCGAATGAGTAAATTCAGAAGGAGAATAGGTAAGTTCAATTTGAGAATACATAGAGACAGATATTATGAATGAATGAAGAACCAAGTCAAATTGCAAACTCTCTTTACACTGCGGGCATAACGTTTAAGGTATGTTGTACAGCTCTTTTGCAATTTCCTCCAGTTGGTGTCAGCGCTCAAAATACTGCAAACGCTGTTCGCATAATCCGGGAGCACAGACATTAGGTATGCGAAGAATTGATTTTACATCCATTTTTCGAAGTAGCAACAGAAAACGATGTTGTTCAATGGTAAAAGCTCTTAAATATAATTTCATTTGTGACGCTTTATCAAGCTCATTCTACCTCAAATTGCCTCTCGTCTAACCCATGCAATTAACTGGTACAAGTACATAATAACATCAAGTTTTCCTGAAACTTGGAAAACTGCTAGATTGCTGCCCATACCATAGAAACCTAGTTCATATTCTCCTGCTAACTTTAGACCGATTAGCATTTCTCCTAACTTATCAAAGGTCCGCGAGAAAATAAAATAAATAAAATAATAACAAAATAATAGATTACAAGGAGTAATTTGTGGTGAACGTTCTTCATTCCTCGAGGAAATCAAGCAAGATGTTCCACAGGGCTTAATTGTGGGACCATTACTATTCTGTATGTTTATAAATGATCTTCCATCCGTATGTAAACTTGTTTTTGTCCAGCGATATGCAGATGATGCCCAACTGCACCTGGAAAATGCCACATCAAACTTGATGAGCTCGCTCTTCTTGTAAATGAAGATTTGAAACAGTTGGACTAGTTCTTGAATACAACATCAATCATCGTTTTCCATCACTTTTTCGAACATCTCGTGCGGTATAGCATTTCAAAATGCGCCACAAGGTGGTTCCACTGACGCCAAATTACTGAGCGCGGTGACGATACGACACATGTGGGTTCTCGGCAACACTCTCTCTTACCGTTTCAACCAGTACATTGGAACGTCTTGGGCGTTGATGAACGGCATGTCGACTATCTCCCAATGTCCCGTGCTCAAAAAAATTCGAAACCAAACGACAAATAGTGTTGTCCGACGGTGCTTGTTGGCCACGATATTTTCGACAATAAGCACGTTGAGTTAACATAATTGAACGGCTATTTTGTGCAGTGTCATTATTTTCGATGTGAAGCGATTCATGGTTAAAATTGTACTGAATTGACATTTAAAAACATGTAAATGATTCTCTCCGCGCGCTCCATTACCAAAACCGAGGCAGTCGTTATAGCGCCATTCAAATGAACGTTTGGACCTCGTGCAGCGAGCAAATGTTTTATGGTGCACTGCCCACCTAACTCTTGATCGACCTCGAGACATTCTACAGAAAAGATTAAAATCTGTTCCGTCCATCCATGCTACCTGTTTTCCATCACGAATGACTTCACTTAGCATTCTAACATAGCCCGCACGTTTTTCTTTTTTTACTTGCGAGTTCATGTTAATAGGCATTGTGTGAATTTTCTCAAACTATACATTCTGCCCTGATTTCCAATTATTGTGGTGGTTACCGAAATTTTTATATTTCGACTTAAAAGATCTTTTGTACCATAAAATCAGTATAAGGAAGCCAAGAGAGGCTCAACTCGCCATGCATTCATATTAAATGTGTTCCGTCGTCTTCCATGCAAAGACGACATTCATAAGACCTATTTTGTCCATAGGTGATATCGAAGGTGGCAGTATCCGATTAGAAATCCAACCTGTATTCTGATATCATCCCTTTTGAGTTGAAGAGATTCTTTTGATTTGTTTGTGAAAGGCCCTTTGTTGATGGCACATTTTGTTCTCCCAACTCTTTATTACTGAATTTGGGACATTACAGAACAGCTCAGGGCTGATGAAAGAATCAGCCGAACCGTTTCTAGTCAGTTCGTCGGCTATTTCATTTCCGACAATACCTTTAAGACCAGGCACACAACAAAGTTGAACTTTGTTCTTATGGGAGAGATCTTGTAGTGTGTTGAAGCAGTGCAAAACTGATTTGAAGTCAATGAGAGCATAATGTTTTAATTTATGGATGGGGACACCAACGCTGGAACTTTTTCTCGTTGGTAGCGACATTCTGGTGTTTGGACCAAGTATACCACTTGATACCTTTAAGGTTTCAGGTGGGTTTTTATATTTCCATGCTTCTCGGCTTGGGATCACTATATTGAGCACTCTGCTGGAGCACAGAGTTTTAGGTAGGCGGTCGTTTAACGCGCAAATCATGTCAATTTCGGGAAGAAGATTCATTTGTTCCGTGTGATCTGATCTGATTAATCTGTCCTGTTTGTAGTAGCATGACCGTGCTGCGAATTTCCATCTTTTTTTATAAAGAGATGGAGTAGCATTTGTGCAAGTCTTTGTAGACGCTACAGCTTTTCTTTGGCATATTCCTCTTTGGTTTTTTTCCACCATACTACTGATGAGTAGTGTGGCGCTCCCATTATTCCGATTTGAGTTCTGTTTTTTTTTTTGTGTTAAGTTGGTAAATCTGTGGTTGACGTTCCCTCTAAATCTTAGCGTCATAGCTTGACATTTGCAAAAGTTACGTAGCCAAGAGTACATCTATCGCTGTGTGTGTCGGCGATTTTTTACAGTTTTAGAAATGGATTTACATTTGCAACAACGAACTTGTATTAAATTTTGCGCAAAAAAAGGATTTAATGGTGCGCGAACGTTGGAAATGTTGGAAAAGTGTTTCGGCAACGATTCTCTAAAGAAAACGGCCGTTTACCAGTGGCACGAGCGGTTCAAAAGTGGTCGTGAGTCAATCGAAAATGATGAACGCAGTGGCAGACCATCGACATCGAAAACCGACGAAAACATTGATGGAGTAAAAGAATGTTGGTCAATAACTGCAAATTAACCATCAGAGAGATACCGGAGGACTTGAACATTGTCTATGGATCCGTCCAAGACAATTTAGTTAATGATTTGGGTTTCCGTCGTATAGCATCAAAGTTGGTGCCAAAAGACCTAAATTTCACGCAAAAAAGAGACCGTGTTGACGTCGCGAAAGAGATGATTTGCGGGGCTGAATCCGATCACACATTTATCAAAAGGATCATTACTGGAGACGAGACATGGGTTTATGAGTACGACACGCAATCCAGACATCAGGCAAGTGAATGGCTTTCACCAAATGAGCTGAGACCAAAAAAACCACCTCGCTTTCAGTCAAAAAAGAAGGCAATGCTCACGGTTTTCATGGATTACAACGGTGTAGTGCAACATGAATTTTTGCCAGAAGGCCAGACAGTAAACAAAGAGTATTATTTGGGCGTTATGATACGTTTGCGTGAAGCAATTCGCTGACCAGAATTGTGGGCAGAAAACTCGTGGATTTTGCACCATGATAATGCACCGTCGCACAGTACCATTATTATTCGTAATTTTTTGACGAAAAATGCAACAAATACCATCCAACAGCCACCGAATTCACCTAATTTGGACCCCTGTGACTTCTTTCTGGTCAATCGAGTTAAAAAACCACTACGGGGAAAGCGTTTCAGCAGCCAAGAGGAAGTAATGGAAAAATCGCAGGACGCACTGATGGACATACCGAAAACCGAATATAAAAAATGTTTCGGGGATTGGATCAAGCGCTGGCATAAGTGTTTTGCAGTCGATGGGGATTACTTTGAAGGGGACAATATAGATAAATTCCCAGACCTTTTTGATCAAGGTGGTATATCCAATAGGTGACGTTTGGGGTTAATCTCCAGGTCTTACCACACATACGACGGCAAGTCCACATGGCTTCCATTTTACTACGTTAGAGCACACAATGTCTGCGACGACAATGCATAAAAGTTGTAATTATGAATGTAAAATGCTTTTTACTCTTGATAGCCGACCAAAATGGACAAAATAAATTAGAAAAAAAACAAAATGGTAAAGATCAGAATACAAGGCTAATATTTTATGTCTGTCACGTGTAAATTTGAGAACCTGTCAAATTTCTGAAAGGTTAAATGTTGCTCAACGAACTGTGGTATGCAACTATCAGCAAAAAGAAAGACTCAGGAACGCTAAAAGAAAGGCGACCCAGTGGAAGAGCGTTTGGTGCTCCAAGTCCTCGGCATCGTTATAAGTCTTCAGTGAATATCAAAAACTATCTATTTCGAGCAACGGAAAAAAATAATTTCCGCATGCTCAATGCGAAAAAGTTCGTAAAACAAGACTTAGATTCCAGAAGCCAATCCAGAAGCCTAATTTTCCATAAGAGTCAGTGGGAAACGATTACTTTTGGCTCAAGAGCATCATAATTGGACTGAAGACATACATATAGAACATGTTACTTTATTTAGGGAACCCAAGCTTAAGCTGAATATTGGAGATAGAAGGATTCGAAGTGAACCAAAGGAAATTCTGAGCTCTGCAGGTGCAGGTGAGTTTGAGGATGCTTCTCTGTAGATGAAAAAATGTAAAATGGGCTTTCTGGAAAGTCACTACAACAGCTTGTTGTAGTCCTAGAAAATGAGTTTTAGCCGTGCTCGGTAGAGCTTTTGGGTGACATTTGCAGGTTAATTTTTTTGCAGGACTATGTTCCATTGCCATACAACTAAGGTCTTAAGTATGAACTTGTACTTTTTTTTAATGAAAGATTAATTTTTAGCTTTTAACTAAGCTACAACTTTTACGATGAAAACTATATTACTTATTATTTTTTGTTTTTGTTTCTTAGGTTAAAAAGTACTTTCAAGAAACAATGTGGCCAATCAAACTAAAGATTGCAAATAAGTGTCACTTGAAACATAATACTTGCATACATGTGAAAAAACCTACCTAAGACAATGAATCGCAATGAGGCCCCACAGCACAGATTACATAGATAATGTCTCTGGCAAGCTATAAATGAACCGTCATGAACCGTTTAAAAATGCCACGATTATTGCTACCAATTCGGCAAACTTAAAAAAAATACTTTGAGCAACATTTTTCGAAAGGTGCAGCCTAACCTAATTCACCCGTTTCCACGCTTGTTTGTTTAGCACTAAGAAGACATTGGGCAAAATTGAATATTATATTTTAAAGGTAATAATCGTTTCCATCCGTACCGTGATTTGACGTTCAGCAGTGTTATGTGCTGCTGGACATACAAGAAAATATATGCATCGGACTTGCCCGGAGATCCATTACCTACCTCAAGGAGTATTGCAGTCTCGTCAATTTTTACTGCGACGAGTGCAAAGAGGTCACCTTGGCTCACGTTATGCTGGCAATTAAATGCAACAATGAGTCTATTAATGCGATGCTAACCGATAATGGTCATATTAGCAGAACTATTCTTGACAGAATAGAAAAGATTGAGGACTCAATAAACTGCATTGACAGTAATGTGGAAGCTTACAAGTCCACAGGAAGAATGATCGAAAAGCAACTGGCAGCGATCCAAAATCTGTCGAAAAACAAATCTAACCATGACAACGAGAGCGAAGTGAACAAATATCACAGAAGTTATGCTATCACCATTAGCGAGTGCCAGATGAATTCCCGTGCTGACTCCAATAGTTCCTGCAGCTTCAAAGTCAACATTCCAACCAAATATTCGTGGTTGTTCCCTACTCCCCCTGGTAAGGCAACTAAACCTGGGAAGATAATTATCACCAAATGCTCTGAGGAGCGAGAAAACACACATCTCGAGAGTAATGAAAGTTTCAAAATTTCAAATAAAAAACATGCTACCAAAAAACGAAGCTCTAATCGCGATCCTACCTGGAGCTTCAAAACAAACTTATTCCCCAATTTTAGACCTCCCTCCTCACTTATCCGACACAAAGCCCTTACACACCAATCTTCTAATCCCCTAATTCCCCCGTTCTACCGAAGCTCCCGCGCCAACGCGTCTCTTTCAACCCCAACCACCCATATTATCCTTTCTCAACCTTCTACGCCACCAACCCAGCTAGCAACTGATTTCCTAATTTCGACCTTAAAACTGGAGCTAAGTACCCTAATTTTATTAACTCCCATACCCTAAACCCCACATCTCATCCCTCGTCCAACTCCATATCCAATCATTTATCTCTATCTCCCTCCTCCAATGCTCCTATTGTTGATCCCCTTTCCCCCCCACTGTTAAACTAACACAGCAAACCAATGGCACTACAGAAAGTCGATATGCTCTCTCTAGGCTCAGAGAAAGAAAGATATATGAAAACATTCGTCTCTTTCTTGCCTATCTACATGACAAATCGGACTCGGTCTGCTAAACCAAAACCAGCGTCATGGTTTCCATCCAGCAGGAAGACCTCCCTACCGACCCTATCAGTCTCAGGAACCTTTATGTCAGGTACCACTAGATTTTTAACATGTCCCCTCAGAAAGTAGCAGACGACCTTGCTGCAATCGGCCATTACGTTCACTCTAAACGAGTCTCACAAATACTGCGAAGCCGAGCCGACCACGACAAATTTTTTCGTCCATAACGTGCCTCCCTTGCCAGCCCTTAAACCATCCTGCCTCACACCTCCACCCCACAACATCCCTCTTACATTTTACTACCAGAATGTAAGAGGTCTTCGCTCTAAAACCAATGCTGTCTTACGTCAATTGCATGCTCTTCCCTTTGATATTTACGCCTTGACCGAAACCAATTTGATTCCCGACATAAAGATCCAGGAATTGTTACATTTAATGTTTTTCGCGACGACGATCCTACCCGCACAAATGATGATTCCCCCTGTCGAGGCGTCCTACTGGCGATCGACAACAGCCTTAAATCTTCTCCTATTACAATTTCTTCATTCTCTAAAGCCGACTTTGTCGCAATAAAAATATCACTCCCTCTGAAGTCCCTTTACGTTATATGTTGTTACATCCTATCGAATCTTACCAAGTTGTAATCGATGCGATCGGCCATTTAATTGACCTGTTAGACTCTATTGATGATATCCTTATTTTCGGCGACTTTAATCTTCCACAGCTACAATGGACTCCATCAGATGATTAATCGTTTTTCATCGCTTCAAATGCCACCTCAGCTAAGGAATGTCTCTTCTTAAATCGCTACCCTCCTTCCCTCTCTTTCAACAACAGGTAATCAACTGATCCACTCACCATTGTCAACCTATTTGCCACTTTTTTTTTTTAAACAATCTTTCACCAACGACTCCTTTGTACCAGATCCCTCCTATTTTAGTTACCTACTGAACTAGAATGGCACAATTCTCTCTTATATTTTCGACCCGACTTATATCGAATATAAATTACACCAACTCAATAACGAATTCACACCCGGACCAGATGGCCTCCCTGCTATATTTCTTAAAAAATGTTCTTCCTCTCTTTCCCTTTCTAATCTCTTTCGTCTGTCCCTTTCACAAGAGAATTTCCTCATGCTTGGAAAACCTCCTTCATAACCCCGATCCACATGAAAGGATCAAAGAATGAAATAACCAACTACCGTCCCATTGCTAAACTCTCCCATATACCCAAACTCTTCGAAAGTATTTTGTATGAAGCTCTAAGCTTCCAATGCAAATCACTTATTTTCCCTAGACAACATGGCTTCCTAAAGGGTAGGTCAACCATCACAAAACTCGTTGAATTCGTATCCTTTGCCCTCTCTGCCATAGAGAATGGCAACGAAATCGATGTAGTTGCAACCGATTTTAGCAAAGCCTTCGATAAAATCTCTCATCGATTAATACTCTTCGAGTTGTCTGCCCTCGGCTTTGAACCCATATTGTTGAAATGGATATCCTCTTACCTCGAAAACCGATTTTACAGTGTTCGTTTTGGGTCAGCCCACTCGACTCTATTTTTGGCCACCTCCGGAGTTCCACAAGGCAGCCATCTCGGTCCCCTTCTTTTTATATTAACCATAAATGATCTCGATATGATCATCAAACACTCGGGAGACAGACGAGTGACGCCGACGATACCAAATTTTTCAAAACCATTTCCTCATCCCATGACTCTTTCCTGCTTCAACAAGATCTTGATAATTTTTCAATCTGGTGCCTCAAAAATTCTTTGGAACTTAATATCGCCAAATGCCAATTCATCACCTTCTCACATAAGCGGAACCAATCTCCTCCCCGACTCTATCTTCTCCATAACCAACCTATCTCCTCCGTACAATCTCTTCGCGACCTCGGCATTTTGTGTGATAGGGAGCTCAACTTCCGTTTACATATGGATGAGATAATCCTCAAAGCCAACTCTGCACTAGGCTTTGTAAAACGGTGGTCCAAAGAATTCACCAACCCATACGTGACCAGGTCCCTCTATATTACCTTTGTTCGCCCCCTCCAAGCGTACGCCAGTCAAGTGTGGTCCCCATATCATCGTGTTCATATCTCGAGAATTGAAAGCATCCAGCGCCGTTTTCTTCGATTTGCTCTTCGAGGTATGCCCTGGGACGATCCTTTTAATCTGCCCCCCTATCAAAACCGTCTCAACCTTATCAACTTAAACACCCGTGAAGATCGCAGAGGTGCAGCAGACTTTCTCTTCATTCATCGACTCCTTTCAGATCACGTTGAATGCGCGTCCCTTCACAACTCCATTTTCCACAACACTAACCTTCGTAACCTACGTACCCCTCGATTCTTCTATCTTCCAACCCACCACACCTCCTATGGCGCGAAAGAACCAATCTCCCGTATGCTACGAAAAATCAACTCAAATCCTACAGTTTTTGACTTCCACCGCACCACTTCCTACCTCAAATCCGTTCTCCTTCACCACTCCAACCAAGCTTAGTTTTAAGTTTTAGTTTAAGTTTAATTTTTAAGTTATAGCTTGTATTAAGCCGAATAAATGGGGGCATTCGCCCGCACCAAAATTAAATTAATCCACAACATTCGCAGCGCTTTTCCATTCCGTTTAATTAGAAAAATTTCAATTTATGGTGTCTAGTCTATATTGATCATTTTCACAATAATGTTATGACATTTTGCTGTGGTTCGACTTTCATGGCTAACATCTTACTACGTAAGTGCAGCAAAAAATCGATACATAAGTGGATAGTCTGTCTTTCTGCAGTTTCTATTTTTATCAAATTCTTAATTCATAAAACTGACTGTTTTCTATTTACAGTTTTCATTTGTTGTTTCCTGTTCTCATTCGCTCATATCATGTCCGGTTCAATTCGAAATTAAATAAACAACAAATACTTAAAGCGGCGATAAAGGTAACGACTTAGCGATTTCTTTCCGTGTAGGTTGCACCTCTTCATCGAAGCCATAAAACGGCTATAAATCTTTCAGCCAATTGCTTACAATTGATTCAATGTTCTACATTTAACATGACTAATGACAATTTTGCTTTGTTTTTTCTTTTTTTCTCTCTCTCTCTAGGATGCAACAAATCTGTTACGTCGACCATTCCTCCATTGTACAACAATTCCAATGATGCTACTGGTTCTGTTCGTGTGCACAGCATCTTTGAACTACTTCAAAACCAGCCTTATACTAGGAGTGCTGCTTTGTGCTTTTGCCACCCATCACACTCGAGATGCTGTCCGTCGTGGATATTGGATGTGTCCCTTTGGACAAACCGAACGCATACCACATCTTTTCTACATCTTTACAACAATCCTTACACCTTATGCAGCATACTACCTGCACTCCTTCTGTCGCAGCGCCTATGTCCAACAACTTTTGGGCAATTATGTGAAGCTCAGTGACCATCATTACCATCATCACCACTATCGAGGCTATCGTTATTCAACAGTTTAATGCAGCAACACATCAACATGTGTCCAGCAACGCCAGCTGGCAGTTTATCACTACTACTACTCCTTAGTACCTTTAAGCAATTTTACGAGTATCTTCCAGTAACGAAACGCTCATAAGATAATTTAGAATTGAAGCTAAAAAAATCTTGTTATGTGATATTTAGAGACATATTCCAGAGTAACATCACTACTCTGTTTTGTTTTTGTAATTTTTAATCACATAGCACTTCTTTTTGTAGGCATTCTTATTTTTCTTAGAATTTAGACGCGTGGATAATAGATTATACCAAATTCAAATTAGGCCGATAGGTAGACGAATTATCAGAACCCAAGCTTTAATAGAGTAAACGATTGTTAACTATTTCTAGACTTAGTTCCGGTAACAATATTAGTTCTAGTTGTAGTCGTATAAATTTGCTTTAGATTCTAGCAAAAGCGAGATTTTTAAATGAAATTGTGAAATACGAGTAGACTCCGACTCGGACCATGTTCTTTTGTACGAGTAACTCGTAATGAGGAAATAAAAAGTTTAAAAAACCCAACAACATTTCGAATTTTCTTTAAAAAACAAAACAAAACAAGAGTGACTCAAGCCTAAGACTATTGATTTTGTATCTTATGATTGGCTTCGAGTGGTATGGCATTCTATTTTGCTTTCCTTTTAAGTCGGACTTGGGTAATTATACTAATTGCCATGTTGTGATGGTTGTGGGTGCTTCTGCCTTTAGTTCCAGAGAATATTTCTCTATGCAAAGGTCGTTAAAAGTGTGCAATTAAAGTGTCACAAATGAATTGAGCGGTAATTAAAGTGTTTTAATTATTTGCTTCTCTGCTAGCAAGTGTATGTGGTTTAATGTGAACTAATGGAACTAATTTAAAGATCATTGAAGCATGAAATTGGTGACACATCTTTCTGTCTACTTTCAGTGAACTTCTGCCCGAGTGAATTTAAATCGAGAATAGGTTATTGGAAACCTAGACACCATGTACTGTACCATAGTAGCAGTAACTTTGCCTCAGATTCAGGCTTTGCAAAAATGGTAAAAATATCACAACAGTAATCTATCCATTTGTGTTTGTATTGAAAAATTAAGTTAAACTTGTCCACAACTTTGGGAGCAATTTTCCGTTGGATGTATTAGTTGTTTTCGCTACATTTTTGGTTTTCAAATCTTTTAAAGTAGTCGTGTGAATTAAAATATAGAGAACTTATGTGTAGAGTCTTACAAGCGTTTAGAATGAGTATTGGTTTTCAACTTTCGAGCCTACTTGAGGGACTACTTTTGAATTCGTATGCATGTAACCGGTGGGCCTTCTATTGGTTCAATTAATTAATTTTGTTACCTGGTATTCAGGTGTTGCATTCTAGCAGCAAATCGATCGCATTGCTGCCAAAGGTTATGAAAGCATAGTCCGATATTCTCAATACAGCTGACACGAGACTTCCAAAACCGTCCCAATTGAGCTATAGTTTATATTACATAAGGTGGATCTACAGTTCTGGGTGCACCTATGCCTCAATCAATAATTCTCACCATTCCTTCCAACTTAAAAGCATCAGTTAAGAGTAATCTTCCTTTGCCGTGTTGTTCCACCGAAATGGTGTCCAAGACAATCACTCGCTCAACGTGTCCTAGCTACCAGAGTAGATGAATTTATAGCCCATACAGTTCGTTATTATCATAGAGTTATTATCAGAAAGTACATACCTCCAACCCATGAGGTGGAACTGTTCGTTTTTCATTTGTATTCTTAGTTCAGTGAAACAGTCATTGGGAAGAGTGATTTTTCGCTAGATCACTACGGTTGTGTTGTGTTTGGATTTAAAATGAAGTCCATGGAGACAAGGTCTTACAACCACAAAATGATTGTTTGGCGTCTCGTGGCACACCGAGCTGATAGTTTTGTTGACATTTCTTGTCAAAAATTACTATGTTTTATCCTCAATCATCACTAAACCCATCTTTGCCGTTTCTCCTTAAATGGATGATAATGCTCATTGATTTTTTCGCATTATGTCAATGTCGTCAGCCATGTAGTAGTTGTATACACTTTGGAAATACCTACTGTGTCAGAGATATTGGACTGTCAGTTCCGCCCAATTCTCCTATGATTTTGAAGAAGTCTTTTATAAAAAGATGAGTTAACGCTTTAGTAGTAAAGCGTTCACAGTATTAACAATCTATACATCAGGTGTGTAAGCCGTATACTCACAGACGATGTGGTCCGTGGTGTCGTCATTATTCTCTAAGGCATTTGACAGAGTTTGGCATCAGGCTCTTTTGTAGAAAATGCGTGCATTTGGGATCGACGAAACTTTTTTTATTGTGTTGGGCGATTTCAAGTCTTATATTCACGAAATAAATACTAGTGTGCCCCAGGGCTCCGTTCTGTCTCCGTCACTCTTTTTAACTCTCAGCAATAATTTCTTGTCTGCTACTTCTACACCAATGTATTACTTTGCTGACGGCATTACTAAATGGTGAACTTCCAACAGAGTGGAATTTAATGCTTCCAAAGCAGAATGCTGCCTGCTGTCCTTAAAGCGAAATTTAAAAACCCAGCAATTATTCATGGATGGCACTTGCATCGTCGAAACCGTGACAATGACAATCTACGTTGTAATGACCACATATTCGATGTCGCCAAAAATGATGCGAAATGTCTAGGTTAGTTTTGTCACAAATAACAAAAACGAACACAAACCAACAAATTGAATACAAACTTAACCGCACCACAAAACGATTTGACTAGGGACAAAACTCACAACTATCAAACTGTCAATATGCCGAGCTACGAAGAACATATCGATCTCGCTTTGACGAATTTCAACGCCACTTGAAGAATATGGTCATAATCTCTGACCAAAGGCAACGAAATTCCAGGATGGCCGAATTGCATGTGAGTGAGATGCACTGCAACACAATGCACTCTAACACCTACTCCGAAAATATGGGGGGCATTGTTGGTGCTGGTGTCTTCTTCACATATTACACTAAGGTAAATAACCCAGGGTGATTGACCTTAGAAGAAACAGCTGAGTGGTATATAAGCCATCAACAGCTTCGACGGAAGAAGAAATGCATATGTTAAACCACTCTTCAGCCAACAGTCAACAAATAAAGTTTAGAGTTAAAAACCAAAGGTCACGAGTTTTATTTAATTGTTCTTATTTTACTTGCTTCAGTTCATCTAACTGAAGAAGTTATCGGTTTTTTCTTCTCTTCAGTTCATCTAACTGAAAGGATAGCCACCGCTTGTGAATCATCTATTCCAAGCCAACTTTAAATCCCGCTCAACTCAGTTAGGGACACCAACGTACATCGGTATCTCTGTAGGACGTCTCTGGCAGAACGTCTCTATAGTACAAAAAACTGCAATCTGCTTATTGCCGTTGTAACGGGGTACTGCACATTTCCTTAGCACCTTAGTGTGCTAGGCATAAGAGATACAATATTCTTTTTCTTATAATTAGCACGCTAAAGGGGTTTTTGGTACCTTTAAAATGTTTGCACACAGCGCGGGCGAAGGAAAGTCAGGGTCGAAAGAAAGTGAGATAACTATACACGTTGGTTTTGAATGTTTGCTGGCTGCAAGTACTAGGAAATAAAGAGCTCGGCATTCTATAAACGATTTGTACGGCTTAGTATCGATCTTGTCAATTAGCTGGATGATGCATCACCTATGAGTCTTATCGCACGGTTTTGAATCCTATTTGGCAGGTGCAGAAAGGTTTCAGGGTCACCTGATCAGAAGTGGACATTGTACTCCAATTTTGGACGGATAAATGCCTTATATATTGAGTCCTGATCAGGGGGTGAAATATTTCTAATATCGCTTGACGAAACCTAGATACGAGTATATCGCAGCATTTTGGCGACATCAAATATGTGGTCATTCCAATGTAAGTTGTCATTGACACACATACCGAGAATGGAATTTTTTTTTAATTTCACTTTAACGACAGCAGACCGGATTGTGATTTAAAAGCATTAAATTCCACTCTGTTGGTGGTTCCCCATTTATTAATGTTGTTTATATAGCATACGCTGCCGTTCCCGCTCTACAGCCGAATGAGTCCGGAAACGAATATGAAAAGGAGGAGTATTGTAGCAGAAAAAAGATCATTGATGAAAATTAAAATAAGTGTCGGAGACAGAACGGAGCCCTGGGGCACACCAGCATTTATTTTGTGAATATCAGACTTGAAACCATCTAAGACAACTTGAATTCGACTAATACTATCAGTTATCCATGTTCTTTGCAAGGCTTTGTAGCCTCTGATAAAACTTTCGAATGCCATTCTTGCAGTAACATCTCCTCATTTCCACGATAGGGTGTTTCTCATATTCTTATGCTCTTGTTTATATACCTGCCTACATTCATCGTCAAACCAGGGATTTCTTTGTGGAGGCGCTTTGAAACCAATCGCATCAGAAACAGCTTTTCTGATGACTCGTTGACAACATTCTCATTGGTGTTCTATGATGGATAGGATTTAGCCTGATGGAAGCGCGATCCGCAAAGATTCTGGACGTCTCTTGCAATTGCAGTTTTTCGACATCGAACGTTGGTGGTCATACTTGACTTAATGTGCTTGTGATATTCGGCATTCGTACCCTATTTGCAAAGAGGTAATTATCAGAGTTTGTGTTGGCTCCTCAGAAAGTTCGAACATTCAGAATACTAGAGGAGTGTCTATCGTTTATGGTAATATAATTAGTCTGGTTGATTGATCAGGGTATACCTAAGCCCCTAAGCACCGAAAGTTTATGACTCGATACAAATTCTAAGAACCTGAATCCATTGCCGAACGTGGTGTTATGCAGGCTGTGTTTTCCGATAACTGGCTCAAAGACGGCCTTCTTACCCAGCCTTGTATCAAAATTTCCAAGCACAATTTTTGTGTCATAGATGGAGCATTGAGCATTTGCTCTGTCTATGAGGTCGTACAGTTCGTCTTTGATGTTGTTGTCCTCTTCCTCTGTAGGCTTATACATACATATTTCCGAATTTGGCCTTGATGCGGATTCTTATAAGGCCCTCGTTTACATGGCGAACGTAAGCTTGGATCTCCTCCAAAAAGTCCTTAAAAATGCCACTCGATAAAGGGTCCGTCTGTAAGGCCCAGTGCCAGTGGCTTCGTTGAGGTTGTGAGAGTCGCCATCGGCCTACTAGATTTTTTGAAACTACGAGGGCGGGTCAATAAGTCCGTGAATTTTTGAATTTCTGACCTCTTTACAGGCATCTGTCACTTGACTCCTGTCAAAATTTAAACTTGCTGCGTCAGTTAGTTTGTGTTTGACAGCTATTTTTATCAGACTACTCACTAAAAAAAAGAAAAAAGTTCTTTTCCACCAAGACAATGCAAGGATGCACACATGTGCAGTTGCCATGGCAAAAATCCATGAATTGGGCTATGAATTGCTCCCTCATCCACCCTATTCTCCAGATTTGGCTCCGAGCGACTACTTCTTGTTCCCAAACCTGAAGAAATGGCTTGGTGGAAAAAGATTTGACTCCAATGATGAAGTCATTTTGCAAACAAAGGCCTATTTTGAGGACCTCGACAAATCATTTTTTTTGGAAGGGATAAAAAAATTGGAGAAGCGTTGGACAAAGTGTATAGAGCTCAAGGGAGACTACGTTGAAAAATAAAATTATTTTTTTATCAAAAAATCTGTTTTATTCCAAAAGTCACGGACTTATTGACCCGCCCTCGTATCTTTACTCCAGGGTCATAACTCAGCCATGGACCTCCATTTAGATCTGTCCTCTGAATACGTTTAAGTAGCTCTAAAGAATGGTGCTGGGTATCTTAAACTGGCTAGAGTCGTAAATAAAGTCCTGATAAAGGAGAAGTGCCCCCCTCTCACTAGTCTGCAGTCGTCCAATGACATACAGTCAGAGGCTTCACCACGTGGAGGTAAGAGCAGGAGTTGATGGGTGGATGCTCATGTGTCAATGCTTGTGTCTTGATTTTTTTCCTGGTAGTTGAAAACACTGGTTGGGGGCACTATTTAGGTTCTGGAATAGCTTCCTCTATTTGGTGAGATCCATTTTTTGAACGCTTAATAGCTAACCATCGTATGCGCTACAGCCACTTAAGGGTATAGACATCTTATAACTGCAATGAAGACAGTTGGGTGTCATCTGACAGGTCCGATCAACTTGTGTCCACTTTACGGTTCCCACTCTCACACTGCGGACTTACTTACAATATTCCGTAACATTAAAAGGATTCCCAAGTATTGTAGAACGGTGATCGACTAAAGAACCCTTCTGTGCGCCAATAACAAAGGCAAGGAGTGGAAACAATCAGCAATAGAGAGTTATCAATCATTCAAGAACATTAGACCGCTGTGAAAAATGTTTTTACTGCCGAAGCGGAAGATGACAAGGAAGACAGAGCACATTGGTTTTTCATTACACACAGTTTCTTACCGAAAAGTGGAAAGTTCTAAGTGCTCGATTTGCAGCAACTTTAGAAGAGAGAAGGGACGAATTTATGTCACTTTTCCGGTTATAGATGAGAGAAGTAGAGTATAATGTCCTCCATGGTAAACTATAAAAGGCCTTGTACAGTTCTTAGCTAAGTATTTGCCAGTTATATACAACCAAGATGAGATTACCGAAATAACGATTGTCCGTTTTTAGACCTCGGTTTCCAATAAACAATAATGACGTATAATTTGATGGAGAGGAGCTTTTAAAGGAAACTTCATAAGCATCATCTGAGAATCTCGTAGAAAATGCGTGAGAAACCGAGTCTTCTCCTGAAGAATGAGAATAGGAGAAGTGTAGTCAAACTTCCGAAAAAAGGAGATCTTATAGAGTGCGAAATTTGGAAACTAATTTGTGTGCCGTTTGTAGTACCTTTTTTTTATAATTTACGCGCGCCTAAGGGGTTATGATACCCTTTTACTGTTGCCAGGGCGCGGTCGGAAAGATGGAAGGAGGAGAAAGGAAAACATTGTTATGATGTAGTGGTTTGAAACTCAGGTATATTTGGTTTCGATATTAGCTACTACTCTCGATTGGGGTCCTCCTGTGTCGATGACATCAACAGCCTTCGAGTTGTAATCGAACAGTGTGTCGAGCTCCATTGGAGAACACGAAGAAATTCGATGAATTGTTCCTCCTACTTTTAGTATTTTTCGCGACAGCGATCCAACCCGCCAAAATGATGATTACCCCTGTCGAGGCGTCCTACTGGCGATCTACAACAGCCTTAACTTTTCTCCTTTGTCGTAATAAAAATATCACTTCCCTTCAAAACCCTTTACGTTATATGTTGCTACATTGTTGCATCGTTGCTATGCTACCAACTTGCTATCGATGCGATCGACAATTTAATTGACCTGTCTGACTTTTTCAGCTATAGTGGACTCTATCAGAAAATCAATCGTTTTTCATCGCTGCAAATGCCAACTCAGCTGCCTCTTCTTAGATCGCTTAACAGACTCAAGTCTATGTTTTGACAACAGATTCAATTAACTCCTGAGTCTTACTTTGTCCCCTATCTCTGTCAACAATCGATAAGTACACCCCCCCCCCCCCCCCTTCTTAACACTTTTTTCAGTACTCTTCTGTCATGTCCACTCCCATTATCCGCTCATGACTTTCATAAAGCAAACTTTCACTAGATCACTGACTACCTCAGCATATCCCCCTTTAACTTTCACAATCTAAGTATAAATGATGCCTTATCCATTTTTTATAGAGAAATATTTAATTCGTTTTGCTTTTATGTTCCGTTTTCTCGCTTTAAAAACGTTCATCTACTAGTCCTCTCTGGTATAATTGCAAGCTTTGTTCCTTACGAAATAAGAGAAATAAGTTATGGGCTGTTTTCCTTCGTAGCAGACCCTTTTCCGACTATTCTAAATATCTTGGTGCTTATCTTCATTTCACCGAACATTACGATTCCCTACCTTAACGATTCGCAAGTCAACCTTATAAACGATCTTAAGTCCTTTTTCCAATTTGTTAACAACAAAAGTCATCAACCGATCCACTCACTATTGCCACTTTTTTTTAAACAATACTTCACCAACGACTCCTTCATACCAGATCCATCCTATTTTAGTTACCTACTGAACTTCTCCAATGGCTCACTTCTCTCTCACTCCTTGGAACCGTCTTATTTCGAATATAAGTTACATCAACTTAATGACGAATATACCCGACCCAGATGGCCTCCCCGCCATATTTCTTAAAAAAATGTTCTTCTTCTCCTTCCCTTGTTCTTTTTAATCTCTTTCGTCTATCCCTTTCAGAAGAAGAATTTCCTCAGGCTTGGAAAACCTTCTTCATAACTCCGATCCACAAAAAAGGATCAAAGAACGAAATAATAAACTATCGTCCATTTGCTAAACTCTTCCATATACCCAAATTCTTCGAAAGCATTTTGTATGAAGCTCTAAACTTCCAATGCAAATCACTTAGTATTTCCTCTAGACAACATGGCTGCCTGAAGGGCAGATCAACCCCCATAAATCTCGTTGAATTCGTATCCTTTGCCCTCTCTGCAATTGATTTTAGCAAGGCCTTCAATAAAATCTCTCATCGATTAATACTCTTCGAGTTGTCTGCCTTCGGCTTTGAACTCATACTGTTAAAATGGATATCCTCTTACCTCGAAAACCATTTTCACAGTGTTCGTTTTGGGTCAGCCTAGTGACTCTATTTTTGGCAACCTCTGGAGTTCCACAAGGCAGCCATCTCGGTCTCCTTCTTTTTATATTAACCATAAATGATCTCGATAGGATCATCAAATACTCGTCTGTCTCCCTTTACGCCGACGATACCAAATTTTTCAAAACCATTTCCTCACCCCATGACTCTTTCCTCATTCAACGAAACCTTGATAGTTTTTCGATCTGGTGCCTCAAAAATTGTTTGGAATATTACCAAATACCAATCCATCACCTTTTCAAATGAGCGGCATCAATCTACTTCCCGACTCTACCTTTTCCACAACCAACCTATCTCCTCCGTTCAATCTCTTCACGACCTCGGCATTTTGTGTGATAGGGAGTTCACATTTGGATGGGATACTCCTTAAAGTCAACTTTGAACAAGATTTTGTAAAACAGGGTCCAAAGAATTCACCAACTCATACGTGACCAGATCTTTCTATATTACTTTTGTTAGCCCCCTCCAAGAGTACGACAGTTAAGTGTGGTCCCCATATCATCGTGTTCATATCTCGAGAATTGAAAGCATCCAGCGCCGTTTTCTACGATTTGCTCTTCGAGTTATGTCCTGGGACGATCCTTTTATTCTGCGACCCTATTAAAACCGTCTTAACCTTATTAACTTAAATACACTTGAGGAACGTGTCTGCATCTCTAGCCCAATTCCTCTTCATTGAATACTGATGTGTTGGTGCAGTATCTGGAAAATGTATGCTAATATATTGAGGACACTGCAATGACCGTTCAATTTATCCTCGGTGTCAGGGTTTAAAATCGTTTAAGTTGGTATTGTAGTATAAGAGAAGGAGACATGTTTGGTAGCATGGCCGGAAAGAACGAACGGTAAGATTAATTGACTTTGCTTTGGGACAAAATATGACAATAGCTAGCGCACGGTCGCCTCACGTCAATAATACAAATACACGCCATCGTTTGGAAGGCAAAATTGTTGCGTATGTCAGGCTGCTTGGCCTGGCAAGTTGGTAGTAATAGACAAGTCATAGGCTAGCTGTGGCTTTTCAGTCATTCGCCAAGAGCCCGATAACTTAAAGTGCATACTAATATATGTATGTATATTTCATAGGTACATTGCATCCTCTGTCATAGTACGTTTTTGTATGATAGTTCGACATAAATATTCAACCACTCCATCACACATGCTATGGAGAACAGCATTCCCATCTTCTTTTATTTTCATTAAAAATTTCAAAAATCATATATCCCGCGATCTGATACACGTGGCCTTAATTTGAATAAATTTCCGCTGACTTAATAAAAAAATTTTTTACGTCTTTGAAGTGTGTTGGTTCTAAGTGATTTTCCACTGTATCTGCTCATCAGATTAATTGGGTCATCAATCCGAATGGTTCAGCATCTGCTAGCCACTAAAGCAATCTTAATGAACATGCTATTGGTATTTTATTTGCACCATCAAAGTGTCTAATACGCGCATCAATAATGTACTGACTATTAGTACAGACAAAATGATTCATATGGTGGTCAAGTTCATTGCCAAATTTAAATAATTTACGTCGAGTCCATCGCAAGGCGAGTGGATGTATAAAAATTGGTCTGGTTGTTGTGATGGGTGCTGATGATGAAGGAAAATATATATATATTAACGAGTACACTTGAATATTTAAGTAAATCAGATGTTTTTAAATGGCCTTTGCAGAGGATTTAGCAAATTTATTAGTACTTGCTATTATTTATTTTCCTTCTTTTCTTATTATATTAATCATTGAAATGTGCAATGTATATAAACATGTACTCGTACAACTAACGATACATATATATGTCTCTCGCGTATCTGCATTGCTACTGGGCCGCTTGCGCATAATCATTCTACAGGATACTTTAATTTTGATCACCTCATTAGAGTTTGCTGATATTTTCGCATTTGAGTGATTCAATTCATTTTGTTCGTCCTCTTCTTCGAACCTCAGCTTGAATATGAGACTCTGTTGCTGGACCAGCTGACCTACGTTTAACATGGGTGATATGCTTGCCTAAAGTTTTTCCACTAAAAGTCATTTAATGTGTCCGCGTACTTCTTATTAGATCATGTTTTGTTACACTCGCTGGTAGTCGTGACATTTCCATTTCTATCGCTTCCTTTATACTTCTCGTACATCGTGTTACATTGCGACGGACTGTCCTTAAAGTTGGAGTTCCATTTATTTGTAACTAAATTGTACGGAGATTTCGCGCCATTTAAGCCACCCACGCTACTCCATATGCGAAATCGTCATCGCTATTTCCTCGACAGAGTCTAAGTATTTACATTTTTCGCACTTCGGTCCGATGTAAATAGACGTCTGGAGTAGGCCTTGTAGGCTCCAGAAAAAGTTCTCGGAACTTATTTTTAAAATAATAAATGCAAGTTTATCCATTTAAATCGATATTGTCGCCTTTAAAGTAACTTCCATTGCCTGCAGCACACATGTGCCATCGTTTGATCCAGCCTTCGAAATATGCATATTTGGTTCTTGATAGTCTACTCGTATATGGCCTTCAGTGCACTCAGTGATTTTTCTATTATCAATGCATTGCGAAATGCGTGTTATCCTTATACTAGTAAATGCATGTAATGTCTTTTCACAATTTAGGCATTTTTTTTGAGGAATTGCTTCACGCAAATATCTTAAAGCGCACATACAGCCTTGGCTAAACGTATTAGGCCCCCTTTAAAATTCGTTATATTTTCAAAAAACAAAAAGTTTAATGAAATGAAAGGAAACAGATATGGTAAATAAATAGTTTTATTGGAGATTATTAATATTTTGTTGGGCCGCCTTTGGCCTTTATGACTGCAATGACTTTTTTGGGCATAGTGCTTACTAGCTTGCGACATTCTTCAGAAGAAATTTGACTCCACTCTTGCTTTAACACATTCTTGAGTATTTCCTTTGATGAAACTGAGTGTTCCTGAATCCTACGCTTCAGAATACCCCATAGATGTTGTATATGGTTCAGATCCGCAGTCCACTTAAGTAGGCCTATATTATTCTCCCCAAGCCACCTCATAGTTAGGGCTGATTTGTGACAGGGTGCATTGTCTTATTGAAATTTAACATTTTGCATGCTGGTGTCTCCGAAGAATATTGGAAAAAGAAAGTGGAAGTACATTTTCCAACACATTTATGTACTTGCGAGATTCCATCCGACCATCACACACATGCATCTCTCTCACGTCGCTGGCAGCTATGCATCCCCAGATCATCACACTGCTTCCACCGTGCTTAATAGTAGGTAACATGCATTCTGGGTTGTACTCTTCTCCAACCCTTCGTCTCATAAAAGTGACACCAGGGGTGCCAAATATCTGACCATTTAAAAAAAAAAGGTATTAAAAATGATAAATTCGTCAATAAATTCAATTTAAAAGAGATTCATAAATAAAACGTACCTCGAAGTTAGATTTATCTGACCACAGTATATTGGACCAATCTTCTTCAGTGAAATGCACATGTTTTTTCGCCCACTCTAAGCGTGCCTTTTGGTTTTTTCCGAAGAGCCACGGCTTGTTCCTTGCTTTGCATCCCTAAGTCTTCTTCTAACAGTTCGTGAAGAAATTTTTTTTTTTCGATCCTTCGACGTCTCAGAAGCAAGCTCAGTTGACATTTTTTTGCGATTTTTGAGCGAAGATCATATTAAAAATCGGTCCTCCCGAGGCGTGGTAACCTTTTTTTCTCCCGGGTTTTTCGCGATTTTCGTGCGAACCAGTCTCGCAGTACCGCTTAATTGCATTTCGCACGGCACAACGTGAACAATCCACTTCTTTCGCAATTTCAGTCTGTGGCCATTTTCGAAAACGTCATCTGCATCAAATTGCTTTTGCAAAATGTTCTTAAACGCAAGCTGCAAAAGTCATTTGTTCGAAAACGACATTAGAAATCAAACCGCCTTTGCAGCATGTTTGATAATGCAGTGTTTGCAGGACAGATGTTCATAAAAGTCATATGCACTGCAAAAAAGCAGCCATAAATTTGCACTGCGTAATAAAATGCATTCAAGGATGATTGCTCTGTTCGAAAACGTCGAATGCTCTTGCAAGAAAAAAATCATGTAGATGACACAGATCAACGATACCAAATGACGTTTGCAGTTTGATGTGCGCAACGCTTAAGTATTGCAAATGACGATCAATTTGGCGATCAAAATGACGATCAAATGACGTTTTCGAAAACGGCCTGTTTTTTGCCTTCCACAAATAAGAGCTGTATTTTAATACGTTCATCCACACTAAGTTCACTTGTTTTTGACATCTTAAAATAAAAATTAACAAATTTCACTATTATGAACAGTAGAAAGAAACTTGGTCACGCGTCTGTCGATTTCGAACAATGATCGCACACTGATCCTCAATCGAAAAAAGTCCATAAACCCGCTATGACTTTTCTTAAAAAATAACAGTTGTTTAAAACCTTATATAATGACGCCGTTAACCATAAAATTCAAACTAATTACTTCCGGTATGCGATTTGGCAGCAAAGACAAAAAGAGAAGGGTGCCTAATACATTTGGTTAAGGCTGTATATTCGTAAGGCTACACGATGGGCCATAATATATGACCCCACCGGAAAGTGGCATAGATTGTACAATGGTCACGATTAGGAGAATCAAAAAATGTAAGGCTGTGCTGAAGACTTTGGGAGGTTCAACTAAAGGCTTACACATGCACTTATTAGCCATCCATAAATCCAAAGTGGGAGGTGAACTGAGTATTGCTTCAACTAGTCGACAATCAAGAGAGAAGCAAACAGCAGGACCACCGGTTAAACGCAAAATGGATGATTTCTTTTTAAAAACTGATACTGACACCCTAGATTAAGTTTTGTCACGGATGACGGCTTTGGATGGACTGGCGTTTGTCACTTTTATTAAATCAGCAGACTTGAGAAAACTGCTGATTTCCAAAGGCTATACAGATTTACCTAAATTGGCAGCGATAATGTGGTTGACTATAGCCTTCTAATAAGGCACCAGATTACCACAGAAATTAATAAATTAAAGCAGATGGATGAAATAAACGCGAAAATGTGTATAAAGCTGCTTAAGGATCGTCTCGCCCATCACAACCTTGCTCTTGAAAAAGATATAGTCGCAATTGTCACTGATGGACCAAATGTTATGACAAGTGTGGGAAACCAGCTTGATACTGAACATCAAATTTGCTTTGCGCACTGTAATACATTTGGTTGTTTGTGACGTCCTTTACAACAAAAAAGCATTAGTCGAAAACGAACTAGAATCAATTTTGGATGAATCAACAAACGATACAATGGATACTGAAGATGTAGACAATAACTCAGAAGCAGCTTTAGTTGTGATTTTCCCACATAATGCAATCGAGCATGTTCCAGATTTTACAAAGGAGCAAAATATAAGTGAAGTCATTAAAAAAATTCGCAGAGTTGTTGTGTACTTCAAGAGGTCGCCGACAAAAAACTATGAGATTCTCCAAAAATAGGTTAAGGCTGAACATGGAAAAGAACTTTCATTACGTTTAGATTGCAAGACTAGGTGGAATAGCCTTTTGATAATGCTAGAACGATTCGTCCTTCTGAAAACTAGCATTCAAAAGACCTTAATTGATCTCAATCATTTTGTTCAGCTAAAAGATGCTGATTTTGATTTAGCAGGTGAGATCGTCTATGTTCTTACTCAAATCTGTGTACAGCTGATGCAGCATTAAGATTTTGTTTCGATCAATTGGACAGTAAAAATACAATTTTGGCCAAAAAAATGACAAAATCATTGTCAGAAAGAATCAAACAAAGACGTCGCACGGAATTAACTGGTTTGCTAAACTACTCGTATCTCCAAAATCCATCAACACAATATACTGGAGAAGTATTCTTGTCATCTAGTCAAGCTACGATAAAAAAACAGATAAAACCACTAATTGAGAGACTTACCGCTACTAACGAACACCAAAACATTTCTAATAGTGTCAATGATAAAGAAGAAAAAAACAGTGCGAATGTATTGAAACCACCCATCCAACTTACATTAAAGCAGCAGCTACAAGCAAAAATAAAAAAAAGTATGCAAACCATTGTACAAGAAACACAAACAGAATCGGCTTTAACAGCGTGCCTCAGAAAAGTGTTGAATTTCTTTAAAAATGGAGGTACTCGAAGACATCATCTGGATTTAGTTCACAAATATTTACTGTCCATTCCACCAACAAGCGTAGAAGCAGAGCGAGCTTTTTCAGCTGCCAGTTATATTGACAACAAATTTAGAAGCCGGCTTGGGGATGATACTCTCGATGCCCTTATTTTCCTGCGGTTTTATTTCCAAAGGCAGAACTTCATCAGGAATAAACATTTATGGAGTGTAAATATTTGTTTGTTTCCAAGCAATTAAGTTTTTATTAATTTAAAAAAACTTCTTAAATTTTGTTTCTTTTCATTCATTTTACTAATTAAAACAAAAAAAAAAAAAAAAAACAGAGCATATTAGTTACGCTGTTTTCTATTTAAAAAGATAGGACACTTATAATTAATTTCTCAATTTTTGTGAGCAATTATCGGAAGTTGATTTTTTTTTGGTTTGATTTCTTTAAAAATATATATATATATATTCTGTATAGCTTCGGGATTGAAATCCCTAGTCACGATACTTTTGATGAACAATTTGTCAGTGATTTTAGCACATTGACGAGGCCCATTAATTTCCACAAAATTTGCGGTTCTGAGGCACTGAAAACCCGTGAGTAATAAACGAAGAGCCATTACATCCACTTAAATTCACTGTATGGTGTGCTGTCTACGCTGGAGGAGCTTTTGATTTTCTTAGAACTTCGCGGGCCAGACGGTCACTGCACGAGCTACGTCCTGTACTTATTGGCTGTCCAGTCTTCAGAAAGAAATGATGCGCAACACTATTGTAATCCATAAAAACAGTGAGCGATTTACGAACAGTAAATCATCAATTTTATTACCGTGCTCCTCAGTTGTTGACGTCGATGGCCACTTCTGAAACGTGCATGCCAATCACAAACCACTATTTTCCTTAAAACATTTCTGTTTTGACACAATGTTTTTGTGTCGTAAATTTAATTTTAAACACAAAATTTAATGCAGATTCGATGCTTAGTTTTTGAACTCATTTCAAAATTCGATGAGAACACAACGCCGTACCTTTCACTAATGTCACGTTATGACCCTAATAGTTTTTGGGAATACCAAAGATAGTTAAAATAATATAACAAAAACTTTTTGAATAAGGTGTAATATGAGACCTCTATCGAGCACTTTTTCCATAGCGATGGAGATGATATCCAGATTCTCCGTCATTATAAGTAAACTCTGAATCGCATCGTAGGTCGATCTCTTTCCCACAGCAAAACCGTTTTAACTGCCATTAAATTTAATGGCTCTTTCTCGTATATTTTCATACTCGTAGTATGCAACATTAGTTTCACCGGTCTGTAAATGTTACAATTTCTCGTGTCGGGCTCGCCTTTTTAGAGTATAACAAGAAAGCTCTCCCTCTACATCGCCTTCGATGGACTTTCAACATTTTATTAAGCAAAATACAGTCCTTTTGAAGCAATGTGGAACATTTTCGAACTACTCTTTCATTTATTGTCCGCTTAGTTCTTCTCTTTGATTTCTGACATTTCGGAGCTTTCCTCGAAAATTTAGTGCATTAATCCTGGCTATGTTGGTCGCGTTCAATAAATTCAGGAAGAAAGTCTTCTTAAGGCACGGGAAGATACTCTACTGTACCTTAACGAGTATGGACTCGTATTATGGTCAGATAATTTTATCCACAATGTTGCTGAGGGGGCAGCAGGCGATCCTAATCCCGTGCAAAACGTATGGTCAACCCATTAGCGCTTAAAGAGCCTCATAAGAAGTCACCTCGTCATGTTACAATATTATTATTTGGTTGGTTGAGGTTATTGCATTTTAAGATCTCGTTAAATCTTGTCTGTAGATCTAATTCAATTAGGGAAAAGTCATTATCTCAGCATTCAGAATCCTGTTCCTCTAGTCTTTTCATTCCTAAAGTTAGTTAGCAGCTTTCGACCTTCTTTGTAGCGAGCCCTCGAACGCCTCTTGTTTCGCTCCCAGATGATTGTCAGGTCTCTTTGTGAATGTTGAACTGTGGGAAACGTGTGCTAGCTATGAAAACGTACGAACCCGCTGCAAATTAATCGGTATTAATATGTAGACTATGTTTTCCAACCATTCTACCGAAGATGGTCTTCTTTCTTAACTTGTCGTTAAAATCACCAAGGACGATGTTAACGTTGTATTTAGGATATTACTCATACGTCTGGCTGAGAAGCTTAAAGAAGCAGTGTTTATCAAAGTTGTCTATTTTCTCTATGAATGCATTAACACTAATCAGGCTTGACTTATTCAGACTTCTTGCCTGGGTCATTCTGTGATGAGAAGCTCAAATCCAAATAGACTTTAGCAACCTTCACAGATGTCAGATGTCACAGACTTCTATGTTTCTTTCGCCCGGCCAAACTCATCGTTCTTCTGGGATGGTATTTCGGTTTAACGACTTAGGGTCTCCGTAATTATTCAGTTACATGTGAACTGTTAAGGGGTCCCAGCATTCCACGCACGTACTCGAAAGTCATTGTCCGATTTATTTTATTTGCTGAATTCGTAAATATATCCGAGGCGGTTTATTGCTTCACAACATTGAGTATTTTAAGTGGTCGGCCAATTAACCTGACGGCACAACCCCCAACTTGATGAATTACACAAAACTCGTAACTAAGTGCTTGGATGAGAAAACACTTTAAGGTGTCCTTTATTTCTATGAACCTTCAGTAACTACGAGTAGCAGATCTGTTTTCTCTTCTTTTAATCTTAAGCAATAGCAGAAATATGTACATATGTACCCGTATGTATATTTGCCAAAAATTTGGGTTCGCTTCTATCTGGAAATCATTTTACTTTGTTGGCAGCGGTTATGGTTCGAATGTATCCAGCGATACAAAACAAATGCTAAGAAATGGCAATAATTCACCCAAGCACTAAATAATGTCAATTCTGCAACTGTTCAAATTTCATAATTGCTGCCAACAATAATAATTTATACAAATACAAATACAAATATTCCTGTCTCTCCGAATCTTGTTATATTTTTAAAATAATATTTCTGTTGCAAAGTGAAATAATTAAATGTGCCGTGCCGGAATAATTTCGAAAGTAAAAGCTATAGATACGTACGATTATGTGGTAAGAGTACATAATTATGGCGACAGAGGTAAGGGATAAATTATTAATTACTCCCACAAATAAATCTAATTAGTGGACAGAAATGTATCTTTTCCCGGCATCCAAGCGTTGCAGACACAGGTGCATGTGGCTATCGAAGACTTAACAGTGGAAATGGTTTTGCAAAGATATTGCCAAAAGAGTTCTTTAGGTTTTTTTTAGGTATCGGGGTTCGAAGAAAAGATAAAGTACAATATTATCATATGTACATCATCAATCATTTATTCAACTAATGATAGAGTTTGAATTTTTAAAGTTTGTGCAAACAGTCCGAGTTATAACTATTTGAGCTTTTACATGAAGTGATGGAAAATAAAAAAAATATTGCAAATTAAAGTCTACTCCATATTTTTAACTAAATATGGAAAGCGATGTTAGCCAAGTGCCCACCAATGCGCATCAAGGCTCTATTCGTCAAAATTAGACCAACGCTACCAAAGACTATTTCTACGAGCTGCTCCTCAAAACTTGGAAGCAGTGTCCGAAGCATGACGTTAAAATCGTCGGAAGAAAGGACATTTTTGGTGACGAGTAGGGAAGAATAGCCTCCACGACAACATGTTTTGAAACGAACTAAGGCCAATTAAATTAGCTGACACTATAGATAGAACACGGCTCCCCACCTTGATATGTAAAAAGAGACATGGGGGTCATCTGATCATCAAAACGTCAACCAAATATATCATATTGCGATCTACGCAAGACACACTTCTTGTATTACAGGTTTCGATCGGTGAATATAGATTCGGATCATTATCCGGAAACGAGGTGCATCTACGAATTTCTCAAACAAAAAAATACTGTGAGGAGATTCAACATTTAAGGCAGCGGGGTATGACTTGGTAGCACGTAGCAACTCATTTCTGTGACGCCTGAAGTTATTAATCCACGATCTGATTACTCCTACAAACATTCGCACTACGGTGGATTCTGTTAAAAAAATTAAGAAGTCCAAATCATTACGCAACACCTCTTTATCGATTTAAGACCGCATATGACAGGATCTATAGATCTACAGAGTCAAGTCGAGCCTTGGTATCCCTGCCAAATTCGTCAGATTGTGCTGAATGATGATGTAATAGAACGTTCGCTGCTCCGTAGGAAACAATCTCTCCGAGACCTTCGATATTGAAAAAGGATATAGCCAAGCTAATATTAAAAAATTGATAAAATTGTTCAAAAATCGCAAGTAAACACCAGAAGCGCAATTTTCCAAAAGTGTGTACAACTACTCGTATAAGTTGATGATATTGACATCATTGGCAGAATTCAGCGAGGTGTCACTACTTCGGCTTCGCTATGAAACCTGATAGTGATCTCATCAGGATTTGTAGGAACAGTTACACTTGCTAATCGTAGCCTAAGAAATCAAATTAAAAATAAGAATTTTTCAACACCAAGAAGCATATAAGACCTTGAACATCTCAACCCTGTACTATGGCTCACTGGAATGAACGTACGAGTAAGCCACGTTTTAAAGCAAGATTCTTCGATTGATTTTTGGTTCCATTGCCGTTGACGGGATTGGGAGGAGAAAACATAGCAGCAAACACTACGAGCTGCTCAGTTGTTGGTGCTGTTGCTGTGCATGGCTACGACATATAAAGCGAATGGTTAGCAGCGCTCGGACCTGAAGAATCCCGATTTTAATCTGAAGGGACAATAGTTAAAGCCTCACTTAATTTAATGCCAACAAATGAAAGGGGACCTATACCACCTTAAATTCAATAGTTGACTTTAAAACGTGCTTACTGGAGAAGTCTATTAGTTAAATCCTGTGCTGTAGCCCCATCTATGTAAGGAAATAAGTAATTTATTGAACTGATGAATCCTATTGAAGTTGTCTGCAGATATAACCGTGAAAGATCACACATCAAATCAGACTGCGCATAGTTGAGATGGATATAAATCAAATTTTACTTTTGGCTCTAAACCTACGAGTCATGCCCCCTTTTTTGTACTCGTCTGCGCATTTCTTCGTTCCCATCAACTGGCTTTTTCTATTAGCGTTCCCACTGTTCCGTAATTGATCAGCGTGACTCCTACACACAACAAAAAAAAAACGAAGAGATTATCACAATTATCTCGTGCTCTGCCCCCCTTTGAATCTCAGATCGACTTGGAGAAGCCGGGTCATGATGATCATTCTCATCAGAATTAATCGACCAAGCAAATCGCACATCTTTTGCTCCCTCGAAAATAATTTCTCGATGTGGCATCTGTGGTCTGCTCTGTCCACCCCAAAACAGATGCCAATTTCTCACTTGGTGTTCTCACCGTTAGTCCGGCCGCCGTGTTATACAAAAAAAATTTTAATTTTTAGTTCATGTCTTTAATAATTCTCTTGGGGTTGGGGGCCGTCATGTATATGAGCAATTTCTAATCCCATACCTGCCGGAGCAGCTAGCCACAGTTACAGCCACAGCGGCATTCGCTGGCATTCTCATTTGCGATTGTTGTTCGTCGCATTCATCTCACGGATAATTGGTTTGTAGCCTAACAAATAACTAGATACGCGATCCGAATGCACTGTGACAAGTGTTGAAATACATTTTGGTTGGCTTCCATAAAGAGATTTCAAAAAAATAAAGAAGAAAAAAACAAGTAGCAAGTGTCAAATATAACGCGCGCGCGGGGTATTCGGATACATATGTATGTACAACCCTGACGGCCTTTTCTATTCCGAGATTCTAAGATCGTGCAATTCGAAAGCAGCAATCTTTTGTTTTTATCAAAAGTGAAGATTTATTTTCCAAGTTGAAGATTAATTCGTGTGCTGGTGTTGCGCACCTATACTGATTTCGTGAGTGGGTTTTTGAGGAAAACTTCCAAAATTTCCGAAGAGGAGAACAAATTTAACCCCCTTGGAGTAAGTTCTGATTCTGAAGAAAATTGATTTTTTTGTTTCAATTCTGCCAAAGGTTGGAGTGTTTTTGAATTGTGTGATAAACGAGTTTGGCTTAAATCAAAAAGAAAAATCGTTTGTGAGTGTACGAGTATTTCTCAAAATAAAAATAAAAGGAGATGGAAAATATTTTCAACTTTTGTTGGGAAATTGTTGATTTAATTTTGGAAATGTGTTTTTTTTTATCATTTTCGAATGAATTATTTAGAAAGAGCGTGTCAAATAGAAATTTATATTTTCACAACAACAACGCTCAGCCAAACGGTGATGGTTGAGTAAATATCAATTTTACGCTGAGTGAAGATTTGCTTGTTGCACGCGCAGTCGATTCTAACTCGAGGCCGTCAAAGCTGATTGTTTTCGGCGGTATGTGTAAATATTATATAGGCACACAGAGTTATGTAATGGAATTGTAAGCTTACAAACGTATCGACGTCTTTAAGTTTTTTGTAGCATAGGTCCCGTCTACCTATTACATTACATTTTCAAATCCATAAAAACCTAAAATGCATGTTAAGTGGATTTATTTCTTTCATTTCTTGATTGAAATTTAGAGCAAATGGATTTTGAGACTCTCTTAGAGACTGTTGGCTTATATGAGGCGATGAAAAGTATTATAACACATCACATTCGCTTTACATATCTAAGCTATCTTAGCTTATGCGGTTTATGCTCACTTTTCTAATCGGGTTGAATTCCCTCTAGAGCTTGTAAAGTTCGTCAAAATCATTAGATAGTCTGCCTTCATCCCAACGCTTATTTAAAATGGCACGCCAGCTGTTTGGGCAAAGACAAACTGTCAATGAAATCACTCGAAATATGAATATTTTTCAATAATAGGAAATACGGTTGTCGTAGCAACAGATCCACCATTGATGGCATGCCTTAACGGATAAAGAATCAAAGTCTATTCCCATCCTGCGAGAGCATGATATGTAGTTGTACTTGATATTTCAAAGACTGTTCACAGAGTTTGACATTAGATCCTTTTGTCGAAAATGCGTTCATTTAGGATTGATTAGTCCCTTCTTCGTTGGATTAGAAATTACCTTTCTGAACGTTCAATTTAAGTGGTTTTGGCCGGGTTCAAGCCTAACACCCACAAAGTAAATGATGGTGTACTTCAGGGCCTCATTCTGCCTGCGATGGTTTTATTTTCATTAATGATTCCCTGGCTGTTAGTTCTAATCCAATTTACACTGGCAGTACTCTTTGCATTTCATATTCGTTGACGGATTTACGTCCCTGCTCTTTGACTGCAGAATTGGAAACGTTAGTGTATGTTGATGATACATATGATAACATAGAGTGAAATTTGATGCTTGCAAATGGAAATGCTGTGTGTGTGGTTGCACCATCTTGTTGAAACCACATGTTTATCAAGCCCCGCTCATCCAATTCCGGCAGTAAAAAGTCGTTTATCATGGCCCTGTAGCTTTCGATGGCGTCTCCTCCCGCGTGAACGCCGCACCACACAGTGGCTTTGAGTGGATGTAATGGCTCTTCGTGCATCTCACGCGGATTTTCAGTGCCCCAGAAATGAAGATTTTGCTTATTGACGTAGCCGCTTAAGTGGAAATGCGCCTCGTCGCTCATGATGATTTGTTGAGATTGAGGATAACTTCACGGTAATTCACACGCGACTAACGGTCAGGAGGCATTAACTGATGAACTATTTGCACTTTGTACGGGAACAGGTTTAAGTCTTTCACTAAAATTCGCTGTAGGATTCGTCTGGTGATGCCCAATTGCGTGGCCCGTCGTCTGGTTGATGTTTCTTCGTTCTCAGCGATATCGGCAGCCACAGCCGCGATATTCTCGGCTGAACGACCAGTCCGGTGTGGTTCCACTCTGTTTGAGTCGAGTAACTGCTAAGCGCCGGAGTGTTTGCCCACGATTAGGAAACCGACGTCGAAATTCATGCTGCGTTAACACGACCGATTATTGGTCAAAAACATCGACACAATTATTCCACGCTCTTGCGGAGTATAGCGCTCCATTTCTTGTCTGTTTGTATACTGCAGCTGTCTAGTTCGCAAATGTCAAATATGATTGACATTCGACGCCATTTGCAAAAATTATACTATCTTCCGACAGGGTCATTAATTTTGCGCCACCTTGTATATGACCAAAATTAGAGTGGAATGCATATATCTGGTCAGGAACTCATATAACCCCTCTGTGTTTGCTAGATATGTAGTGTTCATTAAGTGGAGGAACGACCTCTTCCAAAACGGTTTCTTGGTACACTTTAGCCGATGTTTTCACCTCCTTTTCACAAAAATGGAGGTCTGTTACTCCGTCGTAGGATACGCCCCACCAAACCATGACTGCTGCTGAATGATTGTTGTGAAGCCTCACCAGATGACTCGGCATGAATCCTGTCATTCTGCTTATTGAACTTTCGCAGTACGGCAAATCTTTTTTCATCTGTAAACAGGATTTTTCTGTGAAAGTTGTTTGCATTGTTCGCTTTGATTTTTCGACTCTTTTCCGTTTAATATCTGCTGTTAGCAGCTGTCCTGTACGAGTTTGTAAGCACTATGGGATAAGTATTTCTTGATAATTTTTATTGAGCTTTGATTAATCTCCATCTCGCGATCCATGATCTTTTGCTTTCTTAGTTGATTTCTTCTTATTTTTGACTTGATATCATTTATGGCCTATACTCTTCGTACTGATCGCGGTTGCCCAGAACGTGGGCAGTCTTTTATAAGTATCTACAATATTTTCAAATAACTTAATTTCGGGCGTTTTAAAAATATTACTTTTTTCCTCTGCTTGGCGAAACAAATCACAAAGTGTAATGTCAATATTTGGGTGCGTTCAGTTCTAGTTATGGTAACGGAAGCGTTGGTTGGTTGCTGTACACCATATGTATATCCCCACTAGGTAGGAACGAACTGCGCAGTAACTAGATTGCTCTTGTCAAGAACTGGTAGCTGATGATTGGAAAAAAGGTTTAGGATAGTGGATGGACCAAAAATGTTTACAACTTTTGGTACTGAAGTATTTGTTACCTTTTTCCGATTTTCTCTATCGGGTTAATCTTGTAAGATCGGAAAAATGAACGCTTTCTAATTCTAGCAGCCTCTTTACAAATCGAGTTGTCCTTTTGTTTGGTTTAATGTTGTTCATTAAATGACGGATAAGTGATCTCATTGCAAAGAGAATAGTATTTTTGATTATATCGGCAACGAAGTTCACGTCATTGTTTTAGTAACTTCGTCTCTAACCGTGAGGTAAGTGTACGAAAAATTAGCTAATATAACATCAACTTTATACTTACGAGTATCAGGGTGGGAAGTTAAAAACGAGATCAAGGTTAAATTCCATAAGTGTTTTCGTACGAGCAGCAAAGATTTCATCGCTGCGTGCTTCGGGTCTTATTTGTCCAGAATAGCGAAACCACTCCGAATTTTGTATATTAAAATCGGCGGCATGAAGATGGAGTTTTAACCTTACGATGTTCAATTCCGGACTAGAACAGAAATCAAATTGTGGAGAAGTTTGATAAGATCCATCACTTCTTACGTAGATGGTGATACTGCTGTGGCTCTAGTTCGTATCCAGGTAGTTTCAGATCTGTGTGATAAGGGAGATCTGAGCGAAATTTAGCTGTGTTTCACTAAGTGCCAAAACAGCTGTACTCGTATTCACATACGCGTATGTACTCTTATACAGAGAAATGATTATTTCATAGCCCGCCAATATTTGTAACGTCTACTCTAAATTCTATGTAATCATCGGTAGGAACCTTGATCAAAAATAGTCAATGCGTGGTGTTGTCGTTTGACCGGTTTGAATTCGTTTTTTTTTTCTTATGTTGGTACAACTGACCTTGACATTTCACTAGATTTTTATTCTCTCCGATTTTTGAAATGGATTCAAAATAATTTCCAAAAAGGGACGATGTTCTTTCTGAAGGCTAGACTGTCCATAAAGAGTATTATATTGACGTTATACCACATTTGCGTTAATCAATTCTCAGGAAAAGTCTCAATTGTGGAAAGACAATACGTGGATTTTGCATCAGGATGTATTGGTCGTGCGCGATTTTTTTGCCAAAAATAACACAACTACCATCCAACAGCTACCAAATCCACGAATCGGGAAATGCGTTTTATTATAATAGCCGAGAGTAGATGATGGAAAATCACTGAGCACACTGAAGGCCATAAAAAACATTGGGTACCAGAGATGTTTCGAGGGGTGGGTCAAACGCCGCCATAAGCGCGCTGCAGTCAACGCGGATTACTTCGAAGGCGACAGTATGTTATAGATTTAAATGAATAAACTTGTAAAGAGTGATTCTTTTAGAGGTACTTTTTTCCAAAACAAAAAAACAATCAAGAATTCAATTTCTTCGGGTAATCTTAATTATCATACAAAAGATCCATTCTCTACATATATTTTTTGAAGAGTGTTTCTTGCAGCTAACATGGTCCATTCTGAAGATACAATTTTTGATGAAACGTAATGTTGGCCTACAATTCTTCAATCGTAGCTGGCGTATCTATGTAGACTTTGGACTTTACGTAGCCCCAAAGGAAAAAGTCTAGAGTTGTGATGTCACATGATCTAGGCGGCCAATTCACCTGTCAAAAGCTCGAAATTAACTGTTTACCGAATCGTTCTTGCAATAAAGCCATGGTTTCACGCGCTGTGTGGCAAGTGGCTCCGTCTTGTTGGAACCAAATGTCGTCAAAACCACGGGCTTCAATTTCTGGCAGTAAATAGTCAGTTGCAATGGCGCGATAACAGGCGCCGTTCACAGTTACGTTCCGACCGGAGACAGTTTTAAAGAAATACTCGTATAGACCGACCGATGAGCCCATAAACCACACCAAACCGTTGTTTTGTTTGGATGTAATGTTAACTCCTGAATCTCTTCGGGTTGCTCCGCACCTCAGGCCCAGAAATGCGCCTCATCGCTGAATAAAATTTTGGTCGAAAACATTGGGCTTTTCAAGAACCCAATGTCTGAAATGGAGACGATTAGGAAAGGCGGGAGGCTGCAGTTCTTGCACGAATTAAATGTTGTATGCTTTTAAACAAAGATCCGCACGTAAAATACACCAAATTGCTACATACGACAAGCCAAGTTGTTGAGAACTGCACCGAATCGATTCATCACGACCATCGCTACATCCTAGTTGTGGTTTATTTGGTGGCCTATTATCCAATAATGAAAATTGGATTTCAAACTTTTCAATGGTATTGCCGTTTGTACGCTCGGTACGCAGATTGTGTGGACCGTAAGTTAGTCTAAGCACACGAAATACATTCCTCGTAGAATGCTGATTATCCTAAT
Organism: Volucella bombylans; assembly: GCA_949129095.1. NCBI lineage: Eukaryota > Metazoa > Arthropoda > Insecta > Diptera > Syrphidae > Volucella > Volucella bombylans. The sequence continues at coordinate 119,881,343 of OX422142.1, read as the reverse complement.
ACAGCTTTATAATTTGCTCTAAGTCTATCCATGATGAAACATCAAATAATACTGAACAAAAATACCATATCAGTGTGACACGACACATGCTTCTAAAAGATCACCCTTTATTTATCATTTAAAAAAAATTTTGATCAGGCGATTGAGCATGCCCTGGACATGAAGATTTTTAATTTTGTACAAACTAAAGTTTCCCTTTGTACTGTGGTATACTTCCAGTAGTTATCTCGCCGACGGCATACGGACGCATAACCTTATCAAGCATTTTGACATAGACCTTCTTCCTGGAATTCAAAAAATGGTGCACTGCTATACAGTCTTTACTATGTGATGGAGGAGGAGATTTACATAGTGCCTTCCGCCGGATTAAAATAAGTTAATTTCGTGTTTTGCTCCATTGAATATTTCTGCATTTTTATGCCTTCTTCCCCAGACGGTTGTTCATGTCTTAGAGCGAATTCGAGTGATTGGTTCTGTGTTTTGAAATTACGTAGGCTAATAAATGGATCTTCTTTTGCAGATCGAGCTGGCGTTTGTTAGGCGGTTTCTCGCTGCCCTCGATCTAATATTTATTCAATGATCTCTTTAAATCTCATCTGAACTCATGAGAAGTTATTATCAATATTAGGAGTTTTTCGCCTTCTTACACCAGTTTATTGGCTTTTTGTCTATATACTCGTACATTTGGGGGACGTAAAATTATTCCTGCAATCGTTCTGTAAGTTTTAAATTGTTCTGCAATCTCTTTATCAAAATGTTGATGTCTTCATTGAAGTATTGTTTTCATTCTCAAGTTTTGACTCATACAGTGTCTAAATATTTAGAGACATTTTGAATTTTTGAAATTTTTATTGCCAATTTTGTCACCCGATTCGAAAGAAATAGGCCAAATGTGTTTTTTCTCTTTGTTCTGATTGGTATTGATTGACATTTCCGATTAAAAATAATTTTCCATTGAAAAAAAGGGTTTCGAAGTCAACAATTTTTCATTGGATTAATGTACCTATATTTTTTTTCCCACTTTTTAGAAACATTTCGACCAATTAGTACCAAATATGACTGGGTTTCCACCACAATAACAGAGGCTGCATAGTTTTGTGAAAAATATCTGACTGTTACTCCAATCGTGGAACTTTCGATACCCTTTTACCACGGCAACTTCTTCGATGATCTTTGACTGATTCTTCACAAAGAATTCGCATCCTAGCATGTATCGTCTTGTCATGTTTTATTTTTTTTATATATCGTGGTTATACGAGTGTAAGCGACAAGCGACGGATAGGATATAATAGCCGTGTCAAAAGCTCCTTTACACTGCCCGAAAGCTGAGTTCAAAGAAGTTTGCTTGGGATGACTCCCGAATACTTTAAGTACTATGTGTATGAGCCAGAACAGTAAGCTTTCTCCTTCTCGATCAATCTTAGTTTTGGAGGGTTGTGCTCTGCACTAATGCACTGCACTAATTATCGATCAGGTCTAAGGCTGCCTGAGCTTTAGTTCAAGTCCCTGGTGAGCGTATGGTTATATTTTTCGTTTTCCGTATAAAGGCTAGTCTTTCTCTTCGACATGGGTTTGAGCGGATTGTCGCTATTGCTAGTACCATCTGGAGTACAGAAATCTATTGGGGTCACCTTCGTATTTTTTAACAATTTAACATGTAATCGTATTTTGGGCTTAGTCCAATGTCTACCCTGGATCGGACTAAGGCAACCAAGAATTAGAAAGCTTCATCCCATCAGTATAATCAAATGAATCCGGTTCTTTACTCTATTCTATTCACTTCTAAAAATTAATTTTTGTAGTAAGAAATCTTTTTAAATCTATAAGGTGAATCATCTATTTGTAATTTTTTTAATTATAAATGGTCTCCACGGGCTCATAAACATTGATTAAATTTATTTATGTTAATTTTACGAACGCTATGACTACATAAACAAAATCACATCTCATTCACGTTTGCCAAATTCAAAACAATGGGAGATAGACCGGGAACAAAGGAAAACGACAAACAAAAATACAAAATCTTTAAGATGAGAAGAAATAAATCTAAAAAACTGAATTTGTGTACAAAAGAGAAAAAAATATTTTCATAATTCAATTTCCAATAAAAACAAAAAAAAACAAAAAACCCCAAATCAAACGAAAACAAAACACAGAGAACCGAAAAAGACGATTAAAATTTGTATTTTATTAGCAGTAAAGGATTTTTGAATTTCTCAAAACTGGTTTTTCTGCAAAAAAAAAAAGAAAAAAAAAAGAGTTTTGCAATGTTTTTTTTTTAATAGAAGAGATTAAATGGAATTTGTTCTCAACTATAGTATTCACTCGAATATTTGGCAAAAATTAAAAATCAATCCACCTTATGCCCGGGGAAGGGGCAGCATTACAAATTTTCTATTTACATTTTTTGGCCGAATAAAGAAGAGAGATTTTTCGCATTCGTATTTCGAAAATTATGTGATAATAACATCTTTGATGCCAAATATCAAATTGAAATATTTTTTGTTTCGTTTATTTTCTTCTTCGGCAAATTCTCTTTCTTTATTGACAGAATTATGGATTTTTGAGCGATTATTATTGATGATTTAGAAACCGGTACAACATTGGCGGGACACGATTTTATAACAATTTGCTTTCCTGACATACGGGTGGGTATATCTGTTTTGAAATGGAAAGTTCAGTGCGAACTGTGTTGGTAAATTGTTGGCGCAAAAAATTTGTTTGTTTTTGGATTGTGATTGATATGACATTGGTTTGACCTTTTGGAACATATAAAAGAGGCAAAGTTTTCACGTGACGCTGGCGGATTGGAATTGATTAGTGTGTTTTTTTTGAGATATTTCTTAACAGCTTAGCACACGCGCAAGGGATTATGTACACTCCTAAAATGATGTCATACAGCATAGACGAAGAAGAATTAAGGAAAAGAGAGTGAGAGTTACTGATGTACGTTGGTCTTGAATGTTTACAGGTTATAATGACAAGGAAATAAAGAGTTCAGACTGGCATTAGATAAACGAGCTCTAGGTGGCGCTACATTGCGAAGTGGACTTCAACCAACAGGTCTCTACTGTTTCACACTTCAACTTAATTGATTGTCGCCTTCCAATTACGTGTGTTAGATGTGGTCGTTTGCTCATTTAAACCTGGCCGGAGATGTGGCGTTGATTCGCTCAACATGACCCAGCCAACAGACGTTGGATCCGTAGATGCCTGACTAGATCGATGTCGCTGTACATTTCGTATAGTTCATTGTTGAATCGCTTCCTCCGTTCCCCGTCAATACAAACGGGGCTGAAAATCCACGCAGTATCTTTCTCTCTCTATCCGCGAAGTCCTTCTTCATCGGCTTTCGTCAAAGTCGAAACGTCTGCGCCATAGAGCGGGACCAATTTGGTCTTACGAGAGATGGGTCTGTTATTTGTGTGCGTCCTTTTCTGATAACATGTCCTCTGGAATTTATACCAGAGCCGAGATAGACATGTCGACTGTGACGTTCTGTCCAGTTCATAGGTTTTGCGTGTCCCTTCTTGTTGACAGCATATACTTGGTTTTGCTCTCACTTACCGCTAAGCCCGCTTTCAATACTAGCGAACGCACCGTTGACAGCCGGCTATGTTATCCAAATTATGTCGATATCATCGGTGTACGCTAGCAGTTTCACAAGCTTATGAAAGGAAGTGAGTTCCGCATAATTCAATCAGGTATGATGCTAAAGAAGTGCTGCAAGCACTTTTTTATGACTCGGTCCAATATGTGCGGCGTTATTCCATCAATAGCGTGTCGAATTCTAGCCTCGAGCTCGTCCAAAGTGGTTGTCTCGTTAGCGTAGACTAAGGACTTGAACTAGCCCCAGAGAAAATAATCGAGTGGTGTCATATCGCATGATCGCGGTCCCAATGGATGAACGGTCGCAGTGAGATGACCCAGTCGGTAAATTTCTTCTTTACAACTTCGAGCGTTGCGTCGATTATATGGCATGTAGAGCCGTCTTGCTGGAACTGCAGCTCGAATATATCCATGTTGTTGAGCTCAGACCACAGAAAGTTGGTTGACATCGCTCTATACCTGAGACAATTGCCGGTAACGGTGTCTTCTTCCTCATTTCGAACGAAATAAGGTCCGTTGATGCCGCCATGCCATAAACCGCAACAAACAGTCAATCTTTGTCGATTCATTGATGCTTGGCCGAACATTTGTGGATTGTGATCGCTCCAATAACGGTCTCATCCGAGAAGATGATTTTTTGGCCAAAATCCGGATCTCCGGCCAATTAACAAACACACGGCGTTGTCTACTTGTCAATTTGGAAAAGAATGGAATTCAACATGAATATATCAACCTTGTCGAGGTGGACAGTACTCGTATAAACATGATAAATAACGACAAAATGCTAACACTACTTCCTATGTATCATAGAGCGACGAATTGGCAAAATGATCTTGAGTCTGTCAAAGCCTTTATTTCTGGAAATAACTTTTTAAATTTGATTATTATGGCTGACAGGATATACGAGTAGACGACATTTTCAAATCAAGATTTGCTGCGTGACTTGAAAGATACAACGGTTTACACTGCTAGAGGGTTGATCCTCGTCATACTGCACCAACGTGCGAACAATTAAGCGTTTGGCTGTGCGTGTCGTGCAAACTGGGCGCACTTGAGATATCGCAAGAAGCGGCCGGTCCCGTATTGCTCGTTCGACCGAGAATACCACTGCTGTGACCGAGGATGTCCGAGAGAGTCCACAAACATCGAGGAGACAACGATGCACACAATTTGGCATTCGTTACTTCGAATTCTTCGAATTACTTCGACGTTCGTTACTTCGAATTTTAGTGAAAGACCTGCAGATGTTTCCTTATAAAGTGCAAACCGTTCAAAAATTGAGCGACGAAGCCCATTTCCACTTAAGTGGATATGAGAATATACAAAATTTTCATTTCTGGGGAACGGAGAATTCACGTGGAATGCAGGAAGAGCCATTGAATGCCTTCAAAGCGATTGTTTGGTGCGACATTTGCAGTGAAAAAGTGATTGGCCCTTATTTTTTTTATGACGCCGACGGCACCACCGTAACCGTAGCTTTTGCAGATGTTAAACGAGTGTTTTTACCGCAAGTTGCTGAATTAGGTCTCGAGCATTGTTGGTACTAGCAGGATGGAGCAACCGCTCACACAGCTCGAGCAACGATGTAGATGACCGTGTAATCTTCGGCTTTGGCGATTTGAACTGGCCGCTTTTTGAAATCTCACGTTTACCATAACAAACTACAAACTTTGCAAGTCTTGAAAGCGAACATTGAAGAAGAAATCACCAATTTAGAGCCAGTTGTTTTGCGAGCAACAATTCAAAATGCCGTAAATCGATCACGAATTTGCATCAACACAGGAGATGGTCACCTGATTGATATCATTTTTTTCAATTTAATGTCGCCAATTTTACAGCTTCAAATAACTTATTTTGCGATAACAGAGCCCAATTTTTTTCATTTCTAACAAGTTAAGACGATCCAATTAACTACTTTGTTTAAGAGACTTTTACAATCATAAATATTTTTAATACGCAAAAATACCTTAAACAGCGGCATATAACAAGCACTTAGCTCGATTGAGCAGTGAAGGGATTACTTTAATAAAAATATTGAACAGCAGATGCCATAAGTGACTACCTTGTGGGACACCAGATAATACCCCAATCAGCCTAGATTGAGAACAACCAATTTTGACATACTGCTTTCTATTTCGAAGGTCACTCGAGATCCACTGAAGAAGTGTCGAATTAATGCCAAATGATCTTATATCATCACATTATACTGTGACATACGGTGTCAAAAGCTTTTTTAAAATCAGTTAAAATGACATAAACTTGATATTCTGATTCAACAGATTCAAAAAGATATTTTGTATACAGCGTCAAGTTGGGTTAATGTATGTAGATCTACCCGATCCAAAACTATGTTGCTTCGATGCTATTTGTTCTTTGATTGCGAAATAGGGGTTTTCCGTTACAATTGATTCATTTAAACAAATAGCAAAGTTTAGATATTCCACGATAATTCTCAACTTTTTGTCGGGATCCAGCCTCAAATATGGGAGTAAGTCTAAATCAAATTTTGACTTTCTAAAGAATTATTTTGAGCATTTTTTAGGTTATTAATTTTTTATTATGCCATCCAATTTAGAAACTGTGATAGGTAGTTAATTTAGGTTAGGTTAAACAGGGGTGTGATGGACACAGAAACAGACATCAGACATCAAAATGGGCCAATCGCGATCCCTGTGGAACCAGTTGAATTTGTCTTCAAATTACAAAACCCTAAACAATTGCCCTGGTGAAACACCCAATTTTCTGCCTTGAGCACTGTGCAACAGCTCCTGACTGTATCAGAGTTGACGTTGGTTGATTCCATTGCCTTGAGTGCGGCCTGGCTATCGATGTAGATAGCGATATCTCTTTCGAATACCAATTTCATCTGCATTAGCTCAGCCGCCCTGAGGACACCCACAACGTCTGATTGGAAGGCAATGCTTGCGTCCGGTAGTCCGGTGGGTCTTAAGCTCGGATTTAAAGAGAATAGGCCATCGGCGGGATAACTTTCGGCCAAGGTTAGGTTAGGTTAGGTAAGAGTGGCTGTTGGAAATACCAACCCACTTAGGCCTATTGGCCCATTGTGATGCCATGTGGATCTATGATCCTCTTACTAATGGAACCAGTTAGAGCTCATAATAAAGCATAGGAGACTGTTAACGTCTAGGTCGTTTAGGTAGTTGTAGAAGAAAGCTTCTAGATGAAGCTTGCTTCTTTGGGAGAGAGTTGGACATGTACAGAGTAGGTGGAGGATTGTCTTCTCCTCTTCCTCGTCCATGCAGCTTCTACAGAAATCGTTAGTAAAAGCGCCAAGCCTTCTTGCGTGCTTGCCTATGAAGCAGTGTCCAGTGATGACACCTATTATGGCACTGAGATGTTTCCTATTTAAAGGGATCAGACACTTAGAGCGATCCAGATCAAGCTTTGGCCAGATCTGTTTGGTCGCTAGACATGTTTGCCCAGCAGTCCACCTAAGGTCTGTTCTTTTATTGGCATCCAGCTTTAATGTTAGTTTGCACGTAGCGATTGGTATACCTATACTACCCTTTTCCGGTAGAATAGGTAGAGTGGTTCCAATTTTTAGCTTATCTGAGAAAACACCGCCACCAACTCCGCTATCGGTTTTAGATCCATCTGTGTAGAGATGGACTGACTTGTCCTCCATGAAAGCATCTTCCTCCCAGAATAATCTAGAGGGGAAGCTTACATGGAAGTTTTTGTCAAACCAAAGTTCAAGTATGGTGTAATCGATGTTCTCTGTGAGGATTCCTAATGTATTAAGAATGTTGGCGTGGCCAAATTAATTATTTGTCCACTGTTTAGTCCTTTTAAGGCGAATAGCTGCAGTCGCAGCTACTTTCCTGCTGAAAATGTCGACGGGTTTCAAATGAAACAGAATATCTAATGCCGCAGAGGGGATAGACCGCAAGGCTCCGCCTGTGCATAGACATGCTGTTCTTTGGACTCTGCTTAGTTTAATGCAGTTGACTGCATTTTCTAAGGCCATCCACTAGACAACCATCCCGTAAGTAAGTATCGGTCTTATGACTGAGATGTAATTCCAGTGGGTTGTGCGAGGTTGAAGGCCCCATTTATTCCCAATGGCTTTTTTGCAAGAGAATAAAGCTATTGTGGCTTTATTGACTCTTTCTTGAATGTTAGGTTTCCAGTTTAGTTTCCTGTCAAAAATGAGACCCAGAGATTTTGCTGTGTCGGAGAAAACTAAACTGGTACCGTTTATTGAAGGAGGGTCTGTGATTGGAATTTTATATTTCCTGGAAAAGAGGACAAGATCAGTTTTATGGCGGTTTATTCCCAATCCACAGCGATCTGCCCAGCGGGTGAATCTGTTGAGATTTACTTGGAGGAGTTCTTTGATGGTATTTAGATGTTTTCCTGAGACGGCTATGGCAACGTCATCCGCATAGGCAATCACTCTGCTACCACCCGCTTCCAGGTATATCAGTAGTTCGCTAACTACTAAGTTCCAGAGAAGGGGAGAGAGGACACCGCCTTGCCGCGTACCTCTACTGACATATCTTTTAGCAGAAGTCTCACCCAGTTTGGAGTTGATTATCCTGCTTTTTAGCATTAGACCGATCAACTCCCCAAGTGAGTCTTCTACCTGCAGAATTGACAGCGCAGTCGTGATTGCGGTGTGTTGATTTTGTTAAAGGCACCTTCTATGTCTAGGAAAGCAACCATTGTGTACTTTTTATATTGTAGGGATCGTTCGATGTGGCTAGTCAGAGAGTGCAAAACCGTTTCCACCGACTTTCCTTTACAGTAGGCATGTTGAGCCGTAGACAGAAGTCATGGATCAACTTTAGCTCGAATATGGATATCAATCAGTCGTTCTAATGTTTTCAGAAGGAATGATGATAGACTTATATGTCTGAGGTCCTTTGGGACTACATGAGAAGATTTTCCAGCTTTGGGAATGAATACTACATTGACTTCTCTCCATAACAGTGGAATGTGGATAAGTTCTACACAGCTCCTCATAATACTTTCTAACACAGGCAGAATAATATCTGAGGACCTCTGTAGCTCGGCAGGTATAATACCGTCCGGACCAGCAGACTTGTATGGTTTGAAGCCATGCAGCGCCCAGAGCAGTTTGTCTCTCGTAATCAGACCATGAATTTTGGTCCCGGTTGCAGTAGGCCTGTTTGGGCTGCTACTGGCCGCGAGTTGGGAGTTACCTGGAAAGTGGGTGTCCAGAAGCAGGTTGAGTGATTCATCATTTGAGGTTGTCCAAGAGCGATCAGTTTTTTTCAAACAGCTAGGCATCATAGGATTTGTAGAGCGGATTTTTCTTTGCCGCTATGCCTCAGAAGTTTCTCTAATTTTGTCACAGAATGACCTCCAGGATTTTCGCTTTGCCTTCCTCAATTCTTTTTTGTATAATTTGAGGGATTCTTTATATGAGTCCCAGTCGGTCACTTTTCTTGTGCTTTTTGCTGCGTTGAAAAGTTTTCTGCAGGTGTTTCTGAGCAGTCCTAGTGCCGATGTCCACCAATGTGGCTTTTTCTTGCCTCTTGGTTGAATAAGAGGGCAGGAAGCGGCCATAGCCTTATTGAGAGCCAGAGTAAATTCCCTGACTTTCATGTCAAGCTCATTGGTGTCACGCGGGGGACTTGATAGTTCAGAGGATAACGTTTTTGACAGTATTGTTCTGTATTTTGACCAATCAGTTTTCCGGTAATTCCGGAAAGCTGGTTGGCTGGGGGGAGTATCACTCAGACTGAATTGGATGTATCTATGGTCTGAAAAGGAGTGTTCAGACGATACCATCCAGTTTGTTAGCCTTTGGGTGATGCTGTCGGAGACAAGAGTAATATCTAACACTTCTTGTCGGTTTCTAGTTATAAAAGTGGGCTCATTGCCAATATTGCAAATTAAGAGGTTAGTACTTAAAATATAGTCTAAAAGTGACTCACCTCTATCATTGATGTCGGTAGTGCCCCATACCGTGTGGTGTGCATTAGCGTCGCAACCGATTATGAGGCCAGTTTTTTGCCTTCCAGCTTCCAGTACCACCCTTTCTAGGTTATCACCAGGGAAAGGGTCCACATGGTCGTGGCCAAGGTAAGCCGATGCCAGCCAGTAGGAGCCGTTGGCAGTCTCTAGTTTGGCAACTGTTAAGTCGGCGTCGCTGTGGTTGGGAAGTAGAAATACATTAAGGCTACATTTCACTAATATACAAGTTCTGATCTTCCGTTTGTCTCTTGTATAGAGGGGAGCGTATGCGGGTGTGCTAAGTCCACGAACCACGCCTTCTACAATCCATGGCTCCTGGATTAGAATAATATCTTCTGCGTTTTTTGAAAGACCAATCAATATATTAAAATATACCATTAGTGGTTAACAGCTGATCCTTAATTTCCCAGTCTACACGATCTGCGATCTTAATCTCAAATTTTATACCAAGCACAACATGCTGCTTTTTTTCTTAGGAAGCGCTGAGAGAATAACAAACTCAACGACTTCCTGTTAAGTTTTTAATAACAAAGGTGCTAAACTCCAAACATCTGATTTCTTCTGATATACCTATATCCTCAGATAGTGTGCAGACAATTTTCTTCTTGTGAACTGCTTCTTGTTCAGCGAAAAAACTTTCCAGTAAATCTAGAGGGACATGCCCCATTCTGTTGTAAGCCAGATCAGACGCGACTATCAGTAGTTTCTTAAGCCGAATTCTAGTTTTGCTAAGACGGCTACAACTCGTAAGAAAGAATAAGTCAAGAATACAAACTGGTAATTTTTTACTCCGAATCATTAGACGTAGCTTTCTGCAACCCAAGATTCTTCAATAAGAAAAAACATGTTCTCTTCATTTAGCGAGGTGCATTAGATGGTTGGCAGAATCATCATTTAATTGATGGGCACTTATCTGGACTTACCGCAGCAATGCTGTAATTGTGAGATTTGACATCTGTCAGAGTGATGTTTACATCCTCTGGACTTGCCAAATATGAAGTCAAAGGCGTTAGAGCTGTCTTCTTCCTTAAAAATATGATTCAAAGCTTGCCAGACCTGATTTGATCTCTGGAATACTCTCCTGTCTCCTTCATCAAAGTTATTATCCCTCTTCCTCAGGAGATATTGCAGAAATGTAGGTCTCTTTACAAGAAATCTTGTTAAAAACGTCTACCGTAATTGGGGTAGACGTTTCTTATTTCTTATTTCTTTTTCTTATTTCTTTTCATCTTCCATTTATGTTGCGTGATGATTCGAGTTATAGATTGAAATATTTTTGACATTTTTACTCACTGTAGAGGGCATTCCTCTTTGATACAATGATTATTCTTGTTGGTAAAAAATCTACATCGATACTCGTTTTGGAAAGTCATTCTTTGCAAGGCTTCTCCACTTTTATTCTGAGATCCATATTAAGTTGTTAAGAATACATTAAGTCGTCTATATGATGTAAGGCGTAGGTGACAACTGAAAAACAACAAGTACGAGTATCCCCCCTGTTTAGAAGTGAGTGCTTCCATTTTGAAGTATTATAGGTCCGTGTCAGGGCAATAATAAGAACAATTTTCTTTGAACTCAAAGCGGAGATCAACAATCTGACAAGTACTCGTATATTGTACGAGATGATGGAACAATGTTTATCTTAGTCGAGTCACTGTTCACAGAAGTCTGCCGAAAATAGGTCTACAAATAATCTCTATTCCGCTATAATAAGAACACATTGCCAAGATAAATCAAATGTCACAAAAATGTATCTATAAACATGCAACAGATTAGTACTAGTAGTGCAGTGTACCTATTTTCGCCTCACTTTCAATAGACGATGTTTTAATGAGGGAACATCAAGAGACTGTAAGTGTTAAAATTAGCCGGCATAATTATATTTTTAGGGGTGCCTGAGTAGTGGAGTAGCTGGTGCAATGAAATCCATACCTCAACCGCAAATGCAATTGCGATTGCACACCAATGCAAGGAATCACATTAATCTGCTGTCATCACGCACTATGTGGCTTTGCGTGTAGATACGGATACATATCATTCACAATACCATGTAATGCATGCGACTACATCTACACGCAAATTAGAGTCAAATTGATAAAATTAATTCCGCTGCGATATTTAAATTTACTTTGTATAAGGTTACATTGATCATTATAGGTAAGCTTGCAATCACCAACGGTACTAAAGGTTTGTTGTTAAAGTTGTTTTTAGTGATTTGAGGTGTTTGTAGCCCTTACATTAATAAAAAAAACTAATTTGCCTAGAGCCTATAAGAAGTCTAGGTTGTACCACTTGAAATGTCCGATTTTATAGTAAGAATTTAAGAGCCAATATTTTCTCAGAGCCAATATATTCTGTCGACTTATTGTCATTGGGGATACTCGCATGCTTTGCGCAATGTCCCGTACCGATTTCGTTGGGTCCGCATCCACCATTGATCTTAAAACATCGTCGTCAACTAACGTTTCCGGCTTCCCACGTAGTGCATTTTTGAGGCCGAAATCTCCCGAACGGAACTTCCCAAACTAACGTCGTATAGTGCGTTCGTTTACCGCTACACCCTCAAATGCGTCATTAATGTTTTTCATTGCCAACGACGCATTATGTCCCATTTTAAATTCGTAAAAGAAGAGGGTTCGAATTTGAACTGCCAAAAGCATGGTAAATAATTCTTAGAAAAAAAAATTAACGGTACCTGTAACGAACCGTAAAATTCTCACTCGTCAAGCACACGTGCGACTTTATCTTATAAAAAAGAAAATTCAGCGTTCTGGCACAGATGTTCACTCGAGAACATCTTATTTCCGACTAAGCAAAAGTCGGACATTTCATGTGGTATAACCCAATAGTAAAACACTATTAAAATACTCGTAGTTGTTAGTTAAAAACGTAGCATCAATTAGTAGTATTGTGAAGAGAACCCTGATACTCGAGGAGGGAAATGCAAAGAAAGGGAATAAAACGCTTATTTTCCACTAAGATTATGCTTTCTTTTATTAATTTACTTTTTTTGACGTTAATTCAGTCTTGTTGTTGTGTGCGATGAAAGCTGCTGCTGTCAGCCAGCCGGGTGTGTTCCACGATATGTTGTTACAATATTCTGCTTTTCATCACATTTTATGTCGGTTAATTTCTTTCCATGGGACTCTGTGGGAAATGTCGGAGTAGAGCTTTGCTTTCGGATGTTTATCCCTATTTGTCGACCCCGCAGTTTTAAGGCGCTTCTGCTATGTATTTCCAAAGCCTGTCCTGAACGAAAGCTAGCGCGCTGATTGACGTAAATATCTTTTTGTTGTGTATTTGTATTATATATGCCTATAATAAAAGAAAACTCTTCTTCTAAACGGAGGTCTTTAATTGTCTAATGCCCCATAAAGAATATACGAGCACTCTAATAAAATATATGACAAGTGTCTTAAACGCATAGTAACAGACAGATGACATGACAACAGATAATCTATTCGTTTGTTTGTCTAAAACATCTCTACTCCTGATTCATTATACCTTCCACCGATTTCAAGATGTTTAGCTGGAACACGATTCCGAACGGGGCGTTGGGAATGCTCTCTCCTGGGACTCCTGTGGTCCGTCTGTTTTCCGTCGCTATGTTGAGCTGACTTAGAATGATGTTCTCGAATTTCAGGATTAATTAGTACCTAAAGCTGAAGGCTCATTTTTCCGAAGATATTCAAACAAATCTATCGAGCTTTCATTTTCATTGATTACCGACCCTTTTGACTATACTTGCATATTCTTCTTGAAAGTGAAAAGGCAAATTAAAGTCACCCTTGCCTGGTAACTGATGCCTAGGCGGTTTAAATGTCGTCTCTAGATTTTATTTCCCACTTGCATCGGGTACCTCACGGATCCAATCTTCTTGAGAATAATCTCTGGTACCCAGAAAGTTGAGAGTTATTGAAATTTCATGCATATATTGGATCATAGGGTTGAAATTTTCTAGATACCGCTACTTCTTTATTGTTACATTGTTTCTCCATTTTCAAACTTCTTTGAAGAGTTTCAACTGATGACGGTCTTAGTAAGTCGAGTGATATTTTGATTTTTGGCCATAGCCTTAGCTGGCGTTAAGTTAACTGGTGGCTAAGGGTTTGGTTTGGATCGGTAGCTCTGAAGTACACAAACACACTGTAACCCAATTACCACCACATTGTGCAAGCCCGTCAACTGTAAAATTCACTATATGTGTAATGTGGTTCACGTTTTTGTGTAAAATGTGAGGGGAAATGACATTATTGACAATTCATACCTATTCACAGACAGGGTCAGACGGATAGAGGCAATCAGTGGAAAGCGGGTTTTGGATTTCCAACATCTGGAAAGTTTGCCATCTATGTTAGTTGATCTATTGTATGTCCGACACTATAACGTCTGGAGGCACAAACCTTGTGAAAATTTCTCGCTGCAATCTGATAGCAGCAGATGCTGTCGTTCATTGCGCACCAAAAATCTCAGGCCATTTTTACAAAGAATCCATTATGATTAAAAACATCCATTATTGAAAGGGTCCAGCGTAGAACAAATGAATTCGGGACCAAGGTTTATTAGCTACTGGCCAAGGTGCCAATGGAACCTTAATAGACACTGGCCCTGGTGATGTGCAATACATGCTGTGCATTCCCTAACAACTTAATGAATGTCTTTGTCTATGTTTGGCAAATAGCCGTAGCTACGCGCTAGTGCCTGGGTGCCCAGTATGCAACTGCTTGCGAGTTCGGTTCTGAAATGATAACGGAATTACAATCTTATCTTGTAATAAAATCAAATCTTGAACTTCGCTTAATGCATCTTAACGGAAATAGAACCTTTTCAGACAACTGTCCTTAAGATTATTCGGCCATGAGGTCCGAAGAAATTCGCGAACATGCTTCAAAATTGGGTCAGCAGCAGTTTCCTTATGCACCAACAGGAACGTCACTGCTGAATTGAGTACGACAATTTACTGTTGACTTGAGATTCGATGTGAGTAGCGGCTATGGCAAAGTACTCTTCTCTTATCAATAACGTATAACGTATCGGGGTATCCAAATTTTAAAGTGTTAACGTACTCAATTTTGGAGTCATAAGTTAGCAGCATTAGATCCCAACTTTGTAATCTATGTGCCGTAAAGATGGGTATAACTTTCCTGGACCCAAATATTGTCAACAGTGGTTGATGGTCTTTTCTGTCTCCCGTATATCCATCTGTAAAACTTCTTCACACAGAACACTAATGCTAATGCTTCTTTTTCGGACTGATTATAGTTTTGCTCGGATGTTGATAATGATCTCGAAATATGCGTCCTGGAACCATCTGGAAGACTATATAAAAACACGCCACCGATTCCATCTTTTCACGCATCTCTTGCGACAATTAATACCTTTGCGGGATCAAAATGCACTAAAAGCATATCTGACTGAAGGTCTTTTCTTTTTGAAATGCTGCGCTGCATTTCTCCGATCAGATATATATTGCATCCTTCTTCAACAAATTGTCCTACGGAGAACGTATTTCTCGGAATTGAACTACAAATTAAGAATAAAAGTTAACCATACCCAAAGAGACTCGTGCTGGAGTAACATGCAACTCTACTTGCAATTGGTTTGCGACCAAGATGATCTATTATGGAAGAAACAGTGTTTCTCATAATTCAATCTGAATCCCCATTCTAAGATACGTTTCAAAACGATCTGAAGAATACGTGCATGCTCGTCTAGAGTCTTTGCTGCTACTCGTAATATGATATCGTCAATGTAGGGCGGCACCACTCCAGATAATCCTGTGGTGGTAATCTTTTGAAATGTTTCTGGCCCTGTCTTAACTCCAAGTGGTAACCGTAAATACTGGAACAATCCTTGGTGACTATTGATTGTTAACAGTAGTTGTGATTCTTCGCTCACGCTTGTCTGCAAGCAAGCATTAGATAAATCAATCGTCGAGATGTATTTACCTCCATGAAGAGTTACGAATATATCTTCTGGCAATGGTAACGGGAATTGATTCACGCCATTCTCAAGACGATTAAGTTCCCCATCAATCAACGGAAATGAGACATGAGGCAGTGGCACTGGTCGCTGTCCCAAGCTTGACATGCAGAGCTGCTTTGGCTTTTGAACATAAGCCTAACGATCCATCAAACAAGTTGGAGTACGTGAGGGCAGCCACTTCACGCTGAATCATAACAGTTGATGCTTTCTGAGATTCCTGTTTAATGGATTTGATTTGATTCTATATAGAGTTGAATGGCACATCAAATAGCCGCAACACTTCAATCCAGTCTAATCCCAAAATGTTTAATTGTAGTATGCTAGTTGAGTAGCAAACTTTTTCGATTTGTTTATCCCTGGACGACACATGACACACATGAACTCCCGTAAAAACCAAAGGATGTCCGCTAGTATTCTTAGTAGAATGCGAAGTTGCGTTGACGTTTGGGATGTTGTCCGTGATGTCGGGAACTGTATCAGCTTGCAGTTGAACAGGATGTCCATTTATTTCCACGCATACATATATACAACGTTCTACATGATTCACTTTGGAAACTGAAAAGATGCTTTTAGAGTCATAATTTGGTTCAACATTATAATGATTTTTTTTTCTTAAAATGCCTTTTCCCTTTATTATGCTCTTTTACGTTATTGCAAAAGCCTTCATTGCACTTGTGCGAAGCAGCAATTGTTGTTCGACTTGCTTGATTTATGTACAGCCTTGACTTCATTATCATTAAGAGACCTTCCACAAGAGCATCATCATACTTAAGCATAATTATGTGCTCGCACTCATTGGCCAAGTCTTTGGCGGAGCCAGCCAGAAACTATCCAGAATTGAAGATTGCAAATTGCTCTTTATCCATAGCATGGTGTGTTCTTGTCCTTAATTTTATTAGTAATAAAAATTAAAAATGTATATCTTGTCGCCACAATATGTTTAAATTTAAATGGGGCGCGATTTCATTCAATAAAAACGTGGTTGCACACACAGTGCTAAAGCTCGACGAAGCTGCCGTTCCAATGGATAGCCAGAGTATTCGTTACTCAATTTTCAATTTAACTCGCAGAGAGTACTTTTTAGCTTGAAGATATAAGTGGAATAGACATCACATATTTATACCACTACAGGTGCAGAGAAACACGCAGCATACGGAGCCATACTGCAGACAAAAGTAATGCCTGCCCTGAAAAAATTGATGGGAGACGTCTTTTCAGTGACAAACTTGATAGGCAGAAAGCCATAAGAACGAACAGGTTAAAATTTTGGGCTACGCGAACATACCTTGGATTTTTTTTTTCAAAAAGTAAAACACCTCAATAATGGACAACAACTATCAGAACAAAACCAGTTTCTTTAGTTTTGTAACAGATTTGTGGATGGATGGGTTATGGAGTAACTATTTCTCTTAACTGCTGCAACGAGGTAACAGCCCTTCAACGGATATGGTGACGAAGCGTCAATTGATAAAATCTTTCCATGGCGATAAGTTTTAGAGGGCTAGAAAACAACAAAGCCTTGGCAGTCGATGTTCAAAAACATAGACTAGGTGCTGTGATGTTGTATACAGCGTTGAAAAAATATTCCCAGAAGGGGGCAGAACATCGATTGAAATCTGCAATTGCTCTGCTCATTGTATAATGAACGAGCTAATTGGGCTTTACAAATCTGTCATCTACCAGATATCGGTAGAGAATAAGAATGATAGAGAGATAGAGAATGATGTTAAAGAAATCGTCATCCTGCAAAGCTAGACATTGCTCTGTATAGCTCGTCTCTATAGATTCTGCTGGGCGCGACCTTAAAATCGATGAATAGGTGGTGTGTTTGGATTTGGAGCTATCATTACCTATCGCTTTGAAGAGCTCGGCGGTCACGTTGTCCGCTCCAGCAGCGTTTTTTTGGACTTAAGTTTAGATATGGCTATTTTCACTTCATCCAGGCCGAGTGGAACTAATTGTTGGTTTACATCATCCAGGTTGAAAGGTTCATTCTGGCTGACTGCGGCATTTTGTTTGTCATCGCCATTATACAGTCTACAGGGATGCTCTTTCTTAATCCTCAGCATCGATTACGATTCTAAAACTATCTTCACTTGCTCGTCTCTACAGGCTTCGGTGTTTTTTTTTTTTTTTTACTTTTTGGTAAGCCTTCAGAATCTGATTCCTTAAGTAGGTTAGGTTAGATTAGGTAAGAGCGGCGGATACCAACCCACTTAGGCCCATCGTGGTGCCACATGGATCTGTGATGCTACTCTTGGAACCAATTTGGCCCTACAATTCCCTAGAAAGTCTCTGTGTCCCGGGACCCAACCTAGGCGAAAGTTGAACTGCTCTGCCATCTTCTTAAGAAATAATCGGCAGTCAAAAGCGGTTCTAGAAGTTAGTGAGACTGAGTCCAGGGACTTGATATCGGCCTGACTATACGACCAGGATCTCTACTCTGCCGCAATTCTCATATCCCTTCTTTTTCCTCCTGAGAAGCCGATGTTCGTCTTTCCTCTTGTGCTCGTAGAGCTCGTCAGCAGCTATAGTCCTTCTATTCAGTGCCGCTTTATATGCATCTTGCTTAGCTGTATTTGCTTGACGGCACTCGTCGTCAAACTAGAGATTTCGTTGCGGTGGTCGAGTGAAACCTAGCATATCTGAGGCGGCATCTCTGATGGCTTTTTGGCAATGTTGCCACTGGTTTTCAATACTTGATGCTGGCGTCATAGCACTTCTGAAGCGACTAAGGGGAGATGCGATTGGAAAAGGATTTGGCGATCTCTTGCGAATTAAGCCGTCCGACATCAAACTTCTTCACAATTTTAGCTTGTCTTTGCTGTGTTCGTGATATCCGCTATCGTTCCTTTGATATAACGAAACGTTCGGATATCCATAATACGGGAGGAGTGCCTTGCGTCAATCGCAATGTGGTCAATCCGGCTGACGGTTGCTTGCTTAGGAGATCTCCATATAGCGTTATGAATATCGGGAACCGCGTGCTAGCTACGACAACGTTTCGCCCCTCCGCAATGTTCGTCTGAATCCCTTATCGGGGGTGGTGTCGTGCATTCTAAACCGACAGTACTAACAACGATGCCTTCTCTTCCTAACTTTGCATTAAAATCGGCGAAGACAATTTTAATATCATAGCTAGGGCACTACTCGTAGGTCTTGTTCAAGAGTTCGTAGAAACTATCTTTGGTGTCTCCTCTGTGGGGACATGTGAGCACAAACTCTAATGTTGGTAAATTCAGCCTTAATACGGCTTATTAGTAGGGGCTCGTTGACTCCCGGAAACGCAAGTCGTCATGCTTAAGTGTGCCGCTAAAAACAAATCCTAATAAGCGCTGCTCTTGCCGTCGATAATAATCCCCGTAGTATATGTCGCAGTTTTTCATTTCCTTTTAGTCCAGCTCATCCCATCGCATTTCTTGGATGGCGGTAACATCTGCAACAGTCCAGGGCTTCCGCTAGTTGTTCGGCTGTACGTGGCCTATTAAGGGACTTAACATACCACGTGTGGATCCGAAGTTCGTTGTCCTTACTTCGTTTAAAGGGGTTGTCAACAGTAGATCCATTCGTGCTAGAGGCTGTAACTTTCTTTTTACATGGCCGGGCGGTTACTCCGGCTGCACAACAGCTTACCTGTAAGGCCACGAGGGGTCTGTTACACCGCCAGTAACGCGTTCGGGGTTGTGAGCACTGCCATCTCTTACACAAGACTCTGACTTACCCTCGGAAATATTTACCGGTCTGAGCTGCAAATTTGTCGGAGTTGCCCGGATAAGGTATTGTTTTCTTTATTCTGGGATATTACTTCACCGTTGACTCCATCTGGGGAATTCATCTGCTCCAGTTTGTAGTGCTGCTACGTTTGTCTGCTGGCGCTTGCGCTTATAATTTTGGCAAGCGGAGTTCGGATGGACATCGACCAGTACCCGATGGTTACTACTTGGAGGTAAAATACGCAGAATTGAAGTGTAGAAACAGCTACAACTCTCAGAATCGTCAATTTGACCCCTCTCAGTGCTTATCCCATTTCTATTGTCCGATTTACAAAAAAGAGGAGATCATATATGTGCTATGTAAATGTCTGAAACCATTTGTCAACGATCTGATTGGCTCCTACGAGTGCGATTTTAGGACTGTTTAGTCTACAATCGACCAAATATTTTCACTACGGCAGATCTTTGAGAAGATCCAACAAGTCCGGATCGATACACACCACCTCGTTACCAATTTGGAATCCGTATTCTCCGTATAGGTCGGAAATAATGTCGGACCGAGACCTTTGATATCAGAAAATAACTTAGACAAAATGATGTTCCCTCATGTGTATTTTTTAACATTATAATCTGTGCTGGAGAAAGTTGTGCGCCACCCCCCAAGTCAACTTCAGAGGCAGAATTTTCCAAAAATCTGTGCATTCAGATACTGATACCGCTCCCATTTACAAGTGCATGCTGTGAATAAAGAAATATGTAAGAGTAGATAGTTCTTACAATGATGACCCTTCAAAAATCAAAGGAGTAGTTACACTGCCTGTGTGTTTCATTGGTTTTGGAAAGTCTACCTACTCTCTGGAGCAAATACATTCATATTAGCGAAGGCAGAAGAATACTATATATTCTTGACCGTTTTGAACGCAATATTCTTCGAACGAGTTTTAGTTTACATTGACAGGCCTTAGAAAGAGAGATACCGCGAACACTATGAGCTGTACAGCGATATCGACTTGGCCAAAAAAGTGCGCATCAGTCGCCTGGGTTGATGAGGACATACATATAAACCGACCGAATATTATCGCTGCGGCACGAAGAGTCTTTGATTCCTATCCGAAGGGACAACACAATAGAAAAAGACCTCGCCATAGCTGGCGTGCATAAACTGAAGATGATCTCAACCCACTTATACTGGTTACAGTTGTCCTAAAACTGCGCTTACTGGAGAGATATATTGGTTGAGGTCAAAGACTACACCGAACTCTGGCGCCATCTAAATACGCACTTTGACATCAAAGTACGTGATTACTTGCTAATGGCATGCATTTTTTAGTCTTTAATTCGGCATTTCGCGTTACTCTTGCATAGAAATTATTTTATCATTTCATTTAGAATAGAAGATCGACATCATATGTTAACAACAAATTATTGGCGCGTTGGTTCAAGCTGAACCAAAGCCTAGTATCTTCATTGTTTGCTGTAGAGGTCTAAAAAAGCTACGGTGAAAAACAAAGAATTTTGTATAGTCCTCTACCCATACTGACCGCATGTAATTTCAAAGCGCACAAATATTGACAATGCTCCGATCGGTACACAGGATGGGAAAACATTATCTTGCCAAGATCAAAAATATTTACCTTAACAATTTTGCTTGACGTTGGTAAATATTTGTATAGTATTTCCCGTTAAGTTCAGCCAAAATTACTTCACTTTCACCCCGAAGAAAATGCCACACTTTGAACCAAACTAAAAAAAAAAAACAAAATAATAAAATTCCCCAGAAGAAAATAAATTAAAAAAAGAAAAACAAAAAACTCGTAAAACCGTTGCCGCCACCACCATAACCACCACAGTCAGGTATTTTCATTTCGAATATTTCAAGTAAATAATTCAAAAATACGTTTGGCGGCTATTTTTAATCGCGCAACCACAGGTGATTATGACAGCAATGATGATCATTATACTGTGTTGTCTGATCGCGTAGGGTGGTAGAACAACTTTATTGAAATCCGCTGTTCCCACAATTTGCGTCGTCTGCCATGCATCATACATTGTGTACTTGTATTTAGTGTGTAGTGCACCATCGTGCAACGTATTTACTCGATACCCCGGCACTCGATATGGTACTATTGTACCGTAGCCGTATGTACAAGTTATCTATCATACTATCCACCTAGCCGGCCACGAGCTTGATGACATTTTTGAATCCAATTTGAATAGATTTACGATTACTCGTACATACTGTAGTGTAGCCAGTGTTCGCTTCCACTCGCATGGGATACTCGTGCTTCAGTGAATCTCTCATTTGCTGCGCAGTGTGTGAAAATCGAAACGATCATCCATATGGTCCACCATACCGTCTGCTATAGAACGATCGATTCTGCTGTTGCCTCTCAGTCGTAGATCAGACTCAATATTTAGCGGAGCTTTCGTGGTAAAGTATTCGTATCTTTGAGATAATTTGAGTACTCCCGGCTGCGTACTCATAGTGTTGATGTTTTCATTTCCTTGACAAGTGATTTCGGTACGAGTATCGTTGTTAAAGGGTTGTCATTGGAATTTCGTAAATCATTTTCCCCAAAAAGTAAATTAAGATTAAATCAACAATTTCCGAAAGTGTCAATTGTCTGGATTTTAAGTGCAATTGATTTTGTTTTTGATTTTTTTAAATTTAATGCGGAAGTGCATTGGATTTGGTGAAGTTTGCTTTATTTTTTTTCTCCATTTGTTTTGACAGATTGTGTGCCTTTGAGTTTGAGAGGCTCTAAAAGATAACTCCGTGTGGTGGTGTTAATTAAAAAAAAAAATTAAAATCAAAGCAAAGCATAATTACCCTATCCCAAAGCTTTAACAATTTGAATGAGCCCAATGAGTGGATTACGCCAACAGCTTAAGGTAAGTCTAGGTTTTAAGAGTCATTTTGTGTGAGCTGGCTTAGGTGAGACCGCTGGTTTTTGTTTTTTTTTTTGTTTTTCTTTGCTGACGTTTGTATTTAACAAAGAGGGAGCAAGTGTTTTCGAAGGTGATTTTGACTTTGGTGTTTGTTTTGTTTTATGTTTTTAACTGAAATTTTTCATATATTTACTTTTTGAAATATATTTAGAGCAAAACGTATTGTATTATTGTAGTGACTATTTCGTCACTTTGTTGTCAGAAATAAAATATTTGTCATGAATGTGTAACCTTGGGGATGTTCTTTTTTGTTGTACCCCACCCGATACTTCCGACTTAAAGAGGGACGAATGGCATTGTTGTTGTGACGTAGTTTTGTTTTCAGCTTATAAGTCACGTACGTGAGTACGTTCAAGTAAAAACAGTGAAATAAACACGATTTATAAGCAATAAATTATCATTTTAAGTGATTTGAACTTTTTCCGGGGAAATACTCGTATATAGGAATGAAAGGGTCTGCTGAAGGCCACTCTACTCTGGGTCCCAGGACACACAGTATTTTTTAACATAGAGACGAACGACAGATCTGGCGATTTGGTTAGATAAGGTTCGGTTCCGCATAAGCGGCTTATACAGGGTTTTTCATCAGAGGCAATTAATTTATTTTTTTTTAAATAAAAAGGTATTAAGGTATTAAAACAATTTTTATTTTTATTATTTATTACAATTTTGCTCTTTAAATATGACAACATTCAATTGTCTTCCACGGAACCGCTGCAAGAGCGGATGCGCTGGACCTAATTTTCCATAATATTGTAGCATAATTCAACCGATATTCTTGCAACTTCATGCTGAATGTTTACCTCTAAAATTTGGTTGGAATAGACCACAGACTTAATGTAGCCCCAAAGAAAAGTTGTTAAATCAAATTAACTGCCTATTAACAGGGCTATTTCTGGTTTTAAGACGTTCGGCTAACTTCGTCTTTAACATGTAGATTGTTTTTTAAACACTCAAGTGGGTATGATTAGAGTGCCTGAGCAAGTTTTTAGAAAAATGGGACAGATGGCTATTTTGCTACATGGATGATATCCCGCATGGGATATGGGAGACTAAAAAAAATGGTGTAATTGGGCTTGTTGTTACATTCTAGGCAACCATACATCTTACGTGATTTTAGTTGCCTTTAAAAAAGAATGCCTTTCGGTCACGGCTGGTATTGAACTCCGAACCGTCCAAATTGAAAGTCAATACACTAGCACTTGAGCCGTGCCCGCCCACGCCCTAAGTTGCAAACGGCACCACGTATCCACAAAGCCTCTCTGTTTCAATTTATCCCACAAAAATTAATATGATACCTTTTGCAGGTAGGATAGGTAGAGTGGTTCCAATTTTGAGTTCGTCGGCCATACAATTCTCTGGAATATTTCTGCGGCGCGGCACCCAATATAGGTAAATGTTGCACTGCTCTGCCATCTCCCTGAGAGATGATCGGCAATCAAGGGCGGTCTTAGAATTTTGTGAGATTTAGTCCAAGGATTACACAAAAAAAAAACCGCACTATGCAGTCAGACTCAAAGAATCTGGGTGCTGAACTGCACGGCCTTACGGCCACAGCAACGTCCTAGACTCGTTACCTACATCACACCCAAGCTAAACTTCAAGAAACACTTCCACTTAGGATTTCCCACCAGAGCTCAGTGGAAGAAAGACGAAAGAAAGAAAAAAGTAGTAGTAGTAGATCAAATATGAACTGTAGTGTGAGGGCCGGTTTCTACACTGAAAATATGAATACCGCTTTCCGGATTTTGACGGATCGGACTTGACACAACGCACAAACAAAACACTGCTAACCTCATAGATAGTCTCCCAACTGGTGCAGGAGTACCGGAACGAGCTTGGCTACCTGGGCGAATGCTTTAGGGTCACACTGCTCTGGGTTCCAGGGCACAGTCAGTGACATAAAAGGAAACGAGAGTGCTGGAGTGAACTGGTCAGGCAGACTGCGTCAGCTAAACCAATCATTCTTCGACGACCTTAAGGACAGCTTGGGTAAAGGAATACGACATCTAATCCGTTTTCTTAACTACACAAGTTGGATGTAGGCACCTACTGTCTCACATCCTCAACAACACATATCATCAACCAGGTCATACGAGTCGTGACAACAGAAAAGCACTTTCTATTGCTACTTGGGTTCACATTGAACAACTTGACTATCTAAAAAATGCAGATGGATATCCTTTACAGATATCACGTTTTCCTTTACCCAAGAAAGGACTTCTTTAACCGCCAAAAATTTCCGTCGGGAACTCTCTACAGTGATGTGGAAGGCAGAAGGAGAGGCTTAGGTTACGCTTATCTGAGAAAACACCGCCACCAATCCCGCTATTAATCTTGGATCTATCTGTACAGAAATGGATTGACTTGGCGTCCATGAAAGCATCTTCCTCCCAGAAGGATCTAGAGGGAATGCTTACATGAAAGAATTTGCGGTAAAAGTCTGCATATATTTCCATCTTCAATAGAGTCGAAACAGTGAAAGTTTGAAGTGCACGATGGCCATTTAGCTTTAGCTCTTGAGCGCTTTACGCTTAAAATACGACTCAGAGATGTCCGAGAGATGCCTAGGTCTTGAGAACGGCGCGGAATCGATTGCTTGCGGTCTTGACGGATCGACTTGGGTACAGTTTCCCTTCACTTTTTTTTTTTTTTTTATAATGTGCGCGCGCTCAAGAGGTTTGTGTACCCTTAATGTGATTGTTCACAGCGCGGGCAAAGGAAATTTAGGGAGGAAGAAAAGAGAGGTACCGATGTACATTGCTTTTAAATATTTGCAAGTTATAACGACCAGGTAATACAGAGATGGGCAGGGCATTCTATAAGCGAGTTGTACGGCTTAGGAACGAATCACGATATTTTAGACGTCCGAAAATGGGCTTGAGGGTATACTGATGAGCATTCATAGCGAGACGAGTGTTACGGTTGAAAGTTTGAATGGACGAAATGCTACTGGCGATTTCAATGGAGCACTGGTGGTGGAAATAGCGATAAAACAAAGTGAGACAGGAGACATTACGTCGGTGTTCGAGCGTGTCAATTGATTGACTGGTATTATTATCATCAATAAGTTTTATCGCACGGTTTTGAATCCTATCTAGCACCTGACCAGATGTGCGCATTGTACTCCAATTTTGGGCGGATGAATGCCTTATATATTGAGGCCAGATCAGAGGGGGTAAAATATTTCTTACATCGCTTGAGGAAACCTAGACATTTCGCAGCATTTTTGGCGATATCAAATATGTGGTGAATGGAAAGTTTTTCGGTTTCGACGATGCAAGTGCCATTGATAGATAATGGCTGGGTGTTTAAAATTCACCTTAACGACAGCAGATAGCATTGTGTTTTGGAAGCATTAAATTCCACTCTGTTGATAGTTCCCCAATTGGTTATGCTGTTGATATCGGAATTTAAAGCTTAGCATACGCTGCCGTCCTCGTTCTACAGCCGAAGAGCAGGGTCGTGAGTCCGGAAACGAATATGAAAAGCATTGATGGAGTGGATAAGTGAATAAATGCTCCATTGATGTCTTATATGTTATTGAAGCGTATACCTTTCCATAATTAAATGGTGAACAATCTGGAACACAAATATAAAATCTCTCAAAAGATGATATGCGTAAGTTCATAGAAGTCCCATTGAAAATTGGGCCCATCTAATGCAAAACTCTGAAGAATACTTCCAGTTCTTTTACTTATTTTTCGTAAAATATGACCGATAAAAGATGGCACTTAACCGATAGGGGCATCACGTCTGGAGACTACCGGCAGGAAATCACACAAGTAATGAACATTTATACGTTCACGCATGCCAAGAATAGTACGAAAGTACGGGATAATGGAAGTGAGAGTATTTGAAAACATTATCCTGCTGGCACTGGTGGTTACCAGGGCGAATAGAAATATTCGTGAGAGAGCTCGACGGTTCGAAGAAGCACAATGACGCTCAATATTTTAGAACTAGAAAACGTGTTATGGAAACGTTAAAGAATGGACTTGGCATCCATTTGATTGCTGACCTCCTAATAAAATCGTAAGTGTATCGAAAATTGGAAATCGAGTAATGGCAATAAAACTGATATTTGAATATAAAACATGGAATGCTATTAGCACCTTAGCTCCGCAAGTATGCAGTATGCAGTTGAAAGAACAAATTGGCACGACCTAAATTAAAAAAGAAAGCCAGCCGTGGGCTATAAATTTGGAGCATTGACTTCAGCATGCCATAAGGTACGAGTATGTGGACCAACTTCGAAGAAAGTTGGTCTGGTGTTCCAATGACTTTGTCAATATAAATTAAGAAACGTGGTGATGGAAGGATAAAACAAAAACAACTCTTCAAAGCTAGACTACTGATATTGCAAGAAAGAGGCGAAGAAAGTGCTAGCGAAAGTAGTGGCTGCATTGTATTGAAAATTAGAAGTCGTACCCTCATAACTTATAAGTCCGTGATAAGCAATAGAAGAAGTGCAACGCCGAAGCACATACAAACGAGGTTATATTTTCAAGATTGCGGCACGATAGATGATGAATAGATAAAAGATAGAAAACGAATAAATGAAAGATATTTACAATCGAAAGAATACTTTAGACTGTTACTTCAAGAAGAATTCTTGCGCAGTAATAGTTGTTCTCGTTTCGCGCATGAAGTGAAAACGGCCAAATTTACGGAAACCGAAGTTAGAAAAGCAGCAAAAATAATGACAGGGATAGAAATGAAAAGATACGTAACGAATGCCAAAAGGTGTGACAAAACGTGATCTTATGCGAAGTACGCGCATTCGCCGAAGTCTCATTAAGAAATCAGCTGGTTTAGCTACGTTCAACGAAATTCGTCGGAAGCTCAAGTACCAACTAAGGTTTGGAGAACGGGCCGCAATTAAGGAGGTGACTCAAAATAGTAGAATGTTTCTTACTTACTAACTTAATTGTAACTTAATTACGGAATTGTAACGCCACACAATTCCGGGTGAACTTGGCCCTCAACTGACAAGCCTCTCCAGTTAGCTGTTAGTGTCTTAGTTAGTGGAGGCAATTATCCAGTTGTGCATTCTAAGTCGGCTGAGGTCCCCTTCTACTTACGCCCGCCGCCTAAGGTGAAGTGTTCCTCTACGGGTTAGATTCGAAGACTCTGTCGGAGCATTGGCGTCCATTTGCTTTACATGTCCTAGTCATCAAGCGACTGATGTGCAGTTTTCTGACTAGGTCGATGTCGCTGCACAGCTCGTATAGTTCATTACATTCGTCAATGTTCTGTGTCTCTTCTTGTTGACAGTATATACTTGGTTTTGCCTTCATCTACCGCTAAGCGAAATTTGACAGCTTTTTGTCTTAATACTAGCGAATGCAACGGTGACAGTCGGCGTACACTAGTAGTTGCACAGACTTTTGAAAGATTGTGCCTCCAGTGTTCGCTTGTGAGCTCCGAACAATTCTTCCAAGTATGATGTTAAAGAAGTCACGTCACAGTGCGTCCTTGTCTAAAACCTTTTTCGATACCAAAGGTCGCTGTTAAGTTCTTACCGACCTTGACGGAACAGCAGACGTTCTCAATCGTCATTCTGCACAGACGTACGAGGTTGGGAGGGATACTGAAACTAGACATGTCTCTATAAATGCTGTCATTTGCGGCCTTAAAATCGATGAAAAGATGGTGGATATAAATTTGGACTGGAGCTTTGCAGCATCTGTCGGAGTGTGAAGATTTAGTCGATTGTGGACTTTTGTGGTCTGAAACCGCACTAATAGGGAAAAATCAGGTTGTTAGTGAAGAGTTTCAGAAGTTCACACAATATGGCAGATAAGATCTTATATCCGATGTTGAGCACTTGAGGGGGTCTCCTGTTTTGTGGATCGGGAATACGGTGCTGAGATTCCATTCATCAGGCATACACTGTTCTGACCAGATCTGAGAAATGAGTTGGTGCACTCGACAAAGTCATTTCCAGCAGCTTTGAATACCTAGACTGGTAAGCCGTCAGGTCCCTGTGATTTGTTGGATTTTAACTTAGATATTGCCATCCTTACTTCGTCAGGTGGACGAAGTTTTGGCATTTGGCATGACATTAGAAACATGGGTCTTGTTCGCGTAGTCTTTAGTCAAATGCCATCAGTTTCGCACTCCAAGTTGGTGCGTATTAATTTCAAGTAAAAATCGAAGAATTCTCGAGCGGAGCAAGTTTCAGCAACTTTCTGACCTTGTTGATGTCGTTATACAGTTTGTAGAATTTGGTATTATACATATGTCTCCTTCCCAAAGCCCATAAACACAAACAGTACCAACAACCATTCAAAGCATGGTGCAGCTGCTCCTCATTGTTTCTTGACAAGGCCTTACAAGACAGTTGGTAAGGGTAACTATTCTTCTGGTTTCTGATGGTGTGCCTTTGTCGGAGCAGTGGTAGAAAAAATCCGTAACATTTTCAAAATAGCCACCTACAGTAGTTCGTTTGTATTGTGCGTACATTCTTGTTGCATATAAATATGTACTCGTATGTACCTACTTAGTTTTACCCTCATTCAGAACTAAATCCATTTTTGCCGTTACTGTTTCAATATTTGCAAACACAACAAACACAGCAGCGACAGCTCTCTGATTTTAAACATTTGGAAATAGTCGTACGATTAATTTTCAATGCTTCTGCGAGCTGTTCTCGGGTTTATGTCGACTCTTCATCTAGTAATACTTGCAATTCTGCATCTTTGAATTTTTTCTCTGGTCTTCAACGGTCTTTGTTGTTGATGCAAAAATCACCACTTTTCGAAAGAACAAACCAGCGTTCACGAGTCCTTTTGGGTTGGAGTATGTTCAATTGTTCACCATAAAGTTCCATTAACAATCGACAACTTTTATCAGCGGTTTTCTTTGAAAAAAAAATAATGTAATAAAAATACCCGCAAGCGGTCCTTATCTGGTACAAAATTCGACACTTTTAAGACAACAAAAAAAAAGTTGTTTGTACAATCACCACCGGATTTTATTGACAGATATTTACCCTCCAAAATATCATGTTTGTTATAATTGACACAAACCATATGGAGTAGTTATGCCATCTGTTAGTCAAATCGGCATTTTATATTCACACACTATGGCCGCGTTCAGAATTCTATGCACTAGATAGTCATATTGGTCGGGAGCAACTGCAAATGCAGGAGCTTTCTGTGAGATAGTGGACTAGATTTTTAGTCAAAACAAATCTCCCTGAAATTTCAGTCAGTTGAAGAAATGTCAAAAATTAGCTGATGCACCGATTTGTTGTTCAACTCACAGTTGTACTTGACATAAATAAATAAAATAGCCATGCATTCTGGTGTAAATTCTGAAGGTATGAACGAGTATTATGATTTGCAAATGCAGTCACTTTGCCGTTCAGAATGTTAGGCTTTGACTAACATTTTAGTGCCTAGAATTATGAACGCGGCCTATTACATCACAGTGAACCACTTTAACTATCAGTCGTCTCAACTTTTGGGGAGTAGCGAGCATTCCCATCATCGTTATGCACAATCTGGTGCCAGTGGTGCCAAATATAGCTCGAATCTATAAAGAGGTGGTGAGTATCGGATTGTACTCCTTAGGTTTGCTCGTAGATCTGCCGTGGTGTGAATATTTAGTTAAATGTGGATCTATCGGATCGGGCATGCTAAATTTCAATTATCGGTCATATAATACTTTCTTTGAAATAACTCTTACTTACTTGCTTAACGCGCTCCCAACCCGTGAAAAATCACTATCTTATCGTCGATCCCAGATGACATTCGCGACTGTTTGATCTTTAAAATGTAGGTTCGGTGTTCATGCTCGTCTTCAGCCTAAGTGATTCGAAGATTATCCTAGCTGGAGCATTGCTGTCGATCTGCTCGATGTGGCTAAGGCAATGCAGTCGATTCACCTTGACTTTTCGGACTCCATCCACATCTTCACACAGCTCGTAGAGTTTTCAGTTTTATCTTCTTCTCCATTCACCCTCCTCGGAAATGGAACCGTAAATTCGACAAAGGGTTTTTCTTTCAAAAGTAACCAATATTAGTTCCGCTCTCCTGCTTATAGTACGGCACTCGGCAGCGTATAAGGGAACTGTCAGGATCAAGGTTTTGTACACGAGTACCATTGACTTTCTGTTCAGAAGTTTTGACCCAGCTATTTTGATAAATTGAAGTAACAACGGTTTCCTAGGGTCGCTCTTTCTCGGATCTCTAATTACGTGTGGAGTTGCTGTTCACTTCGAGGTAGGTTAACTCTTTAACTACTTCGAAATTATAGCTGCTAGTTATGATGTTTTGTCCCCGTTCACAGTTAAACTAATTTCTCTAGCCCTTTCTTCGATTGCTATAAATGCCTTAACGATAGATCGATGGGATAGAGCGATGATATCAATGAAGATAGTGCTCTAGTGTTAACGCTAGCCCTACGTACTATATGTTCAAACACAAGATTGAAGAAATCGCATCAAAATACATCACGAAATCCGGCGCATGTCTAGAACAGTTGTGATGTATGTGGCATATTTGTATCAGTTTTCTTGGGATTCCGAGTTCAGTCATCGCCTTATACAGTTCCAGGCGATGAATGCTGTCATACGCTGCCTTAAAGTCGATAAAGTGGTGGTGTGTCTCGCCTTAGAATTCGTTGGTTTTCACCAGGATTTGCCTTAGTGTGAGGATTGATATGTGTACAGTACTCTGGACAGGACCTTATAAGCGGCATTAAGCATGGATATGCCATAGGCATAGGACCACCGTTTTTGTTGATGTAGTAGGGGCAAAGGGAAATGACTCTACGCTCCCTAAAAAACAATCTCCAGGTGCCTTAAATAGCTCGCTAGTTAGATCGTCCAGTCCGGAAGTTGTGGAAGTGGTTTTTGTGGTTCACTTGACACGTTGTTGTTACCTTTTGGTAAAATTGCAATTTCCTCGCCTGACTGCTTCTCTTGTCCTTTCTTTTTTCTCTGGAGAAGCTGCTGTTCTTTCCTTTCCTTTGCTTGTAAACCACACTCTCATCCTACTATGCAACATGCATTTGTCTGCAAACGGTTTAAACTCAGAAAATCATTTGCAGCATTTCCGAAAGTTTTTTGGCATTGATAAATCTGCTATTTAGCATTCAATGCAGGTTATGAAAGCGTTGTAGGGTTTGAGATGTTCGTAGATCAACTACGATTGTTACCATCCGTGTATCCACGGTTTAAGACTCTAAGACTTCTTGCCTTAACATGCCTGTTCCCTGTTGCACTCACCATAGTATTTTTAAGTAAATGTTTGTCACGATCTTTTTCCATTTCTTGTTCGGAGGTGATATCTGCTTTATATCCGTTTAGAATCTGTGCTAGTTATTCAGCTGCATCCAGCCTATTCAAGATGTGGAAATTCCTTTAGTAAAAGTTGCATTCATAGACCTATTTTTCCGACAAAATTTTGCAAAAATGTTGCAATTTGATCTTTACCAGGATACCACCACTACTTTAAGTTTGTATTCGTAGTTCACGTGATAGGGCTTCTGCTTTATTTTATTTTAGTTTGACCACCAAGTCCTTAGTCTTGTAGGCTAGAGTTGGAATGGTTACAAACTTTCAATCAATCTTCTTGTAAAATAAGTTAAATGTAGCATATACTGTGGGCAAGATGATTTTTGCTCCCTTAAATCTACATCGGACTGAATATGCCCCCTTAAGTATATGCTACGAGCATTATTTCACAAAGTCATAACCTTTTGCTTGGGGGAACTCCAGTGGACGATTGAAAAAGAAGGAATGAAGGGGTTACGAATCTGAGAATAGGCAGGCGGTTAAAAAACATCAACTTTGACATCAGCTCTGAAATCATGGAGTTGACTGTATGAGGAGGACCTTGAAAACTAGAATATGCATCTTCATTTCTAGAGCTAAACAAAACTGCTATTTCCTAATAAAAAATTACAAAAAATTACTGACTCGGAGAGCATAACTTCATCAGAATATAACGCAAGAATCAATCAAATGTTGTCACTAGAACAAAGAAAAGCGAACTTATTCAGTTTACCTGTTCAGTAATCGAAAATCAGTTCCAAAGAAACAAAACTTTTGGTATCTTCATAAATTCAGAGGAAGGGTCGTTCGTAAGACTAATTAACCACAGAATGGTGGCCAATATAACGTCAACAACTTTGTCCAGTTCTAAGTTCCTATGACTAAACCAGATCACTGCCTCTCCAAACACCGTCCTTCGGCCTTTTGACGTATAATCCATTATTCTCAAGTACTGGAATATTACGATTGTGTTACAACAAAACAAAGTCATACGATTTCCAACACTTAATAAAAAGAAATCTGTGAACAGCCGGATTTTGTAACACTCACAATAACATTTAATACTCTTATCCATATGCGCGTGTTCCTGTATTCGTGTCTTTGAATACTAATTTCCTGATCATTACTGATTCTGTAAAGCGCGCGGTCATCGTAACTACTCGAAATCCGACAAAATATTATTCGTTTGGACTTTTATCACCATTTGCGTCCTTTTTTCCTTTTTCATTTCTGTAACAATTGCTGAATTGTTATTCTCTATGGATTTCGATGAGTAAACACTCAGAACAACCAGGCGCTGAGGCATGGGGTATGAACTCGCACCTCGGTCATAATGATCACATCGTCTCATGGTCTCAATCTGAGAGCCAATTCATGCAAAATAGTTACCATGAAAATTTACAATTCAAATTCTGGTCACATAATCTGAAGTCGCACTCTGTCAGGGGAGCGGTCATATGGCCTAGGAGTATCTACTCTGACGACATAAACGATTGTGGCCTTTTGGATGATTGTAGAGTAAACAAATTAAGGGTGATCACATTTTTTAGAGCAGACAATAAAACATGGAAATTCCCATCAAGAGAATACAAATGCTAACTTGTTGTGGTGTGGCACTAATCGTATAATTAACTTGAAAACGATGGTTTTGGAGACTAAGAGACGTGCCTAGCATATAGGGTTTTGTTGGAGGATGAAAGATAACATACTGGCATATGTGAGACTATCTTATTTCTGTATGTTTGGAACAACTTTATCTCGACCTATAAATGCTGTAACATATTGTACATATGTTATTTTACGAGCTATGGACTTCTTAGCTTGTCATTGACCTTGGGGCAGGTTTGGTAATAAACAAAAGTTTATGATGGTGGAATTATGTTCTAAAGGACCCTGGCATTGAAATGAAGTTAATCACACCATGGATAAGTAGGATCAAGAGTTGAGGTTAATTAAGACAGGAGGTATAATCATGGACACATTACGTTACATTACGAACTGCGTTGTGAACTATGGAAGTGTCCATATTGAATCTGGAGAAGTTAATTGGACTACCCTCCTACTTTGGTCATAATTGGAGGAATGTTTTAAGAAGGAAATACGAGTAAGCATGAACAGCATGAAAAACGTAAGGATGCCGTCTTTGAGCGGGTCATCGTGAAACGCAGCCGACATTATACCACGTCTGACAATGGATTCAGGTTTTGAGAATTTGTAACGGGGCGTAACTTTTTGGTAGCCATTGCGATCGACGCAAGGTACTCGTTTAGCAATCTGGATGTCAGAACTTTCCGAGGACAACTTCGAGTCCGATCATTAATTTGTTGCAGCCAGGATGCGAATGCGGATATCACAGGTAAAAAGGAGTCAAGTAAAACCTCCAAAATTCTGCAATAGGAAGAGACTGACATAATTTTTGACGATTGCCTGAAGCTTTTTCAAAGTCCTAGACCTCATACAAAAACCGTAGACCACCAATGGGAATCCTATTAACGAGCCATCAAAGCTTCTAATGTGATTGCTTTCAAAGGTTCGACACAAGAAAGCCTCTGGTTTGACGACGTTTGTAGGCAGGTAGCTGCTCGTGAGCTCTACAGGCAAAAATAAAAAGAAAAAAACACGAGAAGCGCAGGATGGAGGAAAGAGATGTTGCTGTAAGAAAGACGTTAGATTTTTTTTTTTACAGAGAATAAAGCGAACAAGGCAGAGATACAAAGCCAATAGTAGAGTTACAGTCGGCGCTGAAAATGTGAAAAGACTACTTCTGCAGCTCTCCGCAGAATGAACCATTCACCTTGAAGGAAGACGGCAGAGAATTCCGTTCTCCTGACCTAGACCAAGTTAAGGCAGCAATATCGATGGAACTAGTCCATTGTACATTTTGTAAGTTCCTTTTAATGAAATCTTTCTATTTTTCGAAGAATGATGAGTAAGCGCTTCAGTGATAGTGATAAATTGCCTACGTCAACGTCGAGTACCTGCAGCCTAATGCGAGCGTAAGCCGAACATTCACAGAAGTAGTGTTCCACAGTGTCGTCATCACTTTCACAGTAAACATAACAGGATGTTGTATCACTTATATCAGGCTTAGTAAAAGTATAATACCCCGTCACGACGCCAGTAAGCAACCAGCAGTCTTTCCTGCTAAGGGATTGCAGGAAGGCCGCTGATTTCCTTGAGACGTCGGGAAGAATTCGTTTGGTCTGCCTGCAACCTGAGTGGCCACGCCATTTGTAGTTGTGCTCATATTAAACCCAATGCCAATGGAAGACTTAATCGAAGACGCAGGCAGACCTAACGTAGTTTCGGTTCTTGAAAAACTCTCCTCTGAACCTTACTTAGCAAGTTCATAGATGATTGCACTTCCCGTGATGTCTTCAGTGATGTCTTGCTTGGAAATGGTAAGAGGGTTCAGAAAGGCCCTAAGCGCAGCTTGGCTGTTGCCACATATGCAAATGGTTCGCGCACTCCACCGGTTCTTTACAACATACAATAGTTCGTTGCCATCAGGATTGCGCCATATCCTACATCGGTTTTGAAGCCATCCATGAAGTCCCGGCTGCATTCCTTTGCATTACAGTAGTAGTTCTGTCACTGCATCAGACGGCATGTCCATAACACCAGAGTCATAGATAATCGGCGCGCAAGGTCACCAAAGCTTTTCAATCGGAAGATGGGTTTGAGAGTGCAGCCCATGATATGAATATTAAGGGGAGCGAGATTCATCAATGCATCTAGAGCGAAGCCAGGTGTGCTAGGTGTCCCTGCAGTCGAGACAGACCGCTCTTTGGAGTCTGGTAAAAGCATAAAAGCAGCAATGACATATTTTCATGAGAGCTTATTCCACCAGACAACCGATGCATAGGATATAACTGGTCTTATCATAGCTGTGTAAGTACAGAGGATCCTTCTCGGTGACAGGCACCTTGTCTTACGAAAGCTCGTTTTCACTGCCAGAAGGCCGACAATGCCTTTGAGGATTTCGACGTAATATGTTTAGTTCATAGAAGTTTGTTATCCAGGATGACACCCAAATACATTTAGCTTCTTTGGAGAATTGAATAATCAGACCAGACAGGATTCTCCTTCCCGTGAAGAGAATAACCTCAGTTTTTAGAGCATTGACTGAAAACACGTTACTAGTGCATCAGTCGCTGATCACGTCTAGGGCAGCCTGCGCATTAGAGCAGACAGTCTCTAGACATGATCAAACAGACAGTACAACTACATCATCTACGTCGATGAAAATGCCCAAGGCGTATTCCATATTGTCGAGTGCGCCGTCAATTCTACCTACCAGATTCTGAAGCGCACTCTCGTAGGATCTTGAGCGTTGGCAGGCGTGTTGCATCGCAGACAGAGGATGCATTCGCAAATCAGTTTTGCGCACAAAGATCTAGACCATTCCTTTAATACTTTTCAGCATGAAGGAAGTCAGACTTCTAATTCTGAAACTCTTGACGAGCGTGTAGTCCAGTTTTCCGATTTTCGGTACAAAGTCTACTTTCAATGTTCACCAGGATTCCCTAAATTCCTAAATTCGATGTACCAATGGTATGACATGAAGATATCTGATTGTACTTTCCAGACAGCGATCTCGTAAGCATACCTGTTGGATAACGTTAAGTCGATTACTTGAAGTCTTTTTACCCTCGTAACAAAAGTTGGCTGAAAGCCAACATTGTTGGCACCCAGGTCAAACAAGAGTATGAAATCCAGAA
The DNA here is from genome assembly GCA_949129095.1 of Volucella bombylans. Lineage (NCBI taxonomy): Eukaryota > Metazoa > Arthropoda > Insecta > Diptera > Syrphidae > Volucella > Volucella bombylans. The sequence continues at coordinate 119,845,116 of OX422142.1, read as the reverse complement.
GAATATTCGATCTTATGTTAGGTTGCATTTGCTACTGTCCCAAAAAGTATTCTTAGCATTAGCATCGCAGCATATTTATCACAATACGCAATGAGTTCGGCTACCGCTTTCAGTGGTGGTGGTAATAACGAATCATAGGGAAAATGATCAGACGCAACGATGAATTTGTGCCATTTTCTTTTCGTTTCGTAGCTTTTGTCTGTAGCAACTTAAGTAATCTTGGCTGCAAAGTTGTAAAAATTTAGATGGTGAGAGTGAGTTCAGTAGATAAAGACAAATTATCGAAGCTCAAGTTTAATAAAGATACTGGCGCAGCCGGACTACTCCATATGAAGCTATTTACAGCAGCTGGAGATCGCCTGGTTGGCAACATCTACTCACTTTTATATCTTACAGAAGAAGTAAGCCCGATGTATGGGAACCCAGCTTATCGGATCCACAAAAAACGGAGACCCTTTTAACTGTGCTTAGTGGATAATTCCTCTAAGATACTTTCTGCTGGATTATGTGAGCGTTCAGTGCGGTGGGTCAGAATTTCATCATCAATCAAATATTTAAACTATGGCAGAATTTGGAAAAGACCGGACACTCACCATCTCTTTGTCGATTTCGAAGTCGCATATGACAGCGTGCATAAGGACGAGCGAGGACTAGTTTTAACATCTCTGCCAAACTCATCGTTTTGTGCACAATGATCATGGTCGATAATGTATTAATTGAGACATTAAATGTCAATAAAGCTATTAGACAACGCGACACACTGTCATGTGACAGCATTGTGCTAACCTCATTGGCCAACAAAAAAGGCACAATTACTTGCGTACGCGGATGAAATTGTAAACGATAAACGAGGGCAAAATAAAGTACGAGTACATGCTGTTATCTGAAAAGGATACACAATACCTAAGTTATAACTTCTATGTAGTTAAGGACTTCGTCTACGAGCATCTTGGTTCCGCAGTTGACATCAGCGCAGTAATCAAACGCCGAATTACTCTTGCCTGTTTTTCTGGGCTCAGGAGGCAAATGAATAACAGAGTCCTCTACCTCCAGTTGTTTTCAGATAGTGTGAATAATAAATTTCAAACCAGTTTTTCTTACTTACACAGGCACCCCTTTAATGATGAATGGACTACAACGTTATTTTTTCGTCAGAACCATTTTCATTTGATGAAAATTTAACATCGGTTTCACTTTTACGTGACGCCTTAATATTTGTTTAACCCACTCCAGTATGGAAACGAAACTGAATTTTACTTAAGAAAATTTGTTTTGTTATTTGTTCGGACATACAAAGCTTAAATCCAAAGTCGTACACAAAAGCACGTTTGTCAAAAAATTTCACAAGCACTCTGCCTTTATAGCCGCAAACATACAATTCAAATTGATGCCTTTAACTATTAAATTGTAGTATTCCAAAAATAATTTCTGTCTTATTGAACTCGGACACGTATTTTCGACCAATTTAACTGCAACTTGCATGAACTTCTGACATTAACAATCATGCAGCTTTTTCTGGGTTGCACTTAAATAGTAGAAAAAAAAAATCAGACCGTCGTCGTCGGTTGATTTATTTTTGGCATATGCCTGATGTCCAAATAGCGAACGAAAGATGTATTACTTGGGACCAGACGGAGATATTTTTTCACAAGTGTAGTGAAACATAAAAGTACATTTCAGTGGGATAAAAATAAAACGCGCTGAGTTGAAATATGTAAACAGATTTGTTTCGAAATTTTCGGGTGATTGTCATCGACAAGGCCAGTGGCAAGATTTTTAATTGCATTGGCGAGAGTGAGCATTTTTTTTTTCAAATTTTATCAAAAAAAAAAAAAAAAATTAGTGTTCTGCGGCCTACGAGCAGACAAACCGCATGATACGTAGTCAAAAATCACAGAGCGTTTTTGAATTACAAATGAAAAAATGAAAAAAGATTTACGTAGAAAACTGACAAAGGAAACCCGTGATGAATATACGAGTAATTTGCAGAAAATTTGCAAGAAGATAGAGATGCAAATGCCATGCACTTTTAAAACATGCATACAATGTCTGGAAGCTTATTTCCGGATGGCTTTTCTATAGGTTTCTCCTCGAACTTAGAGTCGAAAACAAGATCTGTCTTCCGAAAAGTAAGAAAAATTGATGGACTGCACTGGAACTGTTATTGGCACGGTTGCGAAGTTAAAAAGTATTTTTACCATTCGAAGGCTTACCTCATAGAAATGTGCTCGCAAAGAGTGCGCGATCCTCAAGTGACGGTTTACCCATAAACTGAGACATTCATAAAGGTTATACTCGTATATGATATCTACTAAATGGTATCTAAAAGGTGTATAGCAGAACATTTTCAAGTTTAATATTTGTTCTTCGTTGAAAATTTCTTTCACTCTGTATGAGATATACTCGTATGTAGAATGGACTGTAAAAATATCTGTAAAACAAATAAAGACACGACCGTTTGATCCTTAAACTTGAAATGCCGCTTTATTTTTTCTGTAAAAAAATTGCATGTATTTAACCTTTAGATGTAAAGTCACGGCTGTCAAAATTGCTTGAGTGTGGCGTTGTTGCACAGTGTACTAGGTGCATGTGCATAGCAATGTTCTCACATGCAACCTATGTTGTGGTGACGACGCAACAGTATTAAATAAAGACAAATACAGCGTTTCTCATATTTTATGTATTGAGTTTGGCAATGCAGATTTTATGCTTTAAAAACAATATCGTCTAAGTGCCGTCCATTCCTCTCAACATACTCTTGCAATCGGACACGCGAAACCAAAGTGTTCAATGGCAGCAACTTCATGGCGGATATTTTCTTGTAGGGCCTGAATTGTTCGGCGATTGTAAATCCCCATAAAAAAAAGGTCTGTTTACCGAGGTGCCCAGGGTATGTCTTCGCACTTGCTGATTCATTTATTGGGAAAAATTACTCTCAGTTTTTCCATTGATTCTCTAGCTTTGTGTAGAGTAGCTCCGTGTTGATGAAATTGTATTTTGTTGTTGAACCCGGGAAATACGAGTAGCTAGAGTTGTGGTACCAAAAACTCGTCGATCATCGGGCAATACATGTCAGCAGTGACTGTCTCTCGCTGGTTAAAAAAAAATAAGGGCCAATAATCCCTCGGGCAGAAATTGCACAACACACTGTGGTTTTTGGATAATACTAACGTAAGCCACAATATTCCTTTTCGATTTAAAAGGATTGCGCATAATTCCGCGTTGAATTTGGGCTGCGTGTTCTGGCGCGGCTGCTGACCTTCTTGTATAAACTTTCCAACCTACGTGCAGATAAGTTGCGTGCTTGGCTCATAACGCACTCGTCGAATATTGAAGTGAGTGCAAACCGCGTGACTCGCACAAACCAACGAATCACCGCACTTTAAATATTGTGCGATGCACTCCCGTAAATCACGCGTGTCGAACGATACCCCTCTCACTTACCTCGCCCTGTTAGTTTAATAATTTAAACTTGAAAATTTTCAGCTGGATACCCTTTACAACGTGTAGTCCAAATGCAAATTTCTTTCTGAATCATATGTTATTTTGACACTGACAGCTCTCTCTCTCTCCCTCGAAATCTGCTCTCACTCTGAATTGCTTTACGCTTGAACAACGTTGGGAAATATTACAAACTGATTTAAAAAGTGATTGCTATGTTGTTGCCCCCAAACAGTGCGTTTATTGAAAATAAGTTTCGGCCGAAATGAAGCATCCACAGCGTGTGTTGGACGCAAATTTGTGCAAAAAATTCGTGAGACTGGCTTGTTTGCAAAGAATACTTACGATCTCTACCGTCGCGTCGTTCGGTACGTACTGACAAGAATGTGGCTGTTTTGGCTGAGAGTGTTCAATTCAATCCAGGAACATCGACTCGCCATCGATCTGAACAACTCAACTTTTCACGCATCAGCAGATCTTGTATTCCTTTACAAAGTCCAATTGACTCAGCATAATTGAAGGCAAACAATCATCCCCTTCATTATCACCTCTCGCATTGGGGCTTACAGCAGCTCGAATTGGACGTCGAATTTGGCCGAAAAATATTTTTTTTCTGACGAGGCGCGTTCTCATCTCGGCGGGTATGTTAACAAACAAAATTGCTGCATCTGGGGATCGAAAAGCCAATGTATCCACAGAGATTCACAGTTTGGAGCAGATTTTTGAGTGGTGGCATCATTGGCCCATTGTATTTCGAATATACTGCTGGAAACGCCATTTCGGTCAACGGTGAGTGCTACAGATTTGATTTTTATTTGATTTGCGGCCCGGGTCAACCCCGGACAGTTTATTGAAAATGTTTAATGCAAACATATAACTTAACAAACTAAACTTAAAACTATGACTTATAACTACTATTTCTACTTAAGCTAAGGTCTATTGACGGGAAAAATGGTTATTTAGGGAATTTCGAAGGGCTGGACTGCTGCAGTGGAAATCGAACACTTGACGTATCCTATTTCACGTAGCATACGACACAGTGGCTCGTTGAGATCATAAGTTGTCCTGTGATTATTCGGACGAAGAAGGTTGACAGATCTTAAATGACACGGGTTGGTGTTGATTGGGATTTGGGAGAGTATTGTGGGACAATCAATGATACCGGTTAAGAGTTTGTGTATGAAGAGAATATCGGCGGACTCCCGACGTTTTTCCAAAGACAGAAGACCGAGTGTTTTTAGTCGATTTACATAGGGGGGTAAAATATTGTGGTCAGCCCATGGTAGCCCACGTAATGCGAAACGCAGGAATCTACGTTGGACAGCTTCAATGCGGAGAATATGTACATCATATTAAGGAGACCATATCTCGCTGGCGTACTTGAGAAGTAGACGAACTAAGGTTATGTATAGGGATTTGGTTACATAGGGGTCGGAGAATTCTTTTGACCATCGTTTAACAAATCCGAGAGCGGAGTTAGCTTTCCTAATTACGGAGTCAATATGGTTGCGAAAACTAAGCTGTGTATCACAAATGACACCCAAGTCCCGCATTGAAGTAACTACAGCTGCTCTTCGATTTGATAAATATAGGGTTTTCCAGTAAGGACTTGACAAATTTTTTTTTAAATAAAACGCAAACCATTTGAGATATTTCAAAAACTTTATTATCGGCTCGAAGTACAATCAAAACATTTATGAATGGAACTCGACTTCGTTTATATGGCCACAGTAGGCACGTTTGCAGCGGTCGATTCGTTGGACCCAATTTTCAACAACTCGGCCGAAACGGCCGCTATTTCGCGTTCAATGTTGGCTCTGAGCTCTTCCAATGTCGTCGGCGTGTTGGCATAAACAAATGACTTAACGTAGCCCCACATAAAATAGTCAAGCGGCGTTAAATCGCACGAACGAGGCGGCCAATCGACTGGCCCATTTCTTGAGATAACACGCTCACCATACTTACTCTTCAATAAATCGATTGTAGCGTGTGCTGTGTGGCTTGTGGCACCATGCTGTTGAAACCACATGGCGTCCAAGTCCATATCTTCCAATTCGGGCCAAAAATAATCGGTGATCACGCTGACCAGTCACACTAACGTGACGATTGTTATCGTCGATGAAAAAATATGGCCGAATAACGCACCAAACAGTTATTTTTTGTGGATGAAGTGGTGATTCATGAAGCACATGTGGATTTTCACCCGACCAGTTGGTCAAAGTCAGAACCAGATTTAACGTACTGTTGCCATAACCGGTTTCTTTTATTACGAAGTGTACGAAGTTCTTTGTTATACCAGGGAGGAGATGACGAAGGATTTGTGCGTCGAATAAAAGGAGTAGTTTGCCTTATACAGTGGAAAATCTTATCGTAGAAGATAGCTACAGCAGAATATGCGGTTAAGTTACTGTTTTGAAGAAAACTACAGAGCCATGATTACTGAAGTTTTGTGGGTTGAAATTGAAGAAATGGATTGGACGATCTTTGGTTTCAACACGATGGCGCGACACATCACACAGTCCATCAAACAATTGATCATTAGCGCGCTAAGTTCGTTATACGTTTTCTTGTAGGAAAAGATCAATGTTATGCTATATACATTTTCATATTATACAATCCAATCCAGCCATCCGTGAGATAGGGCCAGAAACAGTCAACAAGGTCTTGGAAAATTAGGTTGACAGGATGCGCTACTGCGAAGCCATATAAATTAAACCGTATTCCATAGATAATGGGAAAGATCGCTATTTTTAATAAAGCCGTAACATACCAAAAATAACTGATTTTTGTTCACTTTTTTTTATTTTTAAAAAGAAAGTTGTATTTGAACCACCCTGCATAGATGTTCATTGTTTTTTTCAGGCTTGACATAGTTTAGTCATGCCCAGGTCATGAGGTCTTATTGTTAAATACAATAAAATAAGACCCTTACCAAAATATATCTTTTTTGACTGTTCAGTACTTGGTTGTGTACGATTAGGATAAACACTGAGCGGCGTCAAACTGGCGATGCCCAGTACTTGATAAGTCTCAGACTTGATCATGCTGGAAATTAAGAAAAAGTTACACTTTTATGTCCTGGCAGAAATCCGGTGGACTCTTGAGCTACTTGAACGTTTTCGGAGCTAAGTTCAAAATAATTTTGCTCAGAAATAGGTGGCGTATAGGTGGTATAATGAACCGACGGCTTCTCCCACATCGCCAGAGTAAATTACTGGCTCCGGAATATCCAATTCTCATCGATCGAAGCCATCCCTAATCTACCCTAAAACCATACTGTTTCGAAGCAAACGACAACCCGGATAAGGATGCAACGTGAGAAAAGGTCATGTAATGTTCCGACGTTCAACAAGCCACCTACAGGATATCAACTAGCGTTGGCCCTAGACTGCTATTGAATAGATATCAACGCCATTTAGAAAGTGTGGTGCGATATACCGGAAGGAGGAGGAAAAATTGAGGCATATACTACGGTGATTGTTACAAAGAACAGTGGCCACGTTAAAATTGGATACGAATTTGTTATAAGCGGTAGACGAAGGCCATAAAATTTGAGCTTAGGGCACGTTACCGAACGTATTGTTACAGTCTATATCAAAGCCAAATTTGGTAACATCAGCCCGATATGCACTCATCATACGCACCTCTATTGGAGAAACAGACGGATGTTCAACGAGATCCTCGAGAAATTCGAGAAATTCGAGGAGCACTGCTCAAAGTATTAAAGCTAAAATCGTTTTGATCTCAAATCTTTCAGGAAGTCTGGCCTATGTTTAGGAAATGAATTTCTGGTAATTTGCTTTGCTGTGGCCTCATATATGCTAGCATAAGGTTTCTTTACCTTAATATTCTATGCCCAACTATTCCCAAAGGATCATAGTGGTAACTTAATCATACAACATCCAGCCAAATTGATCATGCTGCGATCTTCAATATTATAGATGTTTCAACATTCCAAGCGGCGAATAGCGACTCGCACCACTAACTGCATAGTTGCAGCCAAAGTATATGTCTCAGACGCTGGAACAACGGAAAAATACTGTGAGGAGAGTCAACGTTGAGCAGCTGCAATTGCAAAAAATCTCCCCAAATCTTTGCGGATTGCGTACAGGCTTAAGCAATTTGCATTACGTACTGATGTTCAGCGGCATCGATGCCAAGAAGCCGCTGGCTTACAAGCAAACAAGAGTTGTAGCAAAATAAATCACCAATGAAGATTTGCGTGCGAGGAATATCGGCTTTTTCGGAGAAATAGAACAATATACGGAAGTTTTAATTAAAGAGAACAAGAATGCAAAGAAATTTAGAAGTAGAGATTCAGTCGGTGCTGTATCTTGTATTTAACTTGGTCGCTATCTGTATGGCATCTGTATAGTTTCCGGCAGATTTACAATTGATCAAATATTAACAACCCAAGAAGCTTAGATCGGTACTCGCCAACTCTTTTTAAAACTTACCGCATGACAGCATCTATAGAGACGAGGTATACAGAGCCATTTCTAGTTCTGGCATGGCTACCAAACTCACTAGTTGATCTTGATGTTGATGATCACGAGATGATGGAGAAGGTTGGCTGCACCGTAAAGGCCGAATACAGTTCTTCTTCAAGGTTTTAGGCAAGGTGATGCCTCGTTGGGTGAATTCTTTAAAATCGAGAAAATTGTGCGAAAATCTAAAGCCAACGTCAGAGGGACAATATTTCAAATATGTGTCTATCTCTCTTTTGGTTAGGTACAGTGGCTGTTGGAAAAACCAAGCCACTTAGATTTATTGGTTCATTGCGATGCCACTTGGGTATATGATACTCCTACTCTTGAAATCAATTTGAGCTTCTGACGAAGCGTAGGAGACTGTTAGTGTCTATATTGTTTAGGTCGCTTGTCATTGTATAAGAAAACTCCCAAGTGGAGTCTTGTCTCCTCATCCTCCTCCTCGCCCATGCAGCTCGTGCAGAAGTCGTTTGTGAAAACGCCAAGACTTTTTGCTTGCTTGCACTGGACAGTATCTAGTGATGACACCTACGAGTATGATAGCGCTGAAATGTTTACTATTTAGAAAGATCGAATTCCTAGAGTGATTCAAATCCAGTTTGGCAAGATTTGTTTGATCACTAGACATGTGGATCTAAATGTCCAACTAAGGTTTGTTCTTCTAATAGCATCTTTAGTTCTATCATAGTGTGCACATTTCGATTTGTATACTGATGATACCTTTTTCAGATAAGATAGGTAGTGTGGTTTCAATTTTGGTGAGTTCGTCGGCCCTACAATTCCCTGGAATATCTCTGTGGCCATCCAACATAGGTGGATGCCAAACTGCTCTGCTACCTCCCATAGAGATGATCGGCAGTCAAGGGGGGTTTAATAATTGAGGGAGGCTGAATCTAGGGATCTGATTGCGGCCTGACTATCCGAAAAGATGCAGATATCCTTTGTTTTAGAAGGCGAAAGTAGAGCCTTAGATTAAACTTACCTGAGAAAACACCACCACAAGCCGCTATCAGTTTTGAATGGATCCAAAGGGAAATGGATTGGCTTGCCATCCATGAAAATATCTTTCTCCCAGAAGGATCTAGAGGAGATGCTTACGTGAAAGCCTTTGTCAAACCAGTGTTGGGGCATGATGTAATCGATGTTCTCTGGAAGTATTCTCAATGTATTAAGAATATAAGTGTGGCTAAATTGTTTATTTGTCCACTATGCAGTCGCTTTAATAAACATATCGAGGGGTGTCAGGTGAAACAGAATATCCAGTGCTGCGGAGGGAGTAGTGCGTAAGTCTCTGCTTATGCACAGGTATGCTGTTCCTTTGACTTTGCTTAGTTTTCTGCAGTTGACTGCATTGTCTAAAGCTGTCCACTAGACAACTACCCCGTAGGTGAGTATTTGTAGTTTTCCTTACTCTTTCAGAATATTTTTATATTTTCTAGTTTAGTTTCCTGCCAAAAATAAGACCAAGATTAAGGGAGACCGTTGATTAAGGGAGGTTTTAAGATTGGAATTTTATATTCCCTGGAAAAGAGGAGAAGATCAGTTTTGTGGGGGTTTCTTTCCATTCCACAACGTTGCATCCAACGAAGGTTTTCTCAGTTGTTCTAGAGTTTTCGGGAGAAAGGATGACTTATAGGTCTGAGGTCTTTTGGGGCAACATGAGAATATTTTCCGGCGTTGGGAATGAGAACTATAATACGTTAACTTCTCTCTATGACAAGGGAATGCGAACCATTTCTACGCAGCTCCTCACGATATTCTCCAGCATTGACAGAATGATATCTGAGGACATTTGTAGCTCGGTAGGAATGTATTATACCGTCTGCCCCAACAGACTTGTATGGTTTGAGGCTATGCAGCGCTTAGAGTAGCTTGTCTCTTCTAATCAGAGTGTGCATTTTAGTTGTGGCAGCAGTAGTCATGCTGGAGTTGTTACTGGCCGCGAACAGGAAGCTACTTGGAAAGTGGGTGTGCAGAAGCAGGTTGAGTGATTCAGCACTTGAGGTCGTCGAGCCATCGATTTTCTTGAAACAGTTAGGTATCATAGGATTGGTAGAGCAGATTTTTCTTAACCGCAATGCCTCGATTTTGTTATTTTGCCACCGAATGACCTCCAAGATTGTCGCTTTCCATTCCTCAAATCTTTTTTATATACAAGTATTTTGTGGGATTCCTTATATGGGTCCTTGTCTGCCACTTTTATGTGCTTTTTACTTGGTTGAAAATGTTCCTGCTTGCGCTGCTAAGCGGTACCAGCGCTGATGTCCACCAGTGTGACTTTTTCTTGCAATGGCAGCAAACAGCTATTACCTGATTGAGAGCCAAGATAGACGTAGTTGTGGCCAAGATATGCCGATGCCAACCAGGGGTAGTCTCGACTCTAGCAACGGTTATGTCGTGGTCGCTGACTGGTCGTTTTACTAACATACAAGTTCTGATCTTACTTATGGGTGTAACTATAATACTTACATACGCCTACGAGCTGTACAGTAACATCGACCTGGTCAGAAAAGTATTCAACAATCGTCTGAAATATCTACGAGCATGCCAGGTAGAGCTAGTGAATTTTAACGCTTCGACGCGAACAGTTTCTGTTTCATTGTCTTTGGTGGCGTACTCGAGTACTACGATCTTTAGGTTTTTGATTGAGAAGGAGACTGAGGCAGAAGCACCTCGCAGAAGACACTTTTTCAATAGAAATAGTGAGGCTAGTCGAGTACGGCTAACGAAAAAAATCGATTCTGTATAATAGACATGGATTCATTTGGGAAAGTTCCGATTCAAACAGAAGAAATAAGAGCCCTTAAGTTACTTCTGTTTAAGACTGTGGCGAAAGTTGTCATAAATTTGTTCTGTGAACTGGAATTTACGTGTAAAGTCGATTTGATTTTATGCACCATAAGACGGAAGCTGTTTCCTTTGAGATTATCCTTTTTTCTAAGCAATCAGTTTCATAAGGAGGAATAAGGTGAAATTCCTGAAGTTGCTTTTCTTCTGTTTAAAAAAATAACTTGAGATAGAAATCTCAATAACCCATAAGATCTTCGATCTGTGCTATACATGTATAATGCTCAAATGTACGGAACCAAATTATATATTATATGCGGTCAAGAGGTGCAAACATCGAATTTCAAGCCAAGTTCAACAGCCAAGAAAAACAGTGAGAACAAATGCGAGGCACTAGCCGTCTACAAAGAATATGCAATCAACTTTCTGGCCCTGATAAGGCTGAACTGAGTTCTAAGGATGAAATTTTCAATGGGGTAAGCCTTTGATTGTCCAAGCACATGTATGCTGAAACGCCACAATTCCTTGAAATTTTGAAGGTATTCAGCAAGAGTGTCATGCTAGTCAGTTTCATTTCAGCACTATCATTTCGGAGTTCTTGATCATACTTTCGTAGTTATGAAAGAGTGGGTCATTTTCATTGTAAAGATACGGAAATTGTGTAATGCTAAAGTTGACTTCGCCTTGTGTCTACTGTGTTTGTTTAAGATACTGTTTTGCTTAAGATTTTACATCAATATTGGAATCCACTTTAACGCTGTTTCTCTGATATATACTACTCCTGTCTAGGTTTCTATTTGAGTACGATAGTCGTCGGTCTGAGATTACAGTGATGTCATCTTCTGAGAACGTAATACAGGTGATACATTTGTGACCGGCGCCGCATAAGAGTTCATGTATTAACTTCGTCACGGCGACAGCTCCTGAGGGTTTTCTGTTTTCATAAACTTAATGCCCCTTACATTTTAGCCGGTGGTCCTACAATACTCCTATGTAAATATATGTAAAATTTCAGTTCTATTCAGTGCTTTTCGAGTTTTCCAAGAAGGTGTTCAACTTTTTAGGATTTTTGTAAGGAGTTAATGGTTGACGTCAATAATTCTGTTGATTTATATTCGATTACATCGACTTCTTTTACCTTCCACCTTCATAATGGAACTTCGTACGTTATGTTTTATTAGGGTGGATTTAGAATAGATAGAACTCCTTTTATTATTTTCATTGTTACTCTGTGTTGTAAAAAGGGTTTTATTAATATGTCCCCATCATTTGTATTCTTAAAATACGTATCTAATAAGCTAAGCTAACCACGATATTGCTGCTTTCCTCTTTTTAATCGTATTGCACATATAACTTCGGCGTGCTTTACCATTCTGCTTGGATTACGTGCATTTTCCTGATTTTCTCTATGAGAAGACCATGTATGGTGGTTCCTTCGGATTAAAGTCAAGCTCCGCTGTCTCGAATGAAATAACAACATAGCTTTGGATCTGCAGTATCCGTTTGGCTATAGATTTGCTAGCGAATATTAGACCTATGTATGTTTAAGAAAACCTAACCTGCTGTTGAAAATATATCTGCTTTTCTTGAGCTATTCGCATCTTTGAATTAGTTCAGTGCTGTTTCGAAATGGTCTAACTAGGCTCGCTTTGACGCATTTAAAACTTGACAGGCCGTATACTATACGCTTTGATTATCTATAGATCTCTGAACAATGTGTCTCCACCATCCACAACATAGTCACTATTCTTTGCGATCAGCTATGAGAACATATCTATTCTGATGACATTTGAGTTCATTTCCACAGCTGTCATCCATCAAAACCTAAGGGTTTTGCCACCATTTCCCAGATAACCCTTTTCCCATTTTCAAAAATAAATAAAAATAATAAAGTTCGATTTAAAATTAAAGTTTTGAAATTCTTCAGTTTCGCTTCTTTTATCTTTTTATTACATAACATAATATCGTTCATGACATCATTAAGATCCTCAAATACCTCAGGACCGACAGATGAATCACTTTGACAATTGTGCAAGAGATGGATGGATTTAAAAAAAAATCTCAGAACAGATGCATTCGAATGTATAACATTGAAACAAATCTCATTCTATCCGGTAGCATTATGTTATTTACAATTTACGGCAAACTTGTCAAATTCATCTTACATTCACTAACTTATCCCGACTCACTCGCTAACTCACGTCACAAGTGAATGCCAAAAATTGACGGAGATAGATAGAGATTTACGAGCAACACTACCAGATGGCCCATTGCCCACCAGACAAGTGGACAGACAGATAGTTTTAGGCGAAAAACTATAAGTTTGCAACAATTTCCCGAGAATACTTGTACAAAGTGCAATGTTTAAATCGAAATTGGACAAAGGTAAAAATAAACTTTGACATCTGTCAGATGTCATACAAATCGATGCACTTGCTTCGTCGTTGTTTCGCTTGAAGTGCGCCGAATTTTGCGTTTGAGTTTAATTTTAGTTTTTACTCCCGCTATCTATTTTAACATATTATAGTCAATCAGAATTGACCTTTACTTATGTGACTTTTATTGATTGTCATTATTTTTATATTGCAGATGCTGGGAACAGCATTACTAGGGAAACGTGCCACAAAGGTAAGTACATACTAACAGTAGGCGATTCTTGTTCATGGTTCTCGGTTAATTTAATTTAATTTCTTTCATTTCAGTCGGTGAAAAAGAAACCATTCACCGAGGAGGAACTAAAAGGTAAGTTTTGCGATTTTTAGTTCAGATATTTTTAGATATAGTTTTTTAAACATATTGTAGTACTATTTAATATGCTTTGTGACAACTGTTCCCCGTCAGGAAAACAAGTTTAATTCACTGAACCAGCGTGAGTATTTCTATTAATAGTACCATTAGCAGCTACTCACTTAGGTGGCGCCACAGCTCGGTGAATTCGTAATCTAGGTGTTACGAGTAGTAGTGAACGTACGTAATTCATATATTTCCAAGCTAAAAATAGGAAAAAACAGGACTCACTAAAGGTATACCCGAGTGTCCATAAAGCAAATGCTTTAGAATCGTATGGGAAGAGTCGTAGACGAATCACTAGCTTTGTGGATTAAGGCAATGCTAATGAACAGAACTCTGATTGCGGATGCAGCCAATATACTCATATGTATATTGGTCGTGGTAAACAGAGTTTTACCGCAGGCCTGAGCCCTATTTCCATTGGTATGATTCTGACGCAAAGCTGAACTGTTTTGAAGATTTGGTTACTGAGTTGAATGATTTATGTACATAAATGTGCTATGTAAATGCCGGTTTATGTGCGAAATAAAAGCTCCCCTTGGTATACAAGAGCGGTAATCGAGACTATCAAAGCTTGTAAAAATCTTTATAGGAAGTGGAAGCTTCGTCCTTCTCCTTCCAATTTAACCGCTTACTGTCTTTAAGCTGAATGCGATTCTTCCTCCCAAAAAAATTTTGGTGTGATCTGCGAAAAATTGGAATTTTTAGTGCTAAAAGTGATTGATCCTGATGTTCTAAATAAATGTTTTCTTGAAGACAGTACTAAAGAGTTACGTTTCAATTTTCAGAAAATTCGTCCTTTCATCCAGTAAGAGGTTTTTAACCTCGATCCGTAAATGAGAATGAAGTTGCTAACTGTGTTACAGCCGTTAAATCAAATGCTATGGTTGAAGATGGGGTACCACTATGTAAAACTGATTTTGCCTTACATCGTATCCCATCTAACCCATATACTCGTAATTAACCCCAGCTTTACAAAGTCAACTTTCCCCAAGTCCAAGAAAATAGCTCGATTTGAACCTATAGCGGAAAAAACTACTCCGAACTCTGCAGCTGGTTATAAGTATTTTACCATGGTTGTCAAACGTCTTTGTGAAATCCATAACAAGTCAACTTCTGGATTATTTATCTTTTAATGGCCTTTTGTATGGGGTTAAATCCGGTTTTAGATCCAACCACAGTTGTTATAATGCAATGGTTAATATTTTGGAGGGTATAAGTTCGATAAGGGAGGTGTTACTCTTATTTGCTTGCTTGATTTCTCAAAGGCTTTTTATAAGGTAAATCACAACACCCTGTGCTGGAAATTAAAACATCTCTTTGGTTTTGATAATGGTGCAGTAAGGAAATTTGAAAGCTTTCTTTTCGACAGATTTCGAAATTCTAGTTCAGTTCTTCTGCCAGTGAAGCGGGGAGTACCCCAGGGATCAATCCTTGGCCATTTAATGTTTTGTATGCTTATAAATGACTTGCCATCTGTCTGTACTCATACCCCGGCACATCTATATGCTGATAATATTTAGCATGTCTAAGTCATGTTGTTAGGCTAAACTTGTTAACCATTTCAATGAGGTTCTCTGCAGTATTCATTCCTGGTCTAAAGTTAATGGGTAGTGGGTAACTGCGAGTTAGCTGACTACGAGGCAGCACCAGACGAAGGCTAGGTATACAAGTAAGTCTTATTTTGCTCTTGATTACATATGATACATATGCCAGCGCTTGATCCAATCCTCGAAACATTTTTTATATTCGATTTTCGGTATGCCCATCAGTGCTTCCTGCGATTTTTCCATTACTTCCTCACGGCGTTGTGAAACGCGTTCCCCGTAGTGGTTTTTTAACTCGATTGAACAGAAAGAAGTCACAGAGAGCCAAATCGGAACGGAAACCCAAATCATTAACCAAAATGTCTTGGGCGGATCCATAGGCAATGTTCAAGTCCTCCGCTATCTATCTGATGGTTAATTTGCGTTTATTGACCAACATTTCTTTTACTCCATCAATGTTTTCGTCGTTTTTCGATGTCGATGGTCTGCCACTGTTTTCATCATCTTCGAGTGACTCATGACCACTTTTGAACCGCTCGTGCCACTGGTAAACGACCGTTTTCTTTAGAGAATCCTTGCCGAAACACTTTTCTAACATTTCCAACGTTCGCGTATCATTAAATCCGTTTTTTTCGCAAAATTTAATACAAGTTCGTTGTTGCAAATTTAAATCCATTTCTAAAATTGTAAAAAATCGCCAACACACACAGAGATAGATGTACTCTTGGCTACGTAACTTTTGCAAATGTCAAGCTATGACGCTAAGATTTAGAGGGAATGTCAACCACAGATTTACCAACTTAACAAAAAAAAAAACAGAACTCAAATCGGAAAAATGGGAGAGCCACACGGTGGTTATTCCGGGAACCTTATCAAGGTGGTATACTGTAATACCGACTCCTTGACCCAAAGCAAATTCCTAGTACCATTTAATGATGTAGTAAGATATGTTCATGGATTATGCAGAACTGAGCACATTTCATTTTACTAAATTGTGGAAGTCTTTACCTATGTATAGGTTACATCACACAGACACCAAAATGAGCCCATCGCGATCCCTGTGGAACCAGTTGAATTTGTCTTCAAGGCAATCGCCCTGGTGAAACACTCAATTTCCCTGCAAAAGCCAAGAAGAGCTTTGAAGTTCGTGCCGTCTATTTCCTCTAGGTTTTTGAAAAAGTATTTGCCTAAAAATTTTCTTCGACTACGCGATATTGCCCCGCATTCACACAGTATCTGTGTTATGTCCTCAACAGCTTGCAGATGACCGTAGAATCTGCAAATATCTGTATCTGATAATTTGAGTCTCTTTGCGTATTGCCGCAGGAGACAGTATCCTGTCCAGATTCAGAAGCTTATACCTGTTTAATTTTATTAACTTACTAGATCTTTTGCAGTCAACAGACTTCACCACCTTAGGTTGGCGGTCTTTGTGATTTTTTTCCTCGATAGTGCCCCTCACTATGCAAAGGGATGATTGGCAACCTCACTATTGTCGATTAGCTCGCATGCTTGTTCATTTCCTTTAATACCGCAGTGTCCTGGCACTCAGTACAGTCTTACGCGGTTCTGACTGCATAGTGCCTAGAGCACTGTGCGCCAGCCCCTGACTGAATTAGAGTTGACGTTGCTTGATTCCTATATATAAGTATGTATAAGCCCATCTGTTTGGTTGTAATCGCACTGATAAATCTCCCTTCCTTTGGTATGCATCACATAGGGTGCACTCTCAAAGCTATTGCGGGACTGTCTGCGTTTCTCAGTAGGAAAGACTGCTGCAGACTGCTCTGCGTCTTAGTGTGCTAAGCATAAGTGACACAACATGCTACGATGCTTGATTTGAGAGTGATGATGGCACTGCCGAACACGTGTTTTCTAAGTGCCTGGCGTACGCTGGATGTGTTGGTTGCTGGTACTATAGTACTCTTTATTACTTAATCGTTTTCTCATTTTTCATTTCATTTCATTTATATACAAGGCTTACAATGGAGAAGTTCCGTGTCTTAGCTCTCTGTTCCGATGGAAGAAAAATGGGGAAACTGGTATGGTTCCTACTACAAGGCGATTGGTGTTGCAGAAACCAACCAAGCATTTATCATTGTCTTCATAGGGTGCCAACACCGAGGCAAAAAGTTTCGGTAGTATTCGTATGTCAATTGTATTCAATGAGAATGATGCCTCTAGATCGTTTGATTTGTTCTGTAAGTACTTAAACAATCACGTTGAGAGGTGTTTTGTAGTATGAAATACGAGGATGTCTGATTACCTGCTGACGAAAATCAAAAAAAAAAAAAAATACTCAAATCCGTAAAGCATATGAAAATATAACTAAAAAAGTTTCCACTGAGGTTCCTATTTGTAAAGAGAGTTTCTACATACATAAGTTTCACAGAGCTAAAGGCAACCTAAAAAAGGAATGACGTGTCGTAATTGAGTTGTTCAGCAAAAATGTCTTAGCTGATGCACCAATGTGCATTAATTATAATAATGAGGTGATTAATACTTTTAAAGTATTGGCAAATGCGTTTAATAAATTTTGTACTAATGCTGTCTCAAATATCCTAGCTTACGCTGGCTTTGATACATAAAGAAGGAACACAAAGTAATAGTTTTTTCTTTCGGCCTATATCTCTTTTTGAACTGCATAGGAATATCATAATGCTCAACAATTCTAATTCATCCACTCGGAATAGCTATTCTAATGTTTTTTTTTTTTTTTAAAGAAAATCGCATTTGTG
Organism: Volucella bombylans; assembly: GCA_949129095.1. Classification (NCBI taxonomy): domain Eukaryota; kingdom Metazoa; phylum Arthropoda; class Insecta; order Diptera; family Syrphidae; genus Volucella; species Volucella bombylans. The sequence goes on along the minus strand of OX422142.1, from coordinate 119,827,323 downwards.
TTGTTTTGGCACATATCTTTAACAAGAGTATCTTCAGCGAACTTTTCCCAATAGTATGCTTTTACACGTCGCAAGTTTCGAAAGATTCAAATGAGTGCAAAAGAGAGGGATAATGAAACACAAAATACCCAATTAACCAAATTCCCACTGCATGTGGGTGGGATTTTCATTACATCTTTTTGACATTTCTTATTCTCCTTCTTCTTTCTTTTTCGCATTTGCTTCATTACTTCTTTCGCTGTTGTTATGAGCACAACATTTCAGTATGGCGGATGAACTTAAATGAATCAAAGAATTAACAAGGGGCCTCATTTTCAATTATGAAAGACTGAGCGCCAAAGATGAAGTGAAAGAGAGTTGTCAAATAACATGAAAAACCAAAGAAGGGGGAAAGGCTTTCGTGTAAAATTGTGCGCATCACTGAATGACAGTTCAAAAGAAAATAACCAGAACATGCGCATTTCACACTTGCGACGTGTAAAAGCGGACTTAGGTAATACCACAGATGCTATAGTTTACATATGTAGATATTGCATGCCGAAGGAAAAAATCTAATCAGTTTTCAATTGCCTGTTTTTACTTCGACCTTCAAGTTCTGAACAATTTGTATGAACAAAATGTAGTTCAATTCTTGGGATCGTATGTGTTGTATTGTGTTTACAGCCGACGAGCAGGCATGCGCCGCGCCGTGCAGATGTGTCTGTGGTTTCTCTTTTCAACACTTATCTTCATACATAAAACAACCACAGTTAACGGAGCTGCGCGGCGCGCTCGCTGGCTGTGTAGTTGCTTTACCTTATTCGCCGTCGACTCTCGATTCGACCGATTTGGATGTTTATTTATGTGACTGAACAATTTTTCTTAGTAAATTTTGTCAGCGGCACTTTTTCAGCGATATAATATTTTGCAGTTTATTTTTCGATAGCAATGGGTAACAAGAGATTATCTGGAGTTTCTTGTTCTGTTTGTAGGAAAACTAAAAGGAATTACCCTGACTTGAAAATTTTTAAATGTCCTTCTAGGGAAAAAAATGAAATTTTAAATAATTTGTGGATGAAGGCATGTGGTTTTAAAAATGAAGGCAAATACTTTGTTTGTGGAGATTATTTTTGTCCCGAGTTTGTAGGAAAAAAATATCTTAAGGCGGATGCTGTTCCTTCCTTAAATTTAAATTCTGATTTGGATTCAAAATTGAATTTGCAAACTTTAGTGTGCAAGGTGCTATCAGTTATTGGAAAGATGTGCAAAAGAGAAGAAAAAAATGCAACATGCAAAAAAAAAATATTGTTAAGTTACAAACTTAAATTAAGAAATTTAAAAATAAAACATTATAAAAAAAACAGAGCGCATACTGCATTAAAAAAATAAAAAAAAAAATATCTACGACGTCTCAAATCGAAAGGCTCAATATTTCAGACCATTCAAAAACATTTTGTAAAATGCTTCTGAAAGCATCAAAGACTACAAAATACAACAGCCACGAAAAAGAACTTTCCCAAAATAATTATTATAGATCACAAAGCGCCTATAAATTTTTGAGAGATAGACTTGACTTTAAACTTCCTCACATTTCCTCTTTCTGTAGATGGGCTCCTGTATAAGGATTACAACCAGGATATGAAAACAATGCTCATTCGTATCAAAGTTCGCTTTATTAAACCAGCGAGAGCGTTGTGTTGTCCTGATATTTGATGAAATTAGAATTCGTAAAAACCTCACATATAATATAAAAAATGATTTAATAGATGGTTTCGAAGACCTTGGTGTAGAAAGAAGTAGATTGTTTGCTAATGAAATATGTGTTTTCATGCTTTTTGATAGTTGGAAAAGTGTTTTAAACTATTTTGTGTCAGCAAATGGTGTAAATGGGGATAACCTAAGCGAAATTATAAAAAAAAACAATGCCAAGAACTTGGTCTAAAGGTATGTGCTATTGTTTGCGACCAAGGGACCAATAAGAGAAAAGCTTACAAAATGTTAGGTGTTTCTGAAGAAAACCCATTTATAATTTTTAATGATGCAAAAGTATTTTGTTTTTATGATTTCCCTCATTTGTTAAAATCACTTCGTAATGTTCTATTGAAATCACATCTACAAACTCCAGATGGTAAAGTGTCTTTTGATGTTATCAGAGAAATATACAATTTGGAAGTTGACAACGTAGCTAACACATGTTTAAAATTTAGAAGTTGTCATATGCGAGTAGCACCAAATGCCTTCGAAAAAATGCATGTTCACCTTGCAACGCAAATATTTAGCCGGACAACTGCGGCATCGATTCAAACTGCTTTTGAACTTAATTGCTTAAAAGAAAGCTCTAATAAAGCTGTAGCAACGAAAGAGTTCGTACTAAAAGTGAACAATGTATTTGACTGCATGGATAGTGGTTCACATTATGACAAAAATGTTTTAAGGCGGGGAGTTCAGCTAGAGAATCCATAATCTTATAATGAGTTAAAACAATTTTTGTCTTACTTAAGAGATATACAAAACTCAGTTAACCTTCCAAAAAACTTTCGTTTAAAAGGAATGGAACAAACTATAAACGGGGTCTTATTACTTTGTCATGATATAAGCAATAGCATATATGAGAACGTGGATTATTACTAACAAAGAGAATTCATCAAGACGTAAGTTACCTGAACCCAATGCAAGGTAACAGACTGCACGGGAATTGCTGACACAGATTGTTCAGGTGCATACATGTTCCCACGACAACAACCGAATGATATTGCATTGCACCGGGATAATGTTACGTCGCTCCGGATACACACGCCAACATAAAATGGATGAGTCTGCATATTGGATGATGGGAACAGTGGTTTCCTATGGGAAACGAAGGAGTTATAAGTTTAGTCTAAGTCTTGACTTGTGGCGCGAAAGTAATAAAGCTGAATTTGATAATAATAAAGTTGAATTTATTTCGAGTAAGTCGAACAGTCGGGGCGAGGCTCAGGCTCCCCGTTCGCGGCTTTTTTTTTTAGAATCCCCTTAACGGATTCGTTAACTCGTATTAGAAAATTGATTTTCTATTATTCGCATCAAAGGTGTTTACAACAAAAATCCGTTTGTTTACGAATTTTATGTTTTGATGTCGAAAATTCTCTCGTCAAATCTTATTAATATTTCTCCTTTCAGTAACTGTGATGATGATGATGTAGAGTTTTTAAACGTAGACTTATCCCCAACTCAAACTAATACATATTCCAAAAACTTCTTCATTGTTTAAGGATCGTAAGAAAATTGTATGCGATGAAACTCTGTACGAAAAAGTCATTTGAGATATGGAAATCGAAACTAAAATCACATTAGAAACAACAGCAATACGATATTTTACTGGATATCTTGCTTTTAAAATGCTTTTAAGGAACAAATGTTTAAATTGTTCCAAACTGTTTTTAAAAACTGATGAAAAAATAACATGTCTTTCGGAATTTTTCATCTTTGCAAAAAATTATTCTCAAAGAAGTGACTTTGGTAGTCTGAAAGCACCAACTAATGAATTTTTTATCGTTTGTAAAGTTCACTTCAAAGTATTTAATATAATTTTCAGAGAACGTCCACAAGCAAGAAATATAAGAGAGATAATGGCCTTGGAATGCATGAGGATAACAAATACTAGAGATCCGAAATGGTTTAATGAAAAAAGTCCTTGCTATGAGCATCGCAAGGACCTTCTATACTTTGCTCTCCTCGTTCTATTACGGAAGCATTGTTCGTGGAAGATAGAAAAAAACATAGCATCCAAAAATCAAAAATACAAATTTTATCTGGAAAAAAACGTAAAACAACTATTCAATGAACACAACATTAAAGAGTGCGCATCCTGATTTGACCTTGCTACGGTTCTCAACTATAATGTTTATTATCAGTCAAATTTGATTTAAAAAAATTACGTTGCGAAAAACGGAAAAGTTCTATCCAACAAACAGAACACGCAACTTGATAATACAAAACATTTAAAAAACATCATGTCTGAGTATGATTCACTCTAGTTGGATCGAACTGGGACGTACGGGTACGTCCCATTGTATGGAAAAATGGTAATATCTTTATCTTTAATAAAGATGATAGAAAAATACTAAGCAATTATAGGCTAATATCACTCCTTTCGGTATTTTCTAAAAACCTTTGAAAAAGTGGTCAAAATCAGAATTATTGATTTTCTTGAGAAAAGTTTGTTTTTCTCTCCCAGTCAATATGGTTTTAGAGCTGGTATGTCAACGGAAGATGCGCACTTGAATTTTTGTAGTCATATATATGACAGTTTAAATGACAAAAAATATACTGCTGTACTATACATACACATAACAAAGGCCTTCGATACCGTTGACCATGAGCTCTTATTACTCAAACTAGAAAAGGCCGGCTTCAGAGGGTTTATGCTTGATTGGTTTGTCTCATACCTTAAGGACAGGAAACAATTGGTCACGATTGATAAGACCTTCAGTAAGTGCCTTTATATTAGAATAGGTGTTCCACAGGGCTCAATTTTGGGTCCTATTTTATTTCTAATATTTATAAATTCAATACTTAGCCTGTATTTAAAAAGTAACAAAACTGGATTTGCAGATGATATAGGATGTTCTTTTTCCTGTAACCACAACTTGGAAGTCTTAAGGCATAGGTCTTGTATGCACAAATTGATTATTAGCAAGAAAACACACATCCACACCGGAACTTTATGTCATTAATTTCTATTTTCATAGTGCTACTGTACAAGTTCATATAATACTTGTTAGCACTACATAAAAGCATGGTAACTTTTGATACAAGTAAGAGCTGTTCTTCTAAATGCTTTTTTATTGAAAATGTTAAAGTCTACAAATATCTGGGATTAAACATAGATAATAAAATGACACGTCCATATTGAGGAAATACCTTTTATCAGCAACCTTCATTCATCTTCGACAAATTTTCTCTCATAAGCTTTTAGAAACTGTGTACTATGGCATAGTGCAATCGAAGTTACAGTATGGACTGATGTGTTGGGGTGGCACTTATTTCAATAATTTACAACCCTTAATTCTAACTCAGAAACACAATTTTAGAACCATATGAAAAAAACGCCGTGGTGAACATAGCTTTGGTCTTTTCTGTTACTCAAACATACTTCCATTAAAACATTTATATTATGGTAGAAAATATAAAATATTCCGATGATGATAGGAATTGTATGGCCGTGACGTTGGTTATTGACAGTCAATATTCTTTCTCATTAAGTTTTTAGGAATGTGAGGTCATTGCGTGCACTTGGCGCTAAAAGCAGCAGACAGTTTACGTGCTGCAGACCATGCGTTGTTCTATCTTGTCTCACTTACTCTCAAAAATCTTAATTCGTACAAAACAAACTCATTTTCTAAACGTACAAATCCCTCACTTTGAAAGCCCACTGCAGTATAGTAGCCTAGGGCAACTTGTCATATCGCTTCATCCCGGACAGAAACGTATTTTAGTTAAAACACTTTGGGTTCAGGACTCTCCGGGCACGATCGGTTTGCTGGCAAGTAAGAAGGTTTTCGAAAGATGATGATACCTATGTATCGTACATATATTGTTTGTTTTATGAGAGGCGTTCTCAAGTTAATACACTACTCCTTCCTTTCACAAGTTCTAAAGAAGACTCTGCTTCAGCTGAACAGAGGTCTACTCCAGCGCCCCTCGCGTAGATCTAAAACAACGTTGAACATTTCTGCACCTTTGTTTTTTTTATTTATTCAATTTTGTTTTGTGTTAATGTAAATTAACAGATATACTCGTACATAATGGAATGAAAAAAAATTCGAATGTCAACATTGTGTTTGAAATTTCTCTCACACTATTTGTTGTTCTATAGAAGTATCTATAACGTAAACAATTTGCGAAGTTGCCAAGAATATTTTCACAAATTAATTACGACGATCTGTTTTATATGGACGGACAGTCTATTCCGTCAACAGCAGTTGTGTGTGGGGGGAAAGGCCTTAATTGCTTTGTGCAATTGAGACGTTAATTAAGAGGAATTTTTTATTTATTTTTTGTTTAGATATTAACATTAACGATGATGGACAGAGTGTGTTTTAATAATATGAATGCAGGGCTACTATTTCGGTGATGGCCTATGCCAGGGAACTTATAAATTAGACCAATGTTCGAATAAATGAAAAGGAAGAAAATTCGATCTGCTGTTGATCTTCAAATACACTTTACTAGTACGTTTGGTTGGGATAAGTTTACAAAAAAAGGGAATGCAAACACGAAGGGTTTTAGAACGGATAAACGATATTACTAATTGGATATCTAGAAATTAGAGACCAAAACACATGTTTAAACAATTTTGTTTTAATATTGAATAAAGAATATTCTTTAAATGTCATAAGTTGGTTAAGTCATTTCATTCCTTAACACTTTGACTGCCACATGACCCACCGGTGGATCATATTATTTTTCCCCAGGAGGCCACATGTACTCACATGTAAGTTTGTATATGTTTTTACACTCGAATGTTCTTTGTGGCCTGCTAGCAAAACTTTTGTTTTGCTTTTATTGATCAACAAAAAAAAAATTAGAACGATTTTGACAATATTTTAGAAGCTATATGTGCTAAAGTTAATTCATAAATTTTTACTCAAAACTTTAACAAAATCAAAATTGATTGTTTTTTTTTAACATTCTGGATTTCCCTCGCAAGTTTTACAAAAAGTTGAAAGTTATTTGGATTTTTGTTTGCTAACTGATTTGCTCCTATCGTTCTTGATACCTCATCGTAGCAGACCGAGCATCATCTTTTAGTTCGGTTTCTTGATACATATTCTTCCGTTAGAAGATCGACGCTATACATTATAAGTTGTTTACACTCACATAGTGTCTCGCATAGTAATTTCCTAAACTGCATAATGTTGACAACAGATGTTGAGAGTAAATACTCAAACGCTATTTTGTGGTACCACTTTATTAACTTTCGCAATGGCGTAAAGTAGCATGCCATTTGGTCGGAAATTCCAATGCCTTACTTAGCGTGGTTATAATCTATTATCATTTTTATTTTTTGACCATTACTTCAAGGTCATGTTTTGTGTTCAACTTAAGTACATCTCGGCTGTCTCTCCATTTAGCTACAACAACAGCTGAGCTTTCCCACCCAACTATTCTCGCTTTTTTGAGTTTTGCGTTTGTCACATCTTTCGGATTGTCTGCGCGATTTTTAAGCATTCCAATTAAATAATTTTTTTCGAGTAAGCAAAGTCTTCGCTAAAGCAAACGACGTATAAAAATCATCAATGGCCAAAAATTGTTGAGGTAGAAATAGTCTAGCACCATTTTGGCCATATATCCCTTGAATTTGTCGGTATACCACTTTGATTGAGGCAGTTCTTTTTTCCGGCAAGTAAGAGGGTAAAGCTTGACTCCGTATTTATGAGATTTTCCGGGATTACATTGGTGGAAATGAAGTCTCCCACCCCAGAGAATCATAGACTCATCCACAACTAGAGTCTCGCCAGGAGTTTGAGCGTTCATGAAATTTTTCTGTAGAAGTTGCAAAAGCTCGCTGACTTTGCCTAAACCATTGTTGCCAACTGCTACATTATCCGCGAAATAGATAAATTTCAAGATAAACTGAAAACCATTTTGTGTTTTTGAAAAATGTATCAGTGCTCCAATAATCGTTGATAGAAGGGTATTTGATAATGATTTACTAGGCCAACAATTTTGAGCGTTCAAGTTTGTCTATAAGCTCATAAATTTCTTGAGTTACCATTAGCGGAAAACAACGAAGGGAGTAATTTGAGAATTCTGATAAACGACGGACTCGGTCTTTTCTTGAAAATGAAATCTTTCCCACGAACGTCTATCTACAGGAGTCCATTCATCCGAGAGAGAAACTTTATCCACGTCTGACTCAGCTTCAGATGATAAAAACCCGTCTAACACACTTGAATCGCTGGATTGTTTGTCAGATGGAACATATTCTCCTGAATCGGACTCTTTGAAATACACTTCATCGATCTCAGAAGCTCTATGCGCCGAAGAAATTCCATAAAATCTTCTTGAATCCATTTCTTATCGCCTCAAAAACTTATTTGAACTTATTCTAAAGAAAGTGGAAAATAGATCAAATGAGCGCAAAATAAAACGTGGTTTTTATTTTTTCTTTCAAGTAAGACCACCATATACACATCTATGTACTACCAAAGAGCCACGTGACCCACCGGTGCCCATGCTCCGAACACACTAAAAAACAGCACATTTATACAAAGAAATAAAAAAACATTAGAAAACCAATAAACACCAAGTAAGACACAAATTAAAACAAAATAAAACACATTTGGCATTTGGGTAATGTTTTTTTGATTTACACGTGGGCAGCCAACGCGCTAAATACGTTTGTTGAAATTTTTATTTATTATCGTAGGCGTTTCCTGCAGACATTTATCCTTATTAAAAATATCACACAGTGCGGGTATCCCAACTCTACCGCTCCTGCTTGACGTACTGTTGCTTGCACACGGTCACTGCCGTTACAGCAATTTGGTTCGGTAAACCAATCAAATTTTGTGCGTACGTCCACGTTTGTAAGTCCAGACCAGCAATTTTGGCAATTAGTGAAACACAAGTAGATCCCTGCCCACACCTCTCTGATCATTATTCTTTACTCATCGCGGTCTCGCCATTTACGTGCGTAGTGATGTGCATTCCATCCCTAAAAAATGCGAATCTTCTTCTCTCTCTTCCTACAGACCCATTACACTTACGTCCCTTCTTTCCAATGTTATGGAAAAGCTGATAAACCGTCAACCCATGAAATATCTCGAAACGCGAAAACTTCTCAATGGCAAGCGATATGGTTTTCATAGCAACAGGTCCACTGGTGATTTGATGGCATGTCTCACCGAAATGTGGAACCAATGCGTACATCAATCTGGCGAAAACACGATACGTGCACTTGATATTTCTAAGGCATTTCACAGAGTTTGGCATCAGGATCTTTTGTGGAAAATGCGTGGTTGTAGGAACGATGGCTTTCTTCTTCAATGTATTAGAAATTATCTTTCTGAAGTTGTCTTGGATGGCTTTAAGTCTGATATTCACAAAATAAATGCTGGTGTGCCTCAGGGCTTCGTTTTGATTCCGATACTCTTTTTAATTTTTATTAATGATCTCTTGTCAGCTACTTCTACTGCAAAACATTCGTCTGCTGATGAAAGTACTCCTCTACTCCTCCACGCAACCAACTACCTCTTACATTTTACTACCAAAACGTAAGAGACTTGAGCTCTAAAACTCGTAATGTCTTGTCTAAATCACACGGTGTCTCTTTCGACGTCTGTGCTCTTACAGAAACCAATCTGATCCCCGACATAAAGAGCCAGCAGCTATTTCCATTTTCTTATAATGTTTTCCGAGATGACGATCACCCTATGTTTAATGATGGTGTCATCCCTAAAGTTGGTTCTCCATGTAGAGGTGTCCTTCTTGCCATTCACAATAACCTCAACTCTTCTCTCATCGCTATCTCTTCTTCTGTTAACCCTGACTTTGTTTCAATTAAAATAACACCTCCCAACAGGTCCCTGTACGTTATGTGTTGCTACATTCTCCCAACTCAACCTATTGAATCCTTCATCCTTGCTATTAAATCAATTGACCAACTAATTGACCTAAGTGATTCCATCGACGATATCCTTATCTTTGGTGACTTTAATCTGCCTCTGCTAAACTGGATTCCATCGTATGATCACTTATTTCTTACCGCGTCAAACGCCAGTTTATCCAAGGAGTGTCTTTTCATTGATAGGATAACTGTGCCAAGTAAGTGGCGTCCCTAATTCTATCGGTAGGCAACTATACCTTATTTTCACTAGTGATCCTATTAACTCCACAGTAATGTTGTGCCCCTTTATCCTATCAATTGTCGACAACTTTCACCCTCCTCTTCTTCTCTCATCTTTCCATAACTCTCCATCCCAGCCCACTTCTTCAACTACCATCTCTTCTTACAACTTCCATAAAGTTAATTTTCGCAAAATCAATACCTATCTTAGCAAATGTTCTTTTGATTTTACCAACCTATCCTTATCTGATGCTGTCTGCATTTTCTACAGTGAAATATTTAATTCGATTTCTCTCTACGTCCCGTTTTTACGGCATAAAACATCATCTATTTCCCCTCAATGGTACAACAGAAGACTTCGCTCTTTACGAAACAGAAGAAACAAATTATGGGCAGTTTTTCTTCTCACCAATTCTTATTATGACTACTCTAACTATCTTGGAACTTACCTGCAATTCACCCAGTTCTATAACTGCCTCTATCAGCGCTTTCTCGACAGAGCGCAAACCAACCTTTTCAACGATCCTAAGACATTTTATCAATTCGTAAACTACAAAAGAAAATCAGACGGTTAACCTCTCTCTTACTCGTTCGATAATATATCATCGACCGACCAACTATTTTGCAAACTTTTTTAAACAGTGATTTGCAGACAACCTCTTCGTACCCGACTCCATATATTTCAAGTACCTTTCCAATTTCTCCATTGTACCCTCTCTCTCTCAACCTTTTGATCCTACCCTTATCGAAGAAAAGTTACAAAATCTCAATGATGAATTTGTATCCGGTCCAGATGGGCTAACAGCAATATTTCTCAAAAAGTGTGCCTCCAATATTTTGCACCCAATTTCTTTCCTCTTTCATCTGTCCCTCACACAAGGGGAATTCCCCCAAGTTTGGAAGACCTCTTTCATAACACCGATTCACAAAAAGGGATCAAAAAATGATGTAACCAACTCCCGCCCCATTGCTAAACTATCTCACATACCTAAAATGTTCGAAAGTTTTTTATATGAAATTCTATGCTTTCAGTGCAAGTCACTTATATCACCCAATCTACTACAAACTTAGTTGAATTCGTATCCTTTGCGCTTTCAGCCCTAGAAAATGGCAACGAAATTGACGTTATTGCTAAAGATTACGCTAAGGCATTCGATAAAATACTACATCAACTGATCCTTTTCAAATTTTCTTCCCTAGGTTTTGACCCCATGTTGTTAAAATGGATATCTTCTTATCTGTAGAACCGTTAGTATAGCGTTCGCTTTAGGTCAGCGCTCTCAACCCCGTTTTTAGCCACTTCTGGTGTCCCACAAGGCAGACATCTAGGTCCCCTCTTTTTTATATTAACTATAAACGATCTTGAGAAGATTATCAAACACTGCTCCGTATCCATTTACGCCGATGACACTAAGTTCTCCAAAACTATTTCTTCACCCCAAGACTCTGTTCTCCTTCAAGTCGATAAGTTTTCTACTTGGTGTCTAAAAAATTGCTTTGAACTTAATGTCTCCAAATGCCAATCTATGACTTTGTCTCGTAAGTCCAATCAATCCCCCTCTCGGCCCTTATTTTCTGCATGACCAACCTGTACTCCAGGTTCAATCCCTTCGCGACCTTGGAATTTTATACGATAGAGAGTTAAACTTCTGTTCGCATGTTGATGAGATAATCCTTAAAGCCAACTCATCGCTCGGTTTTATCAAACGTTGGTCTAAAGAATTGTGCAACCCTTATGTGACAAGGTCACTTTACATTACCCTTGTCCGGCCCCTCCTGGAATATGCCAGCCAAGTATGGTCCCCCTTTCAGCGAATTCATATATCCCGAATCGAGAACATTTAACGTCGTTTTCTTCGAGTTGCTTTCCGTGGACTACCCTGGAGTGACCCATTTATCTTACCTCCCTATCGCGACCGCCTCAAACTTCTTAACCTGAATACCCACGAAAAACGCAGAGACGTATCTGACATTCTCTTCATTCATCGACTGCTCTCCGGTTCTGTGGACTGCGTTTCGCTTTACAATTCTATTTCCTTCAACACTAACCCTCGTAATTTACGCTGTCCTCGTCTCTTCTATATCCCAACCCACCGCACCTCTTACGGCTCTAACGAACCAATCTCCCGCATGATCTGACCTTACTCAAACCTCCCCCTTTTTGATTTCAATCTCAGCACTTCTTGTCTTAAATTTGATCTACTATACCATTCCCTTACTTCCTTACCCTTAACTCTTTTTAGGTTTAAATACCTGGTTTTTAAGATAGATTAAGCTTGCATTAAGCGAAATAAATGGGGGCATTAGCCCCCACTAAATTACTCTCTGCTTTTCATATTCGTTGCCGGACTCACGTCCCTGTTCTTTGGCTGTAGAACGGGAACGTCAACATATGTTAAGCCCATTCAATTTCGATATAAACAACATTAATAACTGGAGAACCACCAACAGAGTGGAATTTAATGCTTCCAAAACACAATGCTGTCTGCTGTCGTTAAAGCGAAATTTAATTACCCAGCCACTATTGATGAATGCCACTTGCATTGTCGAAACCTTCCATTCTCGGTATGTGTGTCAGTGACAACTTACGTTGGAATGACCATATATTCGATGTCATCAAAAAGCATGTGAAAATCATTCATCCGACCTGCCAGATAGGATTCTAAACCGTGTGATAAAACTCATAGGTGATACTAATATCAGTCAGTCAATTGACACCCACAAACACCAAAGTAATGTCTTCTGTGATCCATAGAAATTGCCAGTAGCATTCCGTCCATTCAAACCTTCAACCGTAACACCCATCTCGCTATGAATGCTCATCAGTATACCTTCAAGCCCACTTTCGGACGTATTCTAAAATATCGTGATTTATTCCTAAGCCATAAAACTCGCTTATGAAATGACCTGCCGAGCTCTTTATTTTCCAGTCGTTATAACTTACAAACATTTAAGACCAATGTACATCGGCACCTCTCTTTTCTTCCACCCTAAGTTTCTTTCGCCGTCGCTGTGTACAAATATTTTAAGGGTACACAAATCACTTGAGCGCGCTCTGATTGTAAAAACATATAGTATATACATAAAAAAATTTTAATTTTCAGAGTATAGCTCAGTTCAGTTCTTCAGTGTCAATTTCAACGCGTCTTACGCTCTCTGTCTAATTTCTTAACCCGCTCAATCCACTGCCATATTCTTCGATTTTTTTGTAAAACAATCGGCGTACACAAGATGCCGAGATAGAACATCACCTACATTGTCTAAGGAACTTTGTTCTCAAGGGCTCAAATGTACATAGATATTTAAGAGTATATGTTGATGCATTCTCTATAAATGTTTTGCATCTGTCGTTTTTTTAAGGTTGGAAATGACTCCCCGTTCTATTCAGGCAATCCGTATCGTGCAGTTTTATTTTTTGCGTTGTTGCTTGTATGTGTAGTGGACGAATGTGCATGGCTTGATCCGTCCATGATCATGGCACCATGCTGCATTATTTTATTTGTTTTCCACATATCTATGGCTGACAGCAATTGTTGTGTGATATGCGTAAGCGTAAACCATACCATACTGAAGTACAGAGATGTTTCACATATATTATGAAAAGCAATGGTCCAAGATTCTGTCCTTACGGTACTCCATATGATCTTCTCTCGGGATTGCTATAATAATCTTGGAATTTAACTTTGAAGCTTCGATGTTTCAGATAGCTTTCAAACTACGTAAGAATGATTCCTCGTACGCCGATTTTGTAAAGTAGCCAAAGAATGTTTTGATGGCATAGTGTGTCAAATGCTTTTTTGAAATCCATGAACCCTAAAGTCAGCTGGCGTGCAACTTTATTTGCAAGATCTTGTTTATTCGATTTGCTTAGGAAGTTTTTCGTTATAATGTCGTCTAGGTTTGGGGAAACTTTTCCTAACATGTTATTGATGAGCTTTCATGTTTCCTTTGAGTTTCCTTTTACTTTACGAAAAAGTTCTTTAAAAAATCAAGATTTTGTAACGTTAATTTGCTTGTTCAGAGCATTTCAATACTGTTTACATTCCTTTCTGCATTCATGATTTCGTCTGTTGTTTTTAAATCTCCTGTATAGTTGGTCCCTTGTCATACAGTTGTACCACTTGCTTATTTTTTTCTCGTCCCTTGTTATTGTTGCCGCTTCTATTATATTTCGGTATAATTTCCTTAATTTCTTATAGAATACATTTACGCCTGGCCCTAATGGTCCAGTTCATTCCAGTCTACATTTGCGATAGCTTGAATCACTTTTTCATCATTATTCGTCGGTCTAGAATATACCGCATAGTGACCTAATAGATTTAGTTCTATAAATATATTTTCTTGCCACCAAAGTGCAATAAAATGAGATCGATCGATGTGCCGGTGTTCGTGCGAGGTCGATCTGTGTGTCTGATTTTATGACATTGCAAAGCCCCTTTGATGCGATCACTGATGGATATTTTCTAGTATAGGACTCATTCATGTCTTTAACAGTGGTGTTCATGTCCCCTAGGATTAAAAGTGTTTTTTTTCTATCTATCAGGTCAATGTTATACATGACAATTCATTAATAATAGATTTGTGGGCTGATATAATATACCCCCACCCTTACGATTTTTAGTTCGCCGGAACTTCGGGAATCTTTAGTTACCGAATTGTCTTCCTTAACTGAGATACCCTTTATGTACATACTTCTTTTGTGATTGCCTCGTACATATTAGCCCCCAGATATAATATAATTCCCCATCAATCTTTCATTATATTGGTCCTGACAATGACGTTCAAAATCTATCAAATCTTGTTCTTCCGAATAGGTACCAATGTTGTCTTTAAATTGGTTCAAGTGGGGGTGGCCGTGGTGTAGTGGTACTAGCAATCGCTTCTCACTCGGAGGGTCCAGATTCGAATCCTGCCCATGGCAAGTCAGTTTTTCATTTGTGTAACTGGAACTCAGACAGAAAAATTCTGCGTGTGAAAGCATAACACTGACACGTAGATTTGGCTGTTGTAGAGTTTCAAGCACAGAAAAAAATACTGTGAATTATACCTCGAAAAAGTAAGTAAAAGAAAAAGTAAGCATGTAACATATCCACTCTACGGGACATTCTGCAACCCATGAGGTTAAGATCTTTAAGTCCATTTGCAGTCAGTTCTTTGTAGCTCTCCGCTCTTATGTTTCCAAGAAAACCTTGGACCACTACTTTAAAGCTGTCCTATGTTCCCCTTCCATGAGTATTGAGTAAAAAAAAAATCGTTCCTGACTATTACAGTAGACGCTCGGTAGTTTGCATTTCATCTACTTTAGATTTGTGAATTCTTTAGATTTCTGGACGTTTTTCAAAAGTAACCTAATTTCTTAAAAAAAAACCAAAAACAATAATATGTAAACTTTGTACATTCAAATTAAGGTTTATATTTATTATCGCTTTTAAAATAACATTCATGCATCATTTGAATTAAAAAAAAAATTAGTAAGCACAGTTTGTTTCGTTTCATTTGCAAGATGAGTTTTACAATGTCTGATCGTAACTCGATAAGATTTGACATACCATATGTTTATTAGTTAAATTATTGTGATTTTCGCTCCACTTGATCAATGTATTCACTGCATTTAATGCATCAGCATAATGCGCAATATTATTTCCAATTTCTTCGTTGACGTCTTCGTCGTTGTCCGTATCGGTGTCCATTGCATTTTCATCTAGCATATCGGCATTCCATTCTTCGATTTCATATGGTAAGTTTATATTTCACAATCGATTGCAATTCTTGAGAGCAAGTTTTTTGTTTCTTGAATAATGTTACTGTAAATATCAGTAGATGGTAACAGTGCGGATAGTGGCAGATCATCTTTGCTACCATATTCTTCATCGTCCTAATTCAACAATTTTTTTCATGATTTTTTAATAATGCTCTCTGGCAATTCATCCCAGCCAATTTTAGTAGAAGTGTTCCATCGCGAATACTGTGACTCTTTAGCATATCGTGAACCGAAATTTCTTCCTGCGCAATGATATGAACCAATAACTTATTTCGATAATTCAGTTTTGTATTTTTTTTTTTGATTTTGATCCATTGATTGTATAACAGCTGTTACATTCGGCGGAAAAAGCATTGCAATAATGTTTCCATCCTCGGAACCTAATGAATCTATCAGTGTGTGGGCTCTGCAATTGTCCAAGAAAAGTTTTCTGTTTTCTGCGCTGAAACATTGTACATCTTTTATGGAAGTACAATGAAACCAATTGTAAAAGATATTTGAAGTCATCCAAGTGTTCGCAGAATTGACATAGCCTAGAGGATTATCAAAATTAACTAAACATTGTGGCTTAGCTGCTTAGCTAATTACAAGTGGTTTTACTTTGTTTGTTTCATCGGCATTTGCGCACAACATAAACGTGGTTCGTTCTTTTCGAATGTTTCTGCCTGGCGCTGATTTTTCGCATGAAGCAACATACGTTTTGTCAGGAATCAAACGATAGAAGCGGTCAGATTCATCGGCATTGTAAATTTGGCTATGCGTTAGGTGCATTTCATTAATTTTTCCACTAAGTGCATGACCGAATTGTGTAATTTGCGAAGTGTCACCAAGCCTTTGAAAGTTGCATTGCCTCAAAAAGTCAGCACTTCTAGGAAAAAGGAATATTTGACCTTGTATCACGTTGGAAGAATGTCATAGATGTCAACGGATCCTATTTTGATTGAATAAAAATTTACGGAAAAATCATATTGGCTGTTAAATTTTTACCATAAAATCGGACGTTTCATGTGGTACAACCCAATATATGTATGTCAAAAAGGTTTAGATCCATCTGAGGTTTAAATCTACGTTAATGGTAAAGACATTTTATATTTTCAAGTAGGTTTTATCGTTTTTAATGAATAGGTTATAAGTATGCATGTAGTTGTCAATGTATTCTATATGTATGTGGTTTTCTTCTTCTTTTTTTTTGAATAATATTAATAGATAAATAATAGGGTAGAAGTTAAAACTTCTTAAATACTTAAAAGTATTGTACATACTTGATGATAAATATGGTATATCAGCTGTATAGGTAGGAATAAGGTTTTATAGAAAATAATTTAAGCATGCACATATGTACGTATGTGATTAATTTCACCTTTGGATGACTCAAATTAATTATTCAATCTTAAAACTGAAGTTAAATGGATAGAACAACACTTTACACACACACTTACAACTTTCAATTTACGACGAATTCTTGTTGACGAAGTTTGTACAGGATTTGGGTCCGAGACCTTGATTGCTTGACTTAATTTCTTTTTTTCTTAGATTGTCGGGGGCAAGGAAGAGCGGGATGATATAGTATTTGATATTCGCAAATCCATTAATCTTGGTCATTTGAGCGTCGAGAAGAAAACAGCGATCTGGTGGCTGTGTATTGATCGATTAGCTTGTGCGGGATTTTGTTGGCACGATTGTAAAAAAAATCATCTTCGTGCGTGATGTAGTTCTGGTGTCTGCACTTAGATTCTCTTTTTGGGTGGTGGAGCACATGGCCATTGTAGGTGTAAGTTTTCCTACGAAACGGGCCATGATATTGGCCATTTCATGTGCGAAATATCTTTTCACATGTGGCGTTGTTTTTAGAGCTCACGCGAATATGTATGTTAATGAGGCACGTGTTCCACTAAGATGACGCGCAGAAAAAACAAAATACTCTTATGTGCATATAAGGGGTGTTTTTGCTTTTTAGAGGTATACAAATTCAATATGAAATAAAATACTTGAAGCTAATGTTAATGTCTATGATATTAGCTTTATTTAATAGATAATTTTATGCCATTGTCTAAATATGACATCGGGCATATTTGAACCACAGCTAGCTCGAATGAAGCGCAACCGTGAACTCCAATTTTGGATAACTACGAGTATATCGAGCAACTGGGGTCGTATATCAGCAATAATACGGCGAATGTTGATTTCCAAATCGTCCAACGTCTCTGGTTTATCGATATATACTAGTGACTTCACATACTCCTAAAGAAAGTAATCTAAAGGCGTGAGATCATAGCACCGTGGAGGCCAGTTCACAGGTCCATTACGCGAAATTATGCGCTCAGCAAATGTTTCCCGCAATAAATTTATGGTGTAAACAGCGCCATATTGCGCTATCTTGTTGAAACCAAAGCTTTGTCACGTCAATGCTATTCAACTGAGGAACGAAGAAGTTAGAAATTATGTTTCTATAGCGCTCTTCACTGACGGTAACATTCTGGACGGCATCGTCCTTAAAGAAATATGGGCCGATGATTCCACCAGCCCATAAAGCACACCAAACAGTGACTTTTAATGGTTGTAAGGGTGTCTCGACAAAGGCTTCTGGGTTTTCTCCACTCCAAATTCGGCAATTTTACTTGTTTACATATCGATTTAACCAAAAATGGGCCTCATCGAAGAGCAAAACGAGGATCAAGCTGAATCATGGTTTCGGCCCATTCACCGAACCTACGACGCGTATAATGGTCAAGCGGTTTCAACACTTGCATAAGCTAGAGTGCCGAGCTGACCATCGACAAGTTCACTGTGAAAGGAAAAAACAAAATTACATAAGCCCCAAACTGGACAGTAATTCGACTTTTAACGAGTTTGATGCGCCATTCATAGAATTGTATCCCTGTATCCTCAAACTGAAATCGTTATTACGGGCGATTTCAATATACACAATTCTGTGTGGCTTCGACATTCTGGACAGACAACACACGAGGTTGAGATATCCGAAGGTATGTTACTTAACGCAGCTTGTAAATGAGCCCACGCGTATACCAGGCGTTGGTAGACATACCGTCAACACCCTGGATTTGTTTTTAACTTCTCAGCCTGATAAGTACACCGTTGATGTGTTCTCCCCTCTAGGCTCGACGGACCACTGGTAGAGAAAAGATTCCTAAAAGAACCCTATGGCAATACGAGGAAGTCAACTGGAGCGGTCTTAACAGCTTCTTTAGGAATCTTAACTAGTCGTTATGTTTCCTCGATAACGACGTGGATGCCGCTGCTGATATTATCACAGACACCATTCTCTTTGCAATGAGATCCTTTATCCCTCATCGAATGAAGAGTATCAGACCAAAAGAAAAGGCATGATACGACTCGAGCTGTCAGGGTGAGAGAAATGTTTTTTCGGTCCTTCAAGACCAACCCAACAGAGGAAAACCGAAAAAAGTTTAAACGAGACAGGGATGACTGCAACGTTTTTCTTAAGCGTGAAAAATTCCAATATGACCCAAAACTGCGGCAAAAATACTACAATGTCCCAAAGGTAATAAAAATTGTTGGTCGTTCGTCAAAAATATTAAAAATATTAGAAATTCTGCCTCATCCTCCATCCCAACGCTCATTTACAATGACATTCCAGCTGTCAGGTATTTGGACATGGCCAATCTGCTTGCTGCACACTTTACGGCCGGCTCAACACTCCCAGATTGTGCTTTGTCTCCGCCTACACTTGAGTGCGTTGAATGTTCTATGGGACGAATCCTCTTTCGTACTCATGTAGTAGCAAGAGTACTTAGAGATCTCAACATACATAAAGCCGCTGGTCCAGGTGGTATATCTCCCCTTCTTGTGAAAAGATGTTCTTCCACGCTGGCAAAACCACTGCGTAAGCTTTTTCATCAATCCTGAGGTAGAAATACACTACTCTGTCGTGTTGCGTCGTGATGTCGGGTGTGCAGACTAATGTGTCATGTCGGGACGCACTCTGACGTTATTTTGAACAGTATCAATCGAATCGTTGTACCGAATCGTTTTTTACTTTTTACTTTTTCTATTGTATCCTATACGAGTATAAGCTGAAGAATAAAAAAAATTACGCAAAAATGTTTTTTTACTTACCAGGTTCATTTAATATTTCAGCTATTTCTTCCCATGCAGCGGTTCTTACTGATTGATCTTTGTATTCTTTGGACTTTGTGTCGTATAAAACTTTGTGTTGACGAACAAGTTCAATTAATTTTTCACACATTTTAATTTAATTTAAATATTGTGCCCATCAAAGAGTGTACATCCACGACACAACTGAAAATATACTTGCGTGTTAGGTTGTGACGCATCAGAACCCCCTATGAGCGTTTTGACGCGATCGGTTTCGATCGATCCACGACACGACATATACGGCTACGACACACCACACTGTAATAATGTGTCTCTAACCATACTAAATGCATGAAACCGATATGATTATGACGCGTCACGACACAACACGACACGACACAATAGCGTGCTTCTATCTCTACTCTTAGGACTCTTCCCGAGCAGATGGAATACAGCATTTGTCCAGCGCGTCCCTAAAAAAGGCGAATCATCTTCTCTCTCCTCCTACAGACCAGTCATGGAAACGCTGATAAATCGTCAGCTCATGAAATATCTCGAAACACGAAAACTTCTCAATGACCGGCAATATGGTTTTCGTAGCAACAGGTCCACTGGTGATTTGACGGCAAGTCCAACTGAAAAATGGGAACCAAAGCGTACATCGATCTTGCGAAAGCAAGGTAGTTGCACTTGAGATTTCGAAGGCATTTGACAAAGTTTGGCATCAGGCTCTTTTGTCGAAAATGCGTGCATTTGGGATCGACGACTCTCTTCTTCAATGGAATAGAAACTACCTTTCGGAAAGTTGTCTTCAGTATTTCAGTATTTTCAGTATTTTTATTACAGTATAACAACGACATTTATAATAGACCATTCAGATCTTTAAGCTATAAATTAATAAGTGATTTAAGATTAAACTAAAATTATAATTCTTTCTCAATAAGGTAAACTTTAAAAATATTAACATCTGATTGAAATAAATTTGAGTACAAAGAGAGAGAAAAAAAAATTATGAGCTTTCTTGAACAATTAAAATAAAAAATTTGTATGGTGTGAAATTTATGTTCAGTATTCCTGTTAGTTGTCTGCTATATGTCGAAAGAGAGTTTCACTAAAGCTATTTGTATTATAGAGTCGTCTTATAAATATTAAGGGGGAGTGAATTCCAAAGGCGAATGGCGTGAACGAAAAACTGTCGTTCGGTAACTTGATAAGCAACACGAGGTACAATTAAACTTAAAGATCTACTTGAATGCGAAAACCTTAGTTTATCATATAAGTATTGGGGCTGTTGGTTGATTACTCGTATAATCCTGTGTAGATATTTGATTGTGCAGTAGTCAAAATATCGGTCAAGTGTGCAACCAAGAATATTTTTGGTATAAGCCGACACGTGAGCAAAATGATTTAGGCCGTATACATATCGCACAACATTGTTAAAGGAATGTTGAGCTTACGTCTGGCAAAGGTGCCGGTGCAAAAAAAAACTTCGCAGCCATATGTTATCAGAGGAATGAGCACGGCCTTGACCAACATGAGCTTCGTATTTACTGGTGTGAAGCTTTGAGTTTGGGAGAGATTTCTAAGACATCCGTATATTTTTCCCACAACTGAGCAAACGTGGTCGTCCCAGGTTAATTTTGTATTGAACCAAATACCAAGATTTTTGGCTTTGTTTACAAATTCGATAGGTTCATTACCAAGGTATCTTTTAGGAAGATCGTTAATAAAAATTAAGTAGGGGACCCAAAAGTGGAACACCAACTGAAATTGCAATATAATCTGACACAGCATTGCTTACATGAACTGCTTGTTTTCTTTCAACCAGATAGGACCGTATGAGATTAGCGGCTGATGTAGAGAAGTTATAGAAGTTCATCAATTTTGATACAAGTAGTTCATGATCAACGGTGTCAAAAGCCTTAGAAAAATCTAGGAGAGCGATAAGGGTGATTTGTTTTTTGTCTATTGCAGCTCTCATGTCGTCGGATACTTTTAGAAGCGCTGATGGTAGGTGCAAAGAACTTGTTCTTGTTGAAGAAAACTTGATATTTCATGGTGTATAACTTTTTCAAATACTTTTGACAAATATGGAAGTATAGCGATAGGTCTATATTCAGTTGACGAGTTGCCTACTGCTTTCCTTTTTGGGATTGGTATAATCTTAGCTTGCTTCCAAGCACACGGAAAAGTGGATCTTGTTATTACGAGTATATTATTGAAAATATATGTTAAAGCTGGAAGTATATAGGGTAATATTAATTTAATAAAAGTTGGATGGATGTTATCGACACCAAAAGCGTTAGATTTAATTTTTAGCACAGCTCTAGCAACGTCGATTTGTTCCACTCGGCCAAATTCGAATAAGCCAGCGTGTGGCGTTTGGATATTGTTTCCATTTGGACGGAACTTCGACTGAACTTTAGCGAATTCTTTGTTTAGTTCGTTAGGATCGACCTGGTCTACCATGGACTTCAAGTTACTACCTACACCTAATTCACGTAAATTTGTCCAAAGTGTTTTGGTTGGAAGTTTATGATCTAAGTGCTTAGCATAATAGCGACGTTTGGCTTCTTTAATCTTCGAGTTGACTATGTTACGTAACAACCGATAGCTGTCATAGTATTCGGGAATTCGAAATCGTTTCCATTTTTTTAATTCAGCATCACGCTGGTTTCTTAGCTCAACAATTTCAGAGGTAAACCACTTGATGTTATTATATTTGACAGCTTTCCTTTTTAGAGGAACATGTTTATCGAAGAGCTGTAAAACTACGTGATGGAGAAATTCAACTTGGGCATCGACCGATGTTTCAAAAAATACGTTATGCCAATCAAGGCAAATAAGGTCTTGTTCAAGTTGCTCCACATTAAGATTTTTAAAGTCCCTGAATGTATAGACCGATTGTTTGTTACTGGTGACTAGATTAAAAGTGGAAAAGATGAGGTCATGTTTAGAAAAAACAGGAGCGGAATCCTGGGTAAAGAACACTTCTTGACAGTCACTGGTAATAAAGATGTCCAAGAGTGTGCTGTTGGAACCAGTAAAGTGCGTTGGAATGGTCGAATTTACAACATCAAGACCAAGCATTTTAATGGAATCAATAAAAAGTGACGATCTCATATTTTCAAGAATATTACAATTAAATTCACCACACACAATAGTTCGCAAGTATAACGACGAATAATTTTCTAATAAGTCAAAGAGGGATGACAGGTCAATATTATTGTAGGGTCTATAAACGACACCAAACAGGCATTTCGTTTTTTCCATTTTTTTTTAAATAATACTGAAAATTACTATCGAGCGTAACAGACTCAAACAGAGGATTTACAGTTAAACTATCACGAACATAAATAGCAACGCCACCACCGATTCTATTTTTCCTGTGAGCGCGAAAGATCTTATAACCGCACATGGAGTATGGCTCGTCACTTACCCTCGGATCAAACCACGTCTCAGATACACACACAACATCAACGCAGGAACCAACAAACAGATATCTAAATTCGTCAATTTTCCCCGATAAACTTTGTGCATTAATGTGGCATACCCTAAGGCCTTCTTGCTGTTCACAAAGGATTTTAAGAAGAACGCGCAGGTTATCATTTGAGCCATGCCTACGGATAGTTTCAAGTCTGATATTCTGTCTTTAACACTCTTTTTAATTTTCATCAACGATCTCTTGTCTGTTACTTCTAATCCAATATATTCCTTTGCTGGCGACAGTACTCCCTGCTTTTCATTTTCGTTCCCGGACTCACGTCCCTGCTCTTCGGCTGTAGAAAGGGAACGGCAGCATATGTTAAGCTCATTAAATTCCGATATTAACAGCATAACCAATTGGGGTATTATCAACATAGTGGAATTTAATGGTTCCAGTGCTGTACTCTGAAATATCGTGATTCGTTCCTGAGCCGTACAACTCGCTTATGGAATGTCCTGCCTAGCTCTTTATTCCGTAGTCATTATAACACTCAAACATTTAAAACCAGTGTTCACCGGTACTATCTTTCCATCCTCCCTGATTTTCCTTCGCCCGCGCTGTGTGCAAGCATTTTAAAGGTACTTAAATCCCTTGAGCGTGCCCAAATTATAAAAAAAAAATAAGGATCTTATAAGCTTTTAAGCCAAGATCTTTCAGTTAAATCTTCCACAAAGTGGATGGGCATAGCTTGAATTGCTGTGCACGATGGCGAGTCGACTCATTCGGATTCACCTCAACACTGCGCTCCACAACGGCAATAACTTCTTCCGTTCGCAGTGTTTGTCATCTTTGGGGATGCGTATTATCCACTAGACTGTACGTGGTGCGAAAACCATTCATCGTGTTCCGAATAACTTGCTCAGATGGACGATTATGTCGACCGTAAAATGGACGTAGCGCACTATAAGTTTGGCGAACCGAATCAAGGTTTTTAAAATAACTTTGCACAATTTACAGGCGTTGTTCTGTTCGTTGTAAAATGGCAAAACGTACTAACCACAAATCAACTTTCAACTGTCAAATTGACAATCTGTAGAAACAGTGTTGCCAGTTTAAAAACTAAACCTCTAAGAAAAGCAGCCTTTATATACGTTTTACTTTTCGAAACTAACAGATGTGTTATCTGACCACTGCACAACACGAAATAAGAGACCTCCAGCTCGATGCAGAGGGGTTTTATACGAATGCAGTAATGGAAGAGTGGGTGGACTGAAGGACAACTTCCTTTGTTAAATTTAACGAGAAGAATGTGTTCGAGATCTCGGCCCATATTCGCCGTTGGATTTTGATAAAGTCATAAAACAAAAATTCGTCGTGCGATTTGGTTTTATAATTGGCTTGAGATGAGGAGAAGCCAATCCGCCACAAGGTCACATTTAAAATTATGTTTTCCTATCTCGAACCCGGTTCGCTTATTCTATGAGTGCTGCTGGTAATGCGAATTTTCTGCTCTGCTATCTTATAAGCAAAGGTAGCATGAATATTTGGTATACCCATAGTAAAATCCACCAACTCTGACCGTGTGTACTGCGTATACATACTCGTATATTTGACGCTCTCAAGCATCATTTTCACACTTTCGTAACTTGCTTTGAGCAACCCGGAATGAGCTAAAGCTATAGATGAAAATTGACTTCCCTTGTGGAGAAGGACAGTTTTTACACATTTTGTGTAACTGTCTATGAATAGACCCCAGTCAAAATGAACGCATGGAATTCCCATTTTTAAAAAAAAGTCCTTCACATCATTACAATACCAAAATCCGTCTTTGAATCTTTCTTTGATCACTTATGCTAACATTTGTTTCAAGTTAATTTCACTGATTCAATTCAGGTTAATGAGTTTGAGACGGTCCCGATAGGGAGGTAAGATTAGAGGATCGTTCCAAGGTAGAACTCAAAGAGCAAATGGAAGAAAACGACGATGGATGCTCTCAAGCCAAATAATGAGTTTGCTTTAGTAAATAACTCATCAATATGTAAGCGGAAATTAAACTCCCTGTCGCATAATATGCCAGGGTCGCGGATAGCTTCAAAAAGGGATATAGGTTGGCCGTGGAGAAGGTAAATTCGGTTAGGAAACTTATTGCACTTACGTGAGAAGGTAATCGATTGACATTTTGTGACATTGAGTTCTAAGAAGTTGTTGATGCACCAGGTGGAAAAACTATTTAGATCCTTTTGAAGAAGTCTGGAGTCATATGTGAGGAAATGGGCTTAAAAAATTTAGTATCGTTGGTATAGAGAGAAAGTGCTGAATGTTGAACGACCCTTTCAAGATCGTTACTGGTTAGGATGAAGAGAAGTGAACCTAGGTGTCTACCTTGAGGAATACCTTAAATGGCCAAGAAAGGGGCCGATAGGACAGACCTGAAGCGAACAATATAAAAGCGATTTTCTTGGTAAGAAGATATCCATTTTAATAAAATAGGTTCAAAGCCCAGGACGGACAATTTGAACAGGATTAGTTGATGAGATATCTTCGTCAAAAGCCTTACTGAAACTAGTTGTTATAACGTCAACTTCTTTACTACTTTCTAAGGCTGTGAGAATAGAAGACCCGAGTTCGACGGGGTTAGTGGTAGTTCATCTATCTTTCAGATTAGGGGAAATAAGAAATTTGCACTGGAATATTGAGGCTTCGTAAAAAATGCTTTCGAGGATTTTGGGTATATGAGAAAGTTTAACTATGGGGCGGTAAATAGTCACTTTGCTCTTTAATCCCTTTTTGCGTATCGGTGTTATGAAAGAACACTTCCATATCTGTGGAAATTCACCTTGAGCGAGCAATAACTGGAAGAGATTTGAAAGGGGTTGGGAAAGTGTTGAGGAACACTTTTTAAGAAACATGGATGGAAGGCCATCTGGGACGGGTAAGTATTAATTTTTAAGTTGTTGTAATTTATTTTCTATTATTGCATGACCAAAACTTTGAGAAATAGAGAGCCAATGGGGAAGTTAAGTAGGTATTTGAAATAAGAGGAATCCGGTATGCAGAGATTATCGGCAAAAGATTGCTTAAAAAAAGTAGAAAAAAAGTTGACTACGGTATGCGGATTGGTTGATGATGTGTTTTCGTATGAGAGGGACGGCGGAAAACCGTCAGATTTTCTTTCTTGGTAGAAGGACTTAGGATTGTTTATAAGCCTTGATTGCGCACTATCAAGGTATCGCTGATATAGAACTTTATAAAGCTGGCCGAATTGAAGGTATGGCCCAAGATAGTTGGAATAGTCAGTGATCGAATTAGGTCGAAGGAAAACTGCCCTCTTTTTTCTCTTGTTACGTAAAGAGCAAAGCCTACGATTATACCAAGGGGATATACTGTTTCTTCCGAGCTCAATATTTGGGCATCCCGTAGGTTATCGGGAGTCACATGATGGTATCTAAGCCATATCAGTGCATCACGTCAATGGCTGATGCTGGTGTGAATTTATCCACGCATCCCATATACCAGAGATTTGTCGTAAAGTTAAAGAATCCGGTATACAGGTGAGGTTGACATTGAAACCCAAAAGTGCAGTCAAAAATGATGTCAAAATTATCGACCAATTGGTGCTGATAATGCCGGTGGAGTCCGGCACGATGCCGAAAGTGGAATTGTTAAGACAAAATTACCCCATCTTAGTGGACGTGATGTTGGTTCAAAACTAATGATTGCTGTGCGAAGTCCGGTGCTAACTTGATCATTTCACGTCTTAAATTTATTCGTGCTTGTCATTCTTCCAGATCAGTAGGTATAGAGTTCCAAATTCCGACAACTTGGGCAAAGAATTATCGCTCAGAAGTGAGGCATGAGTATCTTGGTTGGACTAGCGAAAACGGTCTGTGCGATTGCAAAAATGAAGCTTATTAAAGAAGTAATCGGGCTCTCAAGTTTGAATAAGCTTATGTAGAAGATATAGCGATTCGTATTTCAAGAAATAAAATAGTATCCAGTTATCTGCTCAGAAAAGTAAGAGACATGATCACGCTGCCTGATGTTGAAAATGTACCTCGCAATATTGTTGAAGACGACGTTAAGTTTTCTGAGGCTATTATGGTCAGGTTTGTAAAAAATGTCGCAACCGTGTAATAAAATTTGTAGAAGCAGATTTTTTGCCAAGATTAGTTTTTATTGATAGAAGATGTTGAGTGACCCATAAAGTATGAAGTCCACTGTGAACTTTTGAATTAAAAATCACAAGTACAATACTTCGGTGTATTAAAAGTACTTTCGACTAATGTTAGACTTGTCGAAGATCATGTTTAATTTACCACTCGTGAATTCTTGCAATTAGGAGTTCTATAGATAGCAATGCTAGTTTTTCCAATTATTATGTTTCAGCAGCTGTCAAAGTTATCAATGACATCTAGCTGTCAAAATATTCAGTAAGATTTGCCATTTCACCATGCATCGTTTTACGTTTCCCGAACGTGCGGAAATTATTAAAAAATATTATCGAAATTCCAGCTCAGTTGTATACACGCAACGTGAGTTTCATTGTGAGGTCGGTCGTCATCATAGCTTCGGTGTGCAGGTAATTCGTCGCACCGTGGAAAAGTTTGAGCGTGATTACACTTAAGATCAAAATCTTGAACCGCACATATTGAACCAAATCATTAGCAAGAATGCTAAAATCATTCATCTGGCATGCTTTCGTCCGACCATATACGAGTATTAGAGATGATTTGGTGCATGCTCTTCACATAGTCATCCACTGCCGTCTTGAACAGCTCGGCAGTTATGATGTCCCTTGCGACAGCCTTATTGTATTTAAGTTAGATATGCTCACCTTGTCGAGGTACGATGGAACAAACTGTTGGCCATCCTCATCCACTCGCCGCCGCCTAACAATCGGCAGAAATCGTTCTTCAGTTTCTTCAGCATTATCTATAAATAGTCATTGCAGGCAGGTTTGTTCGTACTTTGATGATATGGCATGTTTTTTTACCTCCCGATAAAATTTCCGAATGTCTTTTCTACAATAACAACTCTCAAATTCCTCGATCTCGAGCTCATATTTCATTTGGAAAAGCCGGTCCTTCCTTTTTTGCTCGTAGAGCTCATTTCATTCTGGTTCTTCTTTGAGACGACGCTCTATATGCTTTCTGTGGTCGGGTGGTCGGGCAAAACCTTACATATTAGAGGCGGCATTTATGGTGGCTTGGTGGCATCCTTGCCACTAGGACAAGACACTGTCGTCGCTGAACGCCGGGCGAGGTTAAGGACATTTGATCTGCAAAGGGCTTGGCGGTTTCCTGCAATTGCAACTTGCTAAACATTATTTTCTCTTCTTACCGGATTTATGGATATCCGCATTCGTACCTTGACCACAACTACTTAGTGGTCCGAATCAATGTTGGTCACTTAGAATTATCAGACATCCAAAATATAATACTAGAGGCCCGCCTTGTTCCAATCGCAATGTGATCAACCTAGCTGGTGATTGATCAGGAGACCGGCTGGTTAACTTATAAATGTTGAGATGCGCAAACAGCGAGCTTCTTAGAATACCATACATACATCTATCGGATGGTCCAACCATAATGCACTATGTTAATTGTGAGTTACACCTTAACGTTGAGTTTTTGCCCAACTTAATTTGACATTCCTTTGTTTCAGTGTTTGACAAATTCAACCATAGAGAGGTACACAATTGAGCAGCGCGTTAAGATTGTTGAAGCCTTTTACTAAAATGGGCGTTCAAATCAAAATGCATTTCGTGCACCTCGTGATTTTTTGGTCAGCATAATCGACGAAATGTGTACACAATCGGGAGAATTGTGCGCAAATTTCAGCAAACCGGAAAGTGTGAAAACACCTGTGCATGCTCGCCCAGTTCGATCTGCGGAAAACATTGCTGTGGTTCGCGAAGCAGAAAGGCCGTCAAGCTCGACTCGTCGTCGTGCCCAACAATTGAATATCTCACGAACATCACTGATGCGAATTTTGAATAAAGATTTGAATTTACACGCTCACAAGGTTCAATTGACTCAAGAGCTGAAGCCTACTGACCACTTCAAGCGTCGTCAATACGCCGAACGGGTGGTTGAACAGACAGAAGTGAATGGTGACTTTACAGGGAAAATCATCTTCAGCGACGAGGCACACTTTCACCTCAGTGGATTCGTTAACTAGCAGAATTGCCACATTTGGGCAGTCCACTAGTGATTCTTGAAAAGCCGATGCATCCACAAAGAGTGACTGTTTGCTGGTGGCGTCATCGGTCTGTACTTCTTCAAAAATGAGGTCGGCCAAGCAGTTACCGTGAATAGTGAATCGTGAGATGATAACGGACTTTTTGTGGCCAGAAATTGAGGATATGTCCTTCCAACAGGATGGTGCCACTTGCCACACAGCCAACGAAACAATGGCTCTTCTGAGTGAGAAATTCAATGGCCGTGGACCGTTGGACTTCTTTCTTTGGGGATTTTTAAAAGAAAAAGTGTACGTCAATGAGCCAAGAACAATTCAAAAGCCAAAGGATGAGATAAATCGGCACATTAACGACATTGAATCTCAATTATGTCTCAGAGTCAATGACAATATATACCATCGGATTGAGGTGTGCCACCGAAGCCGTGGCGAGCATTTGGCCGATATTTTGTTTCACACGTAATTGTCATAGATCCTTCTATCATAATAAAAAATATTAAGATAATTCTCTGAAGACTTTTTGTTTTATTTAAAATTAACATCGTGCGTTAATTATGGACCACACTTTATATATACAGTCTTCGCTACAAATATGTCATCCTAAGGAGCTAAGGAGCTTCTAAAAACTGTCACGTTCACGCATATTATGGTGATGTTGGCGATTTAGACTTCATGCTTATTGTCATGAGGCACTTATTCACAGTTCTGAAAATCAAAACATTTTGCCTATGTCTGCCTCTACTAACATATCCGGATCCAAATAGCCGTTGCTTATCTTCTTGGCAGAAACCACAATATTATATGTCACAGTTGACCTGGTCCTTCTTACTGTCCATCGCACTACTTGAATGGCGGCTAGATTTGCTTTATAACAGTCTGCGGTCTACGTGCGCTGTTCGACTGCACGTGGTCTTCAAAGACACCTTACAGTCTGCACACAGAACAGAAATTTGTTTCCTTTTTCAAATATCATTTGTGGTCAATAGCAGGATCATTCATATATTCGAGTCTTTCGGTCATTTCGTACTCGTATGAACATTTTTTACATTGCGGGGTAGTCGATCTGACTGGCAATTTGGGGGGCCAGGCCCTCTGGAACTCCATCAATATAAGGGTATGGCTACATATGAGTCAGTGGTACCATACGATTGTTATAACGTCGCGAGACCGTGCTTTCTCGTATCGAACGAGAGAAGAGTCTAACTCCGGAGTTTAAATTAAAAGACGTTATTATTTTTATGTTATTTTTAATGACTAAAGGTCCGCCGTCTTTAGCGTCGCTGCAACCTTGTCGTCTTTATTTAGTCTAATAATAAAAACTGACTTTCTTTTCGCATCGTATCTCTTTTATAACCTTTTTCTGTGCGTAGCCAAATCGGCTTGCGCAACCATTCCCATAACACTTACGATCATTCACCGCTTGTTCCAGTTTATTTTGCAGCTTGGGTGGTTTTTCTTTTGTCGGTTTCAAATGTCATCCCATTTGTCATTCACTTCCACACTCCGAATATTGTAAGTGCAATCCCATTCATAATTATTCTTTAATTGTTACCTGGGATTGACCCAAATACGAAACATGTTCAGCGTCGTATTTCGGTAGTGCGGCGAATGTACACCAGCACGTATGGCATATATTTACGTGCGGCTTCGAATTTCGGTGAATGACTCGGGTATGAACTTGACCGAAAATGCATATGCAGCTGGATAAGTGGATTTTTGTGATAGCAAGTGCTGGGATTATGTGGTGTGTGAATCACAACATCCCACCCCCCTTAAAAAAAAAGAAAATTCTTCCTGAAAGGATTCGAATTTTCTGTGACTAGTTATTTGTGGTTGTAGAGATCGATTAGAAAAGAAAATATAGTTTTACAAATGTTATGTTTTACATAAAACAAATCTTACTGCATTACTCGTTACTATTATACAAACATTCTTTTTTCTTTTTTTTTTAATGATCATTTAAATCAAAAAACATGATTTGTATATTATTATCTGGTATTCGTATATATCTGTTATACTACTCGTACATGTGTATTCTATTAATTTTAAGTTAATTAGTTTAAATATAATTAAAAGTTATATGTTATATTAAATATAATAAAAATGTTCCTTTTATAGTATACATATATATATGTGTTGGTTTTGTTTTTGATTGACAACAATTTTTTTTGTTAGAGAATATTCGCTTATATTGCATAAATGTAATTGATTTTTTTTGTATATAGTGTTTTTATAAATTTTATTTTTTTTCTTAGTCTAAGTATACAGTTCCTTTAAAATGTTGTTATTTTTTCTCGTTTTTTTTTTTGTTTTTCTATATTTAATTTAAATCAACAACAAGATTTACGTATATGTCATAGATACATATATTCCTACTTTACTATATATGCTTTAATTTTTGGGTTAATTAGTTTTAGAAAGTTTATGTTACATATAATAAGAATGTTCCTATTTTAATATATATATTTTTTTCTATTGAAAAAAAATTTAACATTTTTTTTGATTTTTGTTATATTTTATTATTACGAGTATTTATGCTTTTTTTTTTTTTTTTTTTTTTTTTTTTTTTCTTTTCTTTTACCAACACGATTTGTTTATGTTTTCGAGTAGAGGATAAAGGTTGGAGTTTCATAGGTTTCTTGGGAACAAGTAGTATGGGGGAGTTCCATGGACTGGCACTGGGTGTGATAATGCCCTCCTAAAGCATTTCATTCACTTGTTTGTGAATTTCACACTTTTGCGCGTCATGCGCTATATGGCTTTACCAACAGGGGATGTTTATTTGGGTCTGTTATTATGCGGTGTTTGATGGTGTCAGTTGAGGTAAGATGATCGCCGTCAAGATAAAATAAATCATTGTACTCCTTATAATGGATGGACTCTTTTTCCACACTATTACAGTGTTCAAGATCTTGTACCCATACTAATCTTTCTAACCGTTTTTTAATGGAATCCCTATATTTGTCTGAAATTACCTCAAAGTCTTCTGGCCGATCCCATTGAAAATTTATATCTTGGCACCGAACGTTTTGCTTCGTCTCTAAAGTATTCATCATTAAAACGTTGATTTTGGAATTTGTGGGTCTAGTTAGGGTATCTCCTATATAAATACTGGGTTTGACTAACCTTTTACGTATCATTAAGTCTTGCTCTTTGGGCGATTTATCATTGAAAGGGACCTCAATTATTTGCTGCATCCTTGGTTTAAGTGTCACCGTATTATTATTATTTACGGGTACGTCTTGTTTTTGTTTGCGAACCTTTGCATTTTTAGCTGTCTCTGTCTTACATTCGGCGAGACTTTGTCGTACCTCTGGCTTATTGTTTGCAGGGTTTTTGTGTGTCTCCGGTGTACTTTTGACCGGGTTCTGTGTTACAAGCTTACTTTCTGCTGTGTATTTTTCTTTTACTTTTCGATTGCCATTTAGTTGTTGATAAGACGAGTTGCTTGTTCCGGCCCGTAGACAAACGGAATCAACTATTGGCTCGTTTTCTGCGTTTTCTTGGTTCACATTGATGTTCCGAGGATACACCGGGTTTGTGAAATCAGAAACGTCAACATTTCCTGGGACTTGAACTTTGGGAATGGTATTAGTTATTTTTCCCAAGTTACTATCTTCTATTAAAGGCTTATTCCTTATGCTTTCCTTTTGTATCGTTATTTTGATTTCTCTATTTTCCAAATTGACATGACATTGAAATTTACTGAGAAAGTCATTGCCGATTATTCCGTCATATTCCATATCTATGTAAGGAGGCATTACTTGGAAAGTGTGTTCCAAAGAAATCGTTTGTTCGTTCGCTTCGAATTCTAGCGTTCCCAAGATTTCCCCCTTTGTATTTAGAGAGGCTCCCGCAATGGTCGATATAGTACACTTCTTTTTAGTTTGAAATGCCTTCGCAATGTTTGATTTTACCAGGCTTATGTCAGCGCCTGTGTCGATTAGGAATGTAGCTAGTTGTTTGTGGACTCCGGGGTGAAATTTGGCTCGTATCACTGGCTCTTGGCGTTTGGGACAGAGTGATACGAACATTTGATAGGTTAGTGAGGGGCGTTGTGAACATCGGCTTTCATTTGTACTCGGGTAAGATTGTCGGCTTCTGCTTCCTGAGCTTGCTCGTTTCCCGACATGGAAGAATCTCACGTTTTGGTTATTGGAGGAACTTGAGGGATTTGGTTTCCCTTGTTGAGGCTTCTCATGTGACAATCGCATCCTACATTCGTCCTGAGAGTGGTTTGGTTTGTTACAATACCCGCATCTTATCAGTTGAACTTCTCTCTTTATTTGTTGCGGAATGAAATTCGGAATATTAGTATTCCTGTAACAAGTGACGGAAGTATGTCCTATTTTGTTGCATGTTTGGCAGACAGGCCGATGGTTGGGTGGTCGAGAGTGCGTAACCTGGTTCATGTAACACGTAGTTGAGGTGTGCCCCAACTTGTTACATGTCTGGCATTTGACCACACTTTGGGACTTTTGTTTTATGGGCGTGCTTGTGAGTCCAATGACAGGCTCTAATCGGATAGATTGTCCGATAGCATAGCTGACCGCAGTTTTCAGATCTTGGTAGTTTTGAGCCTTCACCAGAATCTTTAGACTGGAGCATTTAAGTCCATCTTCGAAAGTCTGTACTGCCAGGTTTGTATTTTCCTTAATAAGGAAATCTATTACGGGTATCTCCGCTATAGAACTGTATGTGACCGTGTCGAGTGCACACAATAACGTGATAATTCTGTCCCCAAATTCTTGGACGGACTCTTGGTGTCTCTGCCTGGCTGTTATTAGCTCATTCTGGGCGGAGGACCGTGACTTGAGTTCTCTGAATTGAGACTCTAGCACTGACACCATATCTTTCCATTTAGTGAAAGACCTCTATTGGACAAGATCAAAAGCCGGACCTTGAAGCCTGGTTTTAATAATGTCCAGAAAAAGAGAGTGTTGCGCTTCGTCGTTGATGTAAGTGAACAGAGTATTGCCGCACGCCACAAATTTATTGAGACATGCCGGATTGCCATCGAAGGTTGGTACTATACTGAACACGTCGCTAAGAGAGATTTTTAAAGCCATTTTATGATTTTGTGATGGTGATACAACACTCGTATGATTTTCGGATAGAGCAAAAGGTAGAACTCTGAAGAGCTCTATTGTGCTCTTATTTTTTCGCGTTAGAATTTTCACGGAATGAAATCGGGATGGGAGATGTAAGTGAACAGCAAGTGGATTTAAAGGGAATGGTGACTAAAATATAAACTAAATCGTATGGTAATGTGTGTGAGATTGAGATAAATTAAATTTAAAAGGAATGAAATTTAATTTATTTATTTAAATTATTTATTTATTTAATTTTAAGACAAATGAAATTTTTCCCCTTTTTTTGACTGGGATTATGAAATAGTGTAAAAAAAAAATGTGACAAAAATGCATCTTTATTTAAAAGTTATTTTTTGATTGAGATAAAAGTTTAATTTTTTTTTTATATATATATTGATAGAGAAAAAAAACAAAACAATAATGACCTAATACCTTGTGGTTTTTAAATTTCTGTTGTCACTACCGTTCTTGTTGCTTCTCTTGATTTTGCTGCTGCTTCTGGTGTTTCTGATGCTGCTTCTGTTGTTTCTGCTGCTGCTTCTGTTACTTATTTCTGCCAGGTAGGCTTCGCGCCCTATAGTTGTTGTTGCCCTGGTCTTTTACACTGCCACCGTTTTGCCTCTGCGTCTAGTTCTACTAGAGTTCGCAAGGACTTATATGTGTGGGCTTTTCACTTTTGCACTTCACTACACTACACGATAGTGCTTTTATTTTCTGGTGTATAGCTGGTGTATGGATTGTGTTTCCAAAGTCAACCAAAAGTAACCAAGTAAGCGATACCATTCAGTGGGCATTTATCATAGGAACTACCTAACTCCCAACGGGTTGACCGTTAAATACATGAGGCAGAACAGTTGAAAAGGAATCCCATTGACTAAGAAAGAATTTGGGAGACACGCTACAAATACTCGTAACCCCACACTTTGGCTCGTATACGTGGTAGACATCCACAAAGGGAAACATGACATTAGTAAGTAGGTAACTAATCGGAGAAACGACTATACCTAGCTGACCGGATCTAACATCCATTAAGCTCTTCTTTAGGATAACATGAACATGTGCACTCGAACAGGCTATGTAAAGGCTCAATTGAATGGCCTTGTGTACTGTCATACTGTTGACTCCATAAACCAGAGCCTTACGTTTGCGTTACATTATGCAATTGTATTCAAAATTAACATTCTCTCACTTAAGTTATTAAAACCATTACGAGTATAATGTCTTGATATAACCAAACAGACTATTGATTTTTTTCTCTTTTCCTTAGGTAGATCTTTTTCCACTGGAAAGATAACATTTATGTCGACGTCCTAATTGTCTTCTTGCATCCTGTTTACCGTACTTCATCCCACTGTAGTACTCGTATTTCTAAATGTGTAGTGATTTTCATTCTGATGTCCATTATTCTTATACATTGTTCGTTGTATGATATGTTGTACTCACACCTCCCCTCTTTACGATTTTTCTGTCAACCCATCACTCAACGTTTTTCTAATATTTGCACGTTATCTGATAGCATTATTAAACCTCCTTCTCTTTTTTATCTCTAAATAAAGACAACAATTAAAAAATACTGCAACAAATTCAACATCGTACTGTCGGAGAGACATTAATTACACACAGAAGCAACATCGGTCTAGCTTATTACAGAAGACTCTCCCTTAGGTGACTACTGTCGTACTGTGAAATTAATACGTGACAACGCTGAAATACTAAAACGTAATTTTATCATAGAACAATTGTTTAAGGGGGCCAGCAAGGGTGGATTCCTCTCACTAAATTATATGACTTACCATGAAAATATCTTTATAACCGCTCAGCGCAATTAATTGGAATCGGAATTCGCTCATGCTACATGTCAATCTACGAAAACTTGTAACCCTGGCCTCGATATTTTCCAGAGCCCGCCGTGCTTCGCAGAAATTTGTCATAAATTCATTGCATCGTGTATGTTAATCCCCTCGACAAGCTGTAGACATAATCTATCCGTATCGGTGAGCTGGGTCTTTTCAATGGGCCATGCAACGATTGATAGAGGGGCAGGACGACTATCTAATCGATATTCAATGGGAAATGACTTATACTCAAATAAAACCGCAATAGAAACATGTTGTTTCCGTAAAAACCAAAAATAACCACGAACCACTTGCTTTGCGGTTTGACACGATAAGTTTCGACTTTTGATGATCCACATGGCATACAAGCATGAATACGGATTTGAAACCACTACAGTGTGAGCGTTAGATAGTGCTTGCTCACACAGAGGCATGCATGATAAAAATGTTGTCAATTGGTTCGTTTAATCGTCGATACTCACGTGTCGCAATAATCAAAAACAATAGAAAAACGTAAAAAAATACACAATTTTACTGTTCTTAAACGTAAATTAATCTGCATAATCGCTGTGATTTCTAGCGAAAAAATTATGTACTATATATTGCGGGAGTGATGCTGGTTCAGAGAGTGATTGAAGATTTTCCATTAGATAGACAGTGTGGTGGAGAGCCTTTTCTTTAAATGCCATATCTAAGCCGCTATTTCGTTATATCCCCTTTCCACGAGACAGAATTGTGTCAGACATAACATCTGATTTCTAGTCTGCCATATTTTTTTTTCTGTCTTGATTGGGGAAATTATGTCAAAACATTTCGTTTTGCGATCAGATGTTCATGTGACAACATGTAACAACAGAAACAATTAATTCCTCGGCATTCTGGGAAAAAATACGTTTACCACTGATTTCCATCCACTCTCATGTCTTAACATAAAAGTGAACATCCATGCCTGATGTAAGTTTGAGCATGGATTTTTGTATTTCAACTGGACATATGCATGGCATGATTATAATCCGGGCATCGTTCATGCTCTGTGGAGACGGACTATTGAATGCATCCCTTAACTAAATGTTGCCCCCAACTAACACTTTATCCGTTTTGACCGTCCTATTCAGCTAAAGGTTTGGTTCTTAAACTGGCAACACTGTTTCTACAGATTGTCAATTTGACAGCTGAAAGTTGAAAGTTGATTTGTGGTTAGTACGTTTTACCATTTTTCGATGAAGAGATTAACGCCAGAGCAACGCGTGTAAATTGTACAAACTTGTTTTGAACACCATGGTTCGGTTCGCTAAACTTATCGTGCGCTGCGCCCATTTTACGGTCGACATAATTGTCCATCTGAGCAAGTTATTCGGGACACGATTAATGGTATTCACACCACGTACACTCTAATGGATGACAAAATGACAAACGGTGGGAACAGAAGGAGTTATTGCCGTTGTGGAGCGCAGTGTTGAGGAGAATCCGAATGAGTCAATTCGCCATCGTGCACAGCAATTGGAGTTATGCCTATCCACCTTGTTGAATATTTTACGGAAAGATCTTGGCTTAAAAGCTTATAACATCCAACTTGTGCAAAAGTTGAAACCGCGTGACCATTATACGCGTCGTAGATTCGGTGAATGGGCCGAAAACATGATTGAGCTTGATACTCATTTTCAACGCAAAATTTTGTTCTCCTATGGGGCCCAGTTTTGGTTAAATGGATATGTAAAGAAGTAAAATTGCCGAATTGGAGTGGAGAAAACCCAGAAGCCTTTGTGGAGACGCCCTTACAACCATTAAAACTCACTGTTTGGTGTGCCTATGGAATCATCGGTCCATATTCGTTACCGTCATTGGAGAGCTCTACAGAAGCATGATTTCTGACTTCTTCGTTCCTCAGTTGAAGGGCATTGACGTAACAGAGCTTTGGTATCAACAAGCATGCAGCATGCCACACGGATGCGCTGCACCATTAATTTGTTGTGGGAAACGTTTGCTGAGCGCATATTTTCGCGTAATGGACCTGTGAACTGGCCTCCAAGATCCTGTGATCTCACACCTTTAGATTACTTTCTTTGGGCGTATGTGAAGTCACTTATCTATGCCGATAATCCAGAGGCGTTGAACGATTTGGACGTCAACATTCGCCGTGGTTTTGCTGACATACGACCCCAGTTGCTCGATAGAGATATCGAAAATTGGACTTCAGGATTGCGCTTCATTCGAGCCAGCTGTGGCACGCATATGCCCGATATCATATTTAGATACTGATACTAATATCATATACATTAACATTAGCTTCAAGTACTTTATTTCGTATTGAATTTGTATACCTCTAAAAAGCACACCCTTTACAATATCAAACTGGTAGCTGTCAAAACTAAAACCTTAGCATAGGCAAACAAAAACTTAGTTCAATTATGATTGATATATTGCATACTTTTAGTTGCACTTGAGAGTGTTTAGCTGGCTCATTCGCAAATGAATGCAAAGAGCATAATATTGGCTTACTAAGGTCTTACATCCGCAGAACTCGTAACTCTGTTAGCAAGTCCTTGCTCCTACTTCATTGCAACGCCATCTAGAAACTTCCAAACAAATATGAAGGATGACGAATGGCGAGCTTCTAGGAAACAAAGGACTAGTGTCAGATGATCACCGTCTACGCAGACAGGACCGAAAAACACAAAAATAACTTTTCTTTCAAAGAAGCTAAGAGAACCTAAGTTCAACCTGACAGCGTCAGGTTATATTGGGTCACTTTTGTTGTTCGAGAGAGAGCTTTTCTAGTCAATTGTCTTCTTAGACCAAAGAAGCAGCGATTGGGAGGAGCTATTTTGCGTTTGATTTCAGCGCTGATGTCGTTGTCTGAATTGATAACGGAGCCTGGGTAGACAAAGTCCTTAACTACCTCAAAGTCATATCTGTCGAGGGTGGCATTCCGTCCGTGACGTCTATATTGGGTGTTCTTTCTTGTTGACAGCATAGATGTGGTCTTGACCTCATTGACCGCTAAACCCATCTTCGTCGTCTCCGCCTCAATACTCGCCTGACATCACGCTGCTTTCTTCCGATTATGCCAATACCATAGGCGTATGCGTGGAATTGGACGGACTTTTGAAAGATTATGGCTCTCGTATTGGCGCGTGAAGTTTGTACTATTCTTTCAAGAATGATGTTAAAGAAATCGCATGACAGCGCATCACCTTGCTTAAAACCATTTTTGACATCAAATGTCTCGGAAATTTCCTTACCGAGTTTTTGGTCGATGGCGAACTTTGCTGGCCTGAAACCATACTGATATGGACCAATCAGGTTGTTAACGAGCGCTATACGGAAGATAGTATCTTGTAGGCGATGTTAAGAAAACTGATGCCTCTGTAATTGGCGTAGTTCAGAGGGCCTCCTTTCTTGAGAGTCGGACAGACAATGCTGAGGTTCCATTCATCGGGCATACTTTCGTCTGACCATATATTACAGATGAGTTGGTGTATGCTTCTTATCCAGTATATATACGAGTATGTATGTTCGATGGTCAGGCCGTCTCCTCCATCAGCTTTGTTGAATTTAAGCTTAGATATAGCTGTCTTCATTGCATCCAGGTTGGGTGGATGGAATTGTTAGTCCATGTCGTCCAGGTTGAAAGGTACATCCTGCATGACAGCAGTATTTGCTTCGCCATCGCCGTTATACAGTCTACAGAAATGCTTTTTCCAAATCTTCAGCATCGACTGCGACTCCAATACTATGTTCCCTTATTTTTCTCTACAGGTTTTGTATCCGTGGCATGTATTTTTTACTTTTTGGTAAAACTTCCGAATCTCATTCCTTTAGTAGCATCTCACATTTTCCTCGACCGCGCATTTCTCATGCTCTTTTTTTCCTCCTAAGAAGACGGTGTTCGACTCTCCTCTTCTGTTGATAGAGCTAGAGAGCAGTTCTAGTCCTTCTATGCAGCGTCGCTTTGTATGCAACTTGCTTAGCTACATGTGCTTGGCGGCACTCATCATCAAATCAGAGGCGACATACTCGTATCTGGTGGCTTTTTGGCACGTCTTCGATACTTGACTGTCGAGCGGAAAAGGATTTGGCGATCTCCTGTGATTGTAACTGTCCGATGTCGAACTTATTCACAGTATGTTGGGTGTGACAAAATTCCATACAATGGGAGTGGAAAAACCCATCTGCGGTTTCGGATGTGTAAGGAGTCTTCTACCATACATGAGGAGCAATTGGAAAGATCAGGAAGTCGTCTTTCCATACCGAATTCACACCCACCATGTGCACTTGAGCAATTTCCCAACTAAAACCTAGTTTCTGCAGAAAAGGTGAAGAAAGGTACAGATGGGTACTATCGGCACAACCAAAGGCAGCAGCCGAGGTCATTAAAAATACTTTTTGTAGCAAATGTAAGTTTCCGGCATTCAGTCTGAACTATCAGTGTTGTTAACAGCTTTGGTGCTCAGCCAACAACTGTTACGAAAGTACGACAGTAAGATATCGGCTTATCTCTATCTATCAGAAGCGATGAAAAGATTATTGGTTGAAAAATACTGTCGAAGACTTCCATATGAGGCATTGAATTCAGAATCGGATGAGAGAAGATATCTGTGGGAAGCAAACTGGACATGTTTTTGGCAAGTCAAAGGGTAAACGAAGCTCTTTAGAACCTGTTCATGTGTTTTGAGTTGATGTGTCCAGCCAGGAAAGACTCCAGCAAATTGCCCGATCCATGGTAGAGCGCAGATTTGTACAAGGAAACTCGAAAACGTTAAGAGGCTTGCCTAAGGCTAACTTGGGAAAAGACTGGAGTCTGTATAGATGGAAGCAAAAGCAATATAATAAGTAAATTCGTATTTCGATGAGGATCTCTTGTAAACACCCCTCAAAATTTGCAAATCAACTAGACTGGAAACTGAGAAGATCGAATGCCACCTGCTCGGGACTCGAGGTAACCTAAACAGAACCGGTTCACAACCAGATCCTTTCACTGAAGCTGTAAATGAGCTGACAAAAGTTGCCCACAATGCGTCGTCCTGATTTCACTGCTTTGGTGCATGTTGGCCCACATACTGCATAACACTTCACCTTGCTAACGTGTGCGCTCGTATATGTAGTAGATAAGGTGCTTAGCTGCACTGTACTGTTGGATCATGCTTAGCCACTGGCAGCTCTAGACGTCATTGTCGATTGGTGCTCTATATATGTGATTCTAAGCAGTCCTCTAAGATTGTTCGCTTCACGAAAGGGAGGAAGATGGTATGCCTCATCATCCGTTTTTTCTCCGAGGCTAAGCACTTAGGTGTCATCCTGAATAACATACTTGTTTTGTCTAAACATATCGTGCTAGAAGCCTAAGAGGCTGTTGGTCATCTGGAAGTGTAAAGGAGACTTCTGCAAAACGTGAGGCCGAGAAATGTTTTCCAGATCTGCATGGCGTTAATAATACTCTATGTCTCAGTTGACTGGTGGAAGAGGCTGTCATGAAAATAGGTCTCTGGTGGTTTTTTCCACACTTCAAAAAATGTTTTGTCTCGGTATTTTCCTTAGCACGCTTGACTTTGCTTTGAAGGTACTAATAGATCTTCCTCTCCTTGATATTCATATCATTGCCTGCACTTCAAAGCCGTCTTCTGGCTCTTTAAAAAGAAGTGGTCTTTGATATAACACGAACTGGAGTTTTGATGATATTGCAGACTTAATTTTGACTATGATTTAAACATGCCATCTGATGCAATGAGACTACAATTCCTATTGCTGCGAAAGTACACAATCAATGTCTTCCGTACGCAGAACAGTTTCGGCCAGAATCAAAGCCAGGAAAAGAATGTAGTTGGGTGCTTCCGGATGCCTCCAAAACCGATTTAGAATGTGATGTTACTGTTTTTTTTGGAATACGACACCGTGCGATTTCCCTCCTCGTTAAGAAAACTTGAACCTATATTCCTGATAGCAAGGGACTACTATATTGTGAATAATCGGTGGAGAGGGACGAGTATCTGTATCTGTTGCAGAGTTAGTTTGGTATGGGAATCAAGGGAAATGAAATAGTCAATGAATTTAAAAGGCAAGGCTCAGGGAAGACTTTCTTTAGGACTCACACCTACGTTAGGACTGCCTACATCTGAGAGCATTATTTCTAGGAGTATCCACCATACTATAGTCACTTTACCACTCATGACGTCTTAGCAATCTCAGTAAAAGGAGCACATAAGTAGCACAATGGACTTGATTTTTGTCAGAGTCCCGACAGAAAAAATCACTAAATTCTGAGCCGTCGTTCTTCTAAGAACGCTTGACGCAACGAAAGATTCCTTCTTGCGTCAGTTCCCAGTTGTATACATACGATGAGTACGTACGAGTATCAGGAATATGGTTAAGTGTCGTAAAAATTAAGTCTTTCATGCGGAGTGACAAATTTGTGCTTTGAAATGTCTCAAATAATGCTCCATAAGTATGCTTTCGTATCTTGAATGTGGTCTACGTAATATACAAACAACTTGAAGCGAATGAATTTGAAATTGACAGGTAGATGGCGAAAAAACAGAATCATGAATGGAATCGTAGTATAGCAACCTAGCATTAACAATGAAATTAATCCCTAGATGAAAGCAAATTACCTCGTGTTTGGTGGCCATTTCCACTTTCAGACATCAAGGATATGCCCATGAATGGAAAAGGCAAGTCCAAGTAAATCGGATGGTTTTTGAATATATTTATATCGTAAGATATGTCCCTTTATCTCTACTTGAATACTTGAATCCCTTCCAACAAAAATGACAAATAAATGTGTGTAATGTAAAATGTGGTGCAAACTGCAATGGAAAAAATATCACGTATACGCCACCGAACTCGAAGTAGATTATTGAAAACAGTTTTCTTGTTTATCCACGTCAAACCATTTAATTGGAACTTATTCCAATTTACACAGCCAGGTGCATAATCAGCTTCAGTTAATATCGGAGATACCCAATTAAAATTATGAAAAAGCGAGCTGATCAAAAAAATGATTACCTTCTACCCCAATTATCACATCGTTTCAACTTTGTACGTATATGTGCGAGTATGTACACATAGAAAGTGTCGTAATGCAGCAAACAAAAATCCCCATTCCACAAACATCCGTCTAAATCCATAATTCATCAGCCAAGATGTACCTCGAGCACTCAGTCTCATATTTTGTATCCATAAATTACTTCAGACACTTATACCGAAATTGTGCGAATTAATTAAAATTTACTACTCTCCTCCCAAGATACGGATAATCAGTGTGACAATCTTTTCTTTAACTGTCAGTTTGTCACCCTTCTAAAAAAAACAAAAAACAAGAAAATAGAATACGAGTAAACAAAAATAAGAAGGGTTATAGGGGAAGGGAACCGGAGCGTGCAATGTGTGTGTGCGTGCGATAGCCTTCTTCAATCATTTATTTTGATAACGAGGATCTCGTGAAAGATATCGCACACATTCTCGATACGGAAAGCGCTAATAAAAAAAAAAAAAAAATTTCTATAACAGAAACAATTCATCGCTCTAAATTTTGTGGTTAAAAAATGAAAACAAAACCAAACAGCAGTACCCGCAGTACTTTATCTATACTTAACGAGATAAGTTTCGCGCGTTTCGGTCTGAAGTCCGTCTATCGCGGTTGTTCGTTGTTCAAAGCGGTTTTTTGTTTTTTTTTTTTGGATTACTAATCGGATGAAAGGAATTTTGGATTTGTTTGTGGATAAATGAAGTTTTTTAACAGTGTGGAAACAGACTACGGAAAGCTCGAAGCTAGGTGACAGGACGATCTTTGCATTAAATTGACGCAGAGGTTCAGATTCGTTGGAAAACTGGGGAAACTACATGAGTCCATTGTCATGGAGAAAAAGAAGAAGAACGAAGAGTTTTGTAAGTATTTTTCGTTTTATCGAGTGATTTTAAGGACATACTCCACAGTGTCTTGTCGACTTGTCTTTGGTTGACAAGAAGCTAACTAGTTTTCCCAGATGAAATATAAAAAAGGGTTTATTCACATAGATAAGACAATAAAAGCTCCTGTCCGAGCAAATATTCAGCCCTACCGAAACTAGGACTTTATTATGTATTATGAAGAGAGTCCTTACTATTGTACAGTAAAATACGAAATGATGGAGACATTAAAAGTTTAGACATTACGAGTATATGCATGTGAACAGGGATAGTAGTTGTTAATCAAAGAAGGTTTGCTCCGCACAGTTTTTAG
Organism: Volucella bombylans; assembly: GCA_949129095.1. NCBI lineage: Eukaryota > Metazoa > Arthropoda > Insecta > Diptera > Syrphidae > Volucella > Volucella bombylans. The sequence goes on along the minus strand of OX422142.1, from coordinate 119,782,903 downwards.
TTGGAGGATTCTCCCAAGGTACCAGAAACTCAGGGCAAAAACACATATATATTTCGAGTCAGTTGATTGAGACCCATCTTTTTGAGAACTGTTTAGCATATAGGTACCATTCTTGCTAGTCATTTCCAAATATTTTCCATAACGCGCAGATCTGGAACATGTGGTGGGCGTGCAACCAGCTCAACATTTTGACTTTGTGGATTGAAACATTATCCTGCAGGTACTCGTATATCAATGGCTACAGAACTCCATGTTTATGTTATCAATGAGCCATCAGAGAGGCCACTTCTGTTGTGATTGGTTTCAAAGAAACCTCTGGATGTACGACGATTGTAGCTAAGCAAGAGGCGTTGCATCGAAATCGAGGAAACGGAGACATGTTACATCAGAAATGGAATCCGAATGTTTTGTCAGAAAATGAAATGAGCCAGGGTTACTAATCCAGAATGGAAGCCTGCAAAGATGAACATAGACAACTAGTAGTCTAGACAACTAGGAAGACTTCTGCTATGGACTGTAGAACGGCGATGATGTTCCATTCACCCTGGCCGAAGGCGATAGACAACTCCGTCCCCCTGACCTTGGTGAATATAAGGTAGCAATATAGAAATTCAAGTCTATTAAAGGTGCTGACGCAAATAGATATGGTAAGGGGAAAGTATGCGCGAGAATGGAATGTCAGCTTCGTTTTTCTGATCCACAAGAAAGAAGATTCTTTTGACTGCCCCAGTTATAGAAGAATCTATTTGACATTCCCCATTCACGCCCATATCAGTGCGGTTGCCGATCAGGAAATCAAATATCTTATTATGGCAGATTTTGGAACAGACCCGAGAATTTCAGATCGATACTCATTATCTATTAGTTGTCTTTAAAGCCGCTGTTTCTTTGGACTCAGGGGCAAATGATTAACAGAGAACTCTCTCGTAAGATCAGACTGACTTTAAACGATGCCGTTTTCATCTTGGTTCTACTCTATAGCTCAGGGATTTGGACCTTGTCGAAAGCGCATAAAGAATGATGATACTCAGTGTGGTCTCCGATCCCGTTGGTATTGACGTCGAATGCAGAGGAGGTTCAAATACGATCTGTATGAGCTTTACAACTATGTACATATATCGGTTTATTCAGGCGTCTACGAATCCAATGTCTGAGATGGCTGGACCATGTTGAGCGAATGTACACCACAGCTCCGGCCCAAAGTGTCTTTAATTCTAACCCCGAGAGACAGCGTAGCAAAGGACGACCGCATCCAATGTTCCGCACGCAAGTGGAAGTGGACCTCAAGCAACTTGGAGTTCGGATGGATAGTGAGAAAGTGAGAAAGTTTACATACGACAGTAACGCAAAATGGAAGTAAATTCTTGGGAAGGCCGTTTCAACAACTTTCTCTGCCATGATGAAAAACACAACTCTCTTCCACTGATTCTTGCGGGATCTTTAATAAACTGAAGTCATTGCTTCTTTTCAGGTGTATTTTATGGTCGTTTTTACAGCATTTTTTCGCATTCGATGTTGAGAGTAGTTTACACAGCAATGATCGATTAAATTTTGACCGCAGGTGGGATAGGATTGAATGTTGATGAGTTGTTTTCAACTTTTTCCTTTAATAATCGCTTATGGTCTACTACGTCAAATGACACGGCATGCGGATGCTCTTTCCCTCAAATCATGTACTTTGCTTTTTTCGTCCCTTCGGGTAAGAATCGAAAACTCCATCGTTCCACATGTTCTAGCCATCTCGTGCGACTGATGCAGACTTTTCTAAACAGGTCGATGTAGCTGAACGGCTCACAGAGTTCGCTATTATATCTTCTTTTTAAGAGCCCGCCTTCGTTGACGTCCTTACTTTTGCGCCATTTATCAGGTCTGGGTCTTATTACTTAATTGGCTTCCAAGCCCAAAGAAATCGCAAGTCTAACACTTCATTTTAATTCTGACAAAGTGTCATTATCGGAGGTATTAGCTCTTTATTTCCAAGCCATTATAACTAGCAAACATTCAAAACCAAAGTACACTGGTTTCTCTCTTCCTTGGTGAGCACTTAGGTAGTGCAAATATTTGAGCAATTGTGGACTTATCGCAATATGTGGCAAATCAGATTGTTGACAAACGAGTTTAGGGTTCTCATAGTATGACAAGATCTTTCGTTTCCTTTCTGGCAAGCTAAAGGTCTGTTCATTAGGCTAACTTTCTTTCGATTAAATCTTGGAAATGAGTTAGAGTATGGTCTCTATAAAATCATCTTCTTCCGCCTTAAATAGCCCGGCGGGTACCCCGTTTTGTATTCCGTTCGGCATTTGCGGTTATAAACTTAGCCAGTTGGGTCTGGGTAAACAGCAATCATTATCCGATGGCTACCACTTGGATGTTTTCAGAGGAAGAGTCCACTCTATCCCAATAGATCCAACTCCCCACATGTTTGTTTATCTCACATAGCGCCATTGGCCAGCTGTCTTTTAACATTCTGGTGCTCGAAGAATGACCCGAGGATCAGGTCTTGTGAGACTTTGTTGCGTGCGCTAGATCAAGGGATGAGGATTAGGTGAGGGACTAAAATATTCATATACCGTTGAACACTGCTCTATGGATGCATTAACGATTGGTCCAGAAGCGAGTCCTCTGCGAGGAGTGGGTCAAAAGAGAGACACAATGAAAGAAGCAGTTGACATGGAATGATTCTAGAAATGGCGTTGCAGCTAAACGTTAGTAGATGTGGACCATTGCAAACATATTAGAAAGAAAAACACATATTGCTTACTACTAATATTTGTGACCTCTGTAAACTTTCTTAGAGACTAGATCGATGAAATCCATTTGTTTAGTAAACAGAAGAATACAAGGAGTTACCGCCTGCTGGACCTACTACATACATATAATATATACATAGTACTTTGCTAAAAGTATAGTGTATTCCCTTTAAAATGTAACATATAATAGTTTCTGAAACTTGGCAAGGGCATGAAAGTTCTACGATGGCCCTTTCTCCACACAGAGCTTATTACAACCATAAAAAAATACTCCTCTCCTTAAAGTTTCAAATAACATTTCTCAAAGGATTTCTATTATCCGCACTTTGCTCTGTGACTACCTTGTGATAGCATTGATTTCCATTTCTCTTCCATGGCTGACTGTGACGACGGCAACAATAACAACAACGACAACAGCAATGACAGAAGCAGAACAAATGAGTCCAATTGCACAATGTACAACCATGAGTTTTTTTTTTCACTCCTTTGAAAGGATAATAGCAAGCAAATACGAGTAAACTATCTCTGTATGCATTTCGAGATGAGATGTGATAACCTTGGGTAAGGTAAAAGTGCATTCCAATCTGGCCCAGAAGCATCCCAACAAATAGAACAACAATAACAAAAGCAACAACAACGTCGAATAATCTGTATCCTTCCTCTTCTACACAATCAATACCTGAAGTGTTTACAAATTGCAGTTTCTTCTACCTTTACTGCCTCTACGCCAACTGCTATTGCTTCTGTGCATAACCTTCTATTGAGACATGCAGATTTACAAGGAAACATAATCCAAAGATATGCTACTTACTACCACCCAACCACCCCAAAAATATTCGTGATCTTGAAAGTATATTCCTCTGCCGAAGTGACGAGCATTTAAACAGAAAGCTATATATGAACTTAAGGCACAACACACCGATAGTGAATGTATTCTGAGAGTTACCAACGCTTAGCATGAGTGATTCCTGTGTCAAAGTTAAAGCGTAGGCATCTCCTTAAGCTAACGGTGACTACACAAGTATTATACTATAGTAAAGTACACCTCCACAAAGGAAAAGAAATTCTAAAACAAAACCCGAGACAAACTACGTGTACCTATCTCATTGTGCAATGTCAGGAGAATTTCAATATACCGCGAGGATAGCACGACAAAACGGAGACAAACCCTAAAATAGGGGAGAGAGCAAGAAAATACATAACAAAAAAGAACCTTCGCTTTACAGAAAAACAAGGCAAAAAAGGTATTTTCTGTTATGGAGGTGGAGAAGGCGAATAAGTCCCAGCTTGGCAGGAGCAACGAGAAATGAGATACTCGTAAAGAAGAAGTGATTCTTCGTACGTTGATTGCAAGCAAACGGCATATCAGGAGTTAGTAATTCCTAATGTCCAACAACCGAACAGAGTTACAACAGGGTGGAGAAAGATATGTATGTAATACATACATACATACATACATTCATACATACATACATACTATGTATACAGGACTGCCAGGAGCGTTCCCTTTAATCAGGACAAACAAGTTATTGTTGGTTTGTTTCCAAGGAAATTGTGCGCCCTTTGTTTGTTTGTGTCTTTAATTTGACCTTACCCATTTGGTTTAATTGAGAAGGTTGTAGCACTAAGTACCTGGGGGTTTGGGTATCGGTGTGGTTTTTTTTTCTTTTTCTTTTTGTCTACTTGAAGATGGTCTGGACTATAGAGGAGAATTTTGAGAGAGTTGTGCGCTTTCATTGAAATGACCTTCGACTTTAGAGGACTCATAGTATGTACGCATCGAACGTTGGATTTTCGTTCAAACTCGAAAGTGCTTGCATTGCTATAATTCCTCCTGGTTAAGGCGAGGAGTACGTACGAATTCTTTCCTAGATTTTCTTTGCCACTTCTGACACCTTCTACGAGTTTTGTGGGATAGTATTGAGAAGTTGGTGAGTTATGCTGGGAATTTCTTTGAGAATCAGTTAGAACTGTGTATGTTTGAGACGAAACACAAGTTGGGTTAAAGCAATATAGTGAGTAGATCCAAGCTGGATTGAGACATCATTAGTAGGAAAAAATCTATGAGTAGCTGACTGTGGATGGTCATAGGCTTACATACTCATGAATGCAAAGTATTCACTTAACGTCCGTAGATATTCATTCACTTTTAAGTTTCAAAACGATAAAGATCTCTAAACAACAAAGAGGAGGTTTAACATGATGAGACTGCGTACACCGATAAGACCTTCATGTGGCCATAATGTGACTTTACTTGAGGCATTGTCTTTCAAACCATCCCGTTCCGGGCAAGTAGCTTTCAGTTTGTGGTGATGAGTTAGATGATTGAAATAATTGATGGTCTCCGCTGTAATATCCGCCATTGGATACGCCTAGGGCCAGCGGGTGAATCTGTCTATGCAGGTCAAACAATAGCGATACCCATTTGAAGTTGGCAGAGGGCATATGATATCCACGTTGATGTGCTCAAATCTACGATTAGGGGGCACAAACGATCGAATTGGAGACTTGTTATGACGATGCACTTTCGATTTTTGGCACGCTAAACACGACCTTGCCCATCGCCGACAATCTGCTTTCATTCCCGGGCAAACTAATTTTTCGGAAACAATTTTCACTGTTTTTTTCGTTCCGGGTGGCTTAATCCGTGAATACTGTTGAAACTCAACTTACGAAAGCTTTCGGCTAAATAAGATAAGGTTAGGTTAGGTAAGAGTGGCTGTTGGAAAATACCAACCCACTTAGGCCTATTGGCCCATTGTGATGCCACGTGGATCTATGATCTTCTTACTACTGGAACCAGTTTGAGCTTATAATAAAGCGTAGGAGACTGTTAACGTCTATTTTTTCTAGATCGTTTAGGTCGTTGTAGAAGAAAGCTCCTAGGTGAAGCTTCCTTCTCTGAGAGAGAGCTGGGCATGTGCAGAGTAGGTGGGGGATTGTCTCCTCCTCTTCCTCGTCCATGCAGCTTCTACAAAAATCGTTAGTAAAAGCGCCAAGCCTTCTTGAGTGCTTGCCTATGAAGCAGTGTCCAGTGATGACACCTATTATGGCGCTGAGATGTTTCCTTTCTAAGAGGATCAGACACTTAGATCGACTCAGATCCAGCTTTGGCCAGATCTGTTTTGTCGCTAGACATGTTTGTCCAGCAGTCCACCTAAGCTCCGTTCTTTTATTGGCATCTAGCTTTAGTGTTAGTTTGCACGTAGCGATTGGTATACCTATACTACCTTTGTCTGGTAGGATAGGTAGAGTGGTTCCAATTTTGGCGAGTTCATCGGCTCTGCAGTTCCCTGGAATGTCTCTGTGGCCCGGCACCCAACAGAGGTGAATGTTGAACTGCTCTGCCATCTCCATGAGAGATGATCGGCATTCAAGGGCAGTTTTAGAACACAATGAGACCGAGTCCAGGGACTTGATGGCGGCCTGACTATCCGAAAATATGCGGATATCCTTTGCAGATATCACGTTTTTCTTCAGCCAGGACAGAGCTTCTTTAATCGCCAAAATTTCCGCCTGGAACACGCTACAGTGATTTGGAAGGCGGAAAGAGAGGCTTAGATTAAGCTTATCTGAGAAAACACCGCCACCAACTCCGCTGTCGGTTTTAGATCCATCTGTGTAGAGATGGATTGACTTGTCCTCCATGAAAGCATCCTCCTCCCAGAATGATCTAGAGGGGAAGCTTACATGGAAGTTTTTGTCAAACCAAAGTTCAGGTATGGTGTAATCGGTGTTCTCTGTGAGGATTCCTAATGTAGTAAGAATGTTGGCGTGGCCAAATGAATTATTTGTCCACTGTTTAGTCGCTTTAAGGCGAATAGCTGCAGTCGCAGCTACTTGCTTGCTAAAAATGTCGAGGGGTGTCAAGTGAAGCAGAATATCTAATGCCGCAGAGGGGGTAGACCGCAAGGCTCCGCTTGTGCATAGACATGCTGTTCTTTGGACTCTGCTTAATTTAATGCAGTTGACTGCATTTTCCAAGGCCGTCCACCAGACAACCACCCCGTAAGTGAGTATCGGTCTTATGACCGAGATGTATAGCCAGTGGGTTATGCGAGGTTGAAGGCCCCATTTGTTCCCAATGGCTTTCTTGCAGGAGAATAAAGCTATTGTAGCTTTATTGACTCTTTCTTGAATGTTAGGTTTCCAGTTTAGTTTCCTGTCAAAAATCAGACCCAGATATTTTGCTGTATCAGAGAAAGCTAAACTGGTACCGTTTATTGAAGGAGGGTCTATGATTGGAATTTTATATTTCCTAGAAAAGAGGACAAGATCAGTTTTATGGGGGTTTATTCCCAATCCACAGCGATCTGCCCAGCAGGTTAATCTGATAAGATTTACTTGGAGGAGTTCTTTAATGGTATTTAAATGTTTTCCTGAGACGGCTATGGCAACGTCATCCGCATAGGCAATCACTCTGCTACCACCCGCTTCCAGGTATATCAGTAGTTCGTTAACCACTAAGTTCCAAAGAAGGGGGGAGAGGACACCGCCTTGCGGCGTACCCCTACTGACATATCTTTTAGCAGAAGTCTCACCCAGTTTGGAGTTGATTATCCTGCTTGTTAGCATTAGATTAATCAGCTCCCCAAGTGAGCCGTCTACCTGCAGAGTTGACAACGCAGTCGTGATTGCGGATGTGTTGACGTTGTTAAAGGCGCCCTCTATGTCCAGGAAAGCAACCATTGTGTACTCCTTATATTGTAGGGATCGTTCGATGTGGCTAGTCAGAGAGTGCAAAGCCGTTTCCACCGACTTTCCTTTACAGTAGGCATGTTGAGCCGTTTGAGTAGTGTAACCGCTTCGCAAGTAGAATAGCCTTAATACTTTAAAAACGTATAGATGTCTGAGTGGTAAGGCATTGAGATATTGGAATAAGGGGATGAATGTTCCAATCTTGGCTTAAAAAGAGTAGCCCTGATTATCTTTTTCTGAGCTGTTATAAGGGGTTGGAGGTTACTCTTGAAAGCACCACCCCAACAGCAAATCCCATATTCTAGCCGAGAATTAACTAGTGCGTAATATATAGTAGACATTAAGCTAAGCGGTACCAAATTTTTTAGATGAAATATTTTATTTAATGCTATATATACACATTTTCTAATGTTTGTTATATGTGCTTTCCAGTTTAACTTGCTGTCTAAGGTTACACCTAGATATTTAAATTCGAAGATAGATTCTAATTTTATGCAAGCATCACTGCAGTTAGTATGTGTACAATTTAAGACATGAAGACCTACTCCATCAATGCAGTATTTATTTGCGAGGGAGAAAGGCATGATTTTCGATTTGTTACTTAGCACCATTTGATGAAAAATAAACCAATTATTAAGTATAGCTAGGTCATCATTCATTTGACGTCGTATAGTGTCAACACAAGACGCTTTATATGAGATCGCCAGATCATCAGCAAAAGCACGAATTTTACCCTTTAAGGGCAATTTAAAAATTGAATTTATGTAAATAAGGAACAGCAAAGGTCCAAGGACTGATCCTTGGGGGACGCCATCATTTGGACTTAGTAAAGGTTCACTCAAAGTTTCATTTATACGAACGTGTTGCCTTCGATGTTTTAGATATAACATGAACCAGTTATGGGTATTACCCCTAAATCCAAGTCTTTCAAGGATCTTGAGTAATAACTTATGAGTAACTAAGTCAAATGCCTTAGTCAGATCTAAAAAGAGACCAACACATTTGTTGTTTTTATCCAACGCGTCATGAATATCCTCCAAGAATGAAACAAGAGCATCTTCGGTGGATTTACCTTTCATAAAGCCAAATTGGGATGCATTTAAGAGCTTGTATTTATCTAAAAACTTGTATATTCTTTTCGCAATCAATTTTTCCATGATTTTTGAAAACAATGACAATAAGCAGATTGGTCTATAATTGTTAGGATCACTTTTGTCATCTTTTTTATAAATTGGTACTATAATGGATGTTTTTAGGCACTCTGGAAATATCCTCCTTTCGAAGCTTTGGTTGAAAAGGTACGTTAACGGCTTAATAATTAGGCTACTAATTTTTTTCAAGAGTGAACTACTAATACCGTCCATCCCACAAGAGCTTTTAACTTTTAATTTCGATATGATATCGGACACTTCAGTTTCGGACACCATTCCAAAGAAAAATGACGAGATTACTATATCATCAAGGAGGGAATTATTAGAGGCTGTACTTGTAGGGATTGAATGAGTGGGTTTTGCATTTTCAGCAGCATTTTTAAAGAACAAATTGAAATTGTTTCCCATTTCAATATCCGAAGTGATTTCCTCTACTTCGAATTTTAAACATCTTATAGTATTTATTTTACTGTTTTTACCTAGCAAATCATTTAAAATATCCCATTGCCGTTTTGGATTGGACCTATTTTGCTCAAATTTGTTTTGATAATATATCTCTTTTTGCCTTCTTATTTTTTCGAAAATGTCCTTTCGAATCTTACAGTAAGTATTTTTTATGGAGGGTAGATGCAAGTTGTTCTTATTCAACACATAAAAGTTATTTTTTTCCCGAATTCTTTGGCAGAGATTAGCAGTCATCCATGGTTGGATCTTTTGGAACTTACGTCCCAGTTTTTTTGTTTTATTTACATTTATAAGGTTAGACAGCTTTTTCAAAAATTGTTCAAATGCATTTGAAATACAGGTAGAGTTATATATATCATTCCAAGTTTCCTTAGAAAGACTCTCTATCAACGAAGCATAGTTTACTTCTGGTAGCGATTTTTTATTTTTCGAGTCGGTTAGATTTAGGTTAGTATTATTTTTTCGATTTTGATTTAGATTTGAAACCGATATACCAGTAGCAAAATGGTCAGTTATATCCCATTCCAGTACAAACGGACAGACATTGGACAGATTTTTCGCTCGAACAAATAAATGGTCAATACATGTTTTCGTTGCATCAGTTACGCTAGTTGGAACGTTTATGAGTGATTCATAACCCAGGAAAGACAGAAGAAGTAAATAGTTATCACAGCTCAGAGGAAAATCCAATATGTCAATGTTTATGTCACCAACAAGGCAGACATTTTGACTTTTGATTGAGTTGAGAAGGCCTTCGAGTTCGGTTAAGAATATATATCAATGGTTGTTTTTTCAAACTTTAATTTTAAAAGTACACAATCTGCACTATTCAGATCGGGTACAGAGACTTCTGCGACTTCAATATTATTATTAACAAAAATAATTATTCCCCCAGCAGGGTAATTTTCATTGCACGCTGGGTAAGGGGTATAGCCCGGAATAGAATAATTACCTAATTCATGGTTAAAAATCCACACTTCAGATAATATAATTAATTGCGGTAATATTGAGAAAGAACTATACAAATACGAATAAAATCTATCAAAGTTCATTCTCATACTTCTTATATTCAGATGGCATAATGTAAGATCATAAATAGAAGGGCAAAAATCTAAGCCGATATACGTATCATTACTTGCACTAGTACTATCAAGATCAATTAAATCCTTATGTGATAACATGAATGTATTATTTTTGTTTAGAAAAAGTTATGACTTAATCATAAATGATTAAGATTATCAGAGCACTTAATAAATTTGATCTTCATACCATTCGCTTTTCTCATCATGATTTTTCCGTATCGTACCCATAGAAACTCATAGCCATGGTTATTTTTCGCCTTTTTCGTCTCCTTTAGTAGAGCCTTAGTTTCGCTTGACAGCCAGTCGTTGACGTAAATGTTTGCCTTGCTTCCAGGAAAAATTTTGCCAGCATTAATCGGCGACTTCTTAGCGTATGCAGCAGAAAAAATGCGCTCCTTCACTCTCCTGCTTCGAAGTTGTACAACCACAACACCAGAAATTTTCCCTTTAATTTTTTTTCTATAGCATACATCGAAATCATCTTCAGCTATCTGCACACCAACGCCCTATTCTACGATTTGAATCACCGAGTTTCCCAAATTTTCCTCCTCCAATAGCGGTACGTCACGCAGTTCAATATGATTAGTGTGTATTTGGTATTCTGTCTTATTTAGCCTTTCTTTTGTTTCGTATAGTTGAACTTTCAGTCTTTCGTTCTCTTTCCTTATTTCAGCTAGCATTTGGGTGGTCTGCTCTAGCAAAGCGAATTGCGATTGCATGTGCTGTATGGACTGCACGGTAGATTGAAGTGTCGCTTTGATCTCCACTATTTGAAGGTGAATGCCCTCAAGTTTTATTTGTTTTGGATCGATCCCGCTGCTTGCACTGACACTGCACGATGATGACGACATAGATAATCTCCTTGGATTGTTTCTTTTTTGTTATGAACATATAGCACAGCACCACGACTTTTTGGATTTGATTATGTAATCCACATCTGCAGGTTGCAAGTTAGAGCAAGTTGCATGCAAGAGACAGTTGCAATCATTGCAAGTAATTTTACACGGACATTTTGCAAGGACATGAGTCCGTCAACGAATATGAAAGGCAGAGACTACTGTCATCAGCAGATGAATACATTGGATTAGAACTAACAGACAAGAGATCATTGATGAAAACTAAAAAGAGTGTCGGAGATAGAACGGAGCCTTGGGGCACACCAGCATTTATTTTGTGAGTATCAGAATTTAAACCATCCAAAACAACTCGGATTGAACGTTCCTAAAGGTAACTTCTAATTCATTGAAGAACAAAAGCGACTGATGCCAAACTCTGTCAAATCGCCAGATTGATGTATATTTTGGTTCAACTTTTCGGTGAGATATGCCATCCAATGTTGCTACGAAAACCGTACGTTGTATTGTATTTCGAGATATTTCACGAGCTGACGGTTTATCAGCGTTTCCATTATCTTGGAAAGAAGGGAAGTAAGTAGGAGGAGAGAGGAAGACTTGCTTTTTTTAGGGCTGGACAAATGCTGTTTTCCATCTGCTCGGAAAGGGTCCTAAAGAGTAGGATTGATGAAAAAGTTTACGCAGTGGTTTTGCCAGAAAGGAAGAACACCTCTTCAGAAGGAAGGGAGATATACCATATATATATATATTTAGATCTGCAAGTACTCTTGAGACTACACGAGTACGAAAGTAGATTGAAGATCCGATGCAGGCGGAGACAAAGCAGAAATCAGATTGGCCTTGTCCAAAGAGCTGACAGCTGGAATGTCATTATACATGAGCGTTAGGATGGAGGATGAGGCAGCATTTCTAATATTTTTGAATTTTTTTCGGTTTCAGAACCAAATAAAAGGCGTGGCTCGACTAGAGATGTTATAAGACTTATAACGTAGGTTCGGAACCTACGTCTTATAACAGTTCGAGTTGTGCAACGCCTTTTGTTGGGTTTGATACTCTTCATCCGATGAGGAATAAAGGACCTGATTCCAAAAAGAATAATATTTGTGATCATTCAGGTTTTTATCGAGGAAACATAACAACCAGTGAAAATTCCTAAAGCTTTCTCGTATTGCCATACGTTTCTTATAGGAATCTTTTCTCCAACTGTGGCGTCGGTATACCCTCGACGAGCCTAGATGGAATAGCACATCGACCTTGTACTAATCAGTGTGAGAAGTTAAAAACAAGTCCAGGGTGTTGACGGTATGACTATCAACGTCGGAACAATTGTTCACTTTATGTTCTCCTACTGAAAAATTTTCGTCAGACTTGTGGACGTCAGACTTTTCGGCATTAATTCGCAGAGTCTGGATCTACTTAAAAAAATGAGGGCGAGGATGCTGCAATTTACCTTGTTCTCCTGCCTAATCACTTAAAACCGTTAATTCTTGTCGTAAATGTGGTTAACTTTACAAAGTCTGTGAAAATCTTTAAAATCGTTAAGTTGTCTTTATTGAATCACCCAGCTGAGATGTGTGAGTGGACGTTTCTTTCCGAATTGGGTGTCACATTTGTGTCTCGTTTCTCAATACATATTTAAATATTTTCGTCACATTTGCCCGGTCCATATTCTTTCTAAAACCTTTTGAATAAAATAATTGTTTATTCAATATCTGGTAGCATCCAAAAAACAACATCGAAAGGACCCTCAGCGGCGATAAATTGCTCTGTACGACTTTAAAGATGACATTTTGTGAACAAGAGAAATAATTTTCTACGCCAAAGTACCATGTTGCACACGACTCCACATTCAACTTAGTAGCTGTCATCCCCTAACACCCTTACGATCATATTTTATCTCTTCTCAACCAGAATTTCGTATTTTCTTCTTTTTATCTAAAATTCAGTCTCCATACCATTTGACTCGTTAATATCTCTGAAGATACAAATAACTGCGAGTACAGCTCATTTATTTGCTACATCTTTGCTTGTATTGAAGTCTGGCAGTCTGATGTAGCCTTGAATTGCGTTTCTTAACTCTTAAATGAAGTGCAAAGACAATTGTAATTCCTAGCGCGTGCTCTGTCATTTGGCTAAAATGCCATCGTAAAGGTTGCCACAACAGGATAACAAAACTCTTTCCTATCTTACCATAAACCATATCCTCCCCAGCGTATCTATGAACGAACATTTGTATCTAATGAGAGGTTCAAGGTAATCTGTCATAAATAATTGAGGGAGCTTTGTTGCGGCTGATGTTGGAACGGATGTGATGGAATTAATTGTGATAATTGCGATAACAAAAATTAATGTCTCTTCGGGTTAATTATTCATATTCGTGGTGAAGTCAAACGAATTGCTAAGGGATGAGATAGTAAAGTTTTCTCATACACCATAAACCCAGGCTAATAGTGATTTTGTGTCACCACCACCACTGCCATCGATGGTGACGAACTTGGCGATTAAGAGGAGAGTTCTAATCGTAGTTTGTTTAAACGAGGTGTTTACAGGCGGTCATCGGTCAAGACAAAGGGGCTCATTATGAAGAGGAAGTGGTTGACATTATTCAGTTAAGTGTCTCATTAATTTGACATCACATTTGGTAGGACAAGTTATGGCAGTCGTAAGTAGGTAAATTAGCATATCCTTTGGGGTCATGGTTCATTGTCATTTGTCAAACTAAATTGGTATAAGTCTGTTTTATTTTGTTGTTAGTTCTTTTGACCTGGTTACACTGCCCTAACCTCTTCAAGTAGGAAGAGTCGGTTTTCCTAGTGGTTTCTGTCATCAAAACATCCACCAAAGTAATATCAGTAATTTTACGGAAAGAAATCACCATCTACATGAATATAGGCCAAAATAGCATAAAGTTAGGTTTTACAGAGTGGCTTTGATATCAGTGGAATAGAATTTGGTGATTACTTTTGAAAAAGTCTACTGAGGAAAATCATCGACACTTTAGGGACGCCAAAAAGTGTTTCTTTATTCTGCCGTCATCCTGCCAGTGTCTGCAGATAATATTCATAAGAAACCTAAAACATAAGCCCTAACCGTGGACGCAGGCAGGTTCCCGTCGTGAAAAATTCTCCTCTTAGTTTTGGCTATGAAGTTCATCGGCGATCTCATTTCCCACGAACCTATTGCTTACTGGGACTGAAACAAATTTTAGTGTATTCAGCTATCTAACTATTTTAATAGAAGAATTTCATTCCCGAATTAGCTTGAACGTGGTGAGAGAGTGCAAGTTGCACTAAAGATCAGTTTGGCTATCGCTACAGACACAGATATCCACTTCGAACCCTCTGCCTATTCTTCATCATATAGTTCACTGACACCGGGATTCCGCTTGGAAAACAGACGCAAGTTTTCCTAACGAGGAGTAAAATCTACCCTTGGTGCTCTCAAGAATAATAGGACTCCACTTCATTCATTTCCTAGTTAAGATTCTGGGTGATATCATACCTGAGCACAGGAAACGTTGATTTCGTACCTTTGCAACAACAGAAGTTATGGTGTTATTACATCCGATGGGATTTCCATAAGTCCAGAGTCAAAAGACAGTCGGAAAAGTATCAAAGACCACTTCTTTTTAGAGGAAAGATGGTTTTAAGAGTGCAATCCATTATCAAGGTGGGAGAGAATAATCAGTGCATCCAGAGCAAACCCAAACTGGTTTCGGAAAGACTCCATGCAGCCGAGGCAGACTGTTCTTAGGAGTTCGGTAAAAACAACAGTGACGTATTTTCGTTCCACCAGACAACCGAGGAATAGGATATGATTGCTCTTTTCAAAGGCGTGCACATTCAGATGATTCTCCTCAATTACAGTACAAGCCCGATGTCTTGCCGAAAGCCGAGAGAGCCTTGCAGGTTTTCGACGTGACATTCTTAATCGATAAGATCGGTTTGCCATTCGAATGGGAGTCACATTTGTGATCCATGGAGCTTCATACAATATTCTATCTTGTTGAGCACCTGTAGGTGTATGTTGTATTAAAGTCACCGCTAATAATGGAACTCGGTTAATGCGAATTGTTTATATTTTTAAAGACACTTTTTTCAACCGTGCATTGTAGAGGGCAGTAAATAGGGGTAATATACAAGGATGATCAGCTTCGCGTCTTTTCCGATGGATGAAAGGCGTGATAACCCCTAAAGCCTTTTATTCCTGCACACATGGGATTCGGAGATCAAGGAAACGTCAATATCCTTTTCTCATATGAATATTTCTAACACATGTTAAGGTTTGGCAAAAATCGACCAGCAATCGAATTAGCAATTTTGAGCAAATATACGTTTCATATTCATGTTCTCGATTTAGTACGCTTATTACAGAAATTATTTTCGGTTTCCGAGTTTCACAATTACAGGAGAGAATGCATGAGAAACCGTGTTCTCCGAGTGTTTGATCCTTCCATTTTATAGTGTCAAGGCTTGAGGATACGTTAGGAATACTGAATGTGTATTTGAATCGTCTCTTACTTTCTTAAGCTTATGAAATTCCAATATGACCAAAAATTGAGACAAAAATTAATACGATATCCTAAAGGTAGTAAGAACTTTTGGCCGTTCGTTCAAAAACATCGGAAATTCTGTCTCCACCGCCATCACAACGCTCATTTATAATGGCATTTTAGTTGTTAGCTCTTTGGACTAGAAAAGCCTGCTTGCTGTATATTTTGCAACTAGCTCCAGACTCCCAAATTCTGTCATCTATCCGCCTACACTTGAGCCCACTTCAATGGGACGAATCAACTTTCGCACTAATGTAGAAGCAAGAGTACATAAAGGTCTTAATGTACACAAATCTGCTGGTTCAGATGGAATATGTCCCCTACTTCTGAAGAGGTGTTCTTTCACGTTGGCAATTCTACTCTTTAGCTCTCTTTCCCAATAGGTGGAAAAGAACATTTCCCAGCCTGTCGGCAAAAAGGCGAATCTTTTTCTATTTCATTCCATTGACATAATGAACTTACGTTCTTTCTTCACGAAGTTATGGAAACGGTAATAAACCGTCATCTCATAAAATACCTCGAAACATGAAAACGTCTAAATGACAGAAAACAATGCAACAGGTCCACTGGTGATTTGATGTTTCATCGAAAAGTGGAGCCAACATCTACACACCAAACAAGGTAATTGCACGTGTTACTTCAAAGGCTTTTGACAGAGTTTGGTATGAGGCCCTTTTCTTGAAAATAAATGCTTTTGAAATTGATAAATCACTTTTTCAATTAGTTAGAAACTACCTTTCGGAGGGCTCAAGTCAAGTTGGGTCAAGGCTCTATATCAACAAAATAAATGCTGACATGTCCCAGGACCGTGTTCTGTATCTGACGTTCTTTTAAATTCTTATTCATGATCTGCTTTGTTCCCGAACTCATGCCTCTGCTCTTCAGCTGTAGAAAGGGAATGGTAGGGTATATTAAGCTTATTAAATTCCGACACTAGCAGCATAACAAAACACAGTGGTGTTTGCTGTCGTTAAAGCGAAATTTGAACACTTTTTAAAGCTTTCCATTTCCGGTATGTGTGTCAAAGACCACCTACGTTGGAATGCTGCTAAATATCCAGGTTTTCTGAAACGGTTTGGGAAATACTTTACCCCGTCTAATTTGGCCACAATATATGAGGCATTTAGTCACTCAAAATTGGAGTTCAATACTCTAGTCAGGTGCTCCTAAGACCTCTCTGCACTTGCAAGATAAGTCAATTGAAACCCTCGAACACCGACGAAATGTCTCCTGCTTTACCTTGTTCCATCGCTGCTCATCAGTTTACACTCAAACCCACTTTCGAACTTACTCCGAAATATCGCATTTCTTTTTTAGGTGACGCAACTCCTTTACTGAATGCTCTACCGAAATCTAGTCATTATAGCCTGCATATATTCAAGACCAACGAACATCGGCACCCCGCTTTTTTACGCCCTAATTTCCTTTCGCCCACGCTGTGTGCAAACGAATCACGTGAGATTTTAACCATCGTATTGTAAATACTTGTATGCGCATTACCTTTAGAGTTTTTAGCCCATAAAAGAGATTTTTCAGTACGTAAAGTGATTTTACACAATTTTTGCATCACTTTTTCCAACTTTATCTCGTCATACGAGTATAATTTAATTTAACAGGCCTAAGTCAACCCCGGACGACTTTGTTGTGTTTAGTAGAAACTGCTCTTAAATTGAAATTAAAACTAAAGGACTTGGAAGATCAGGGCTCGGAAGAGGTGATAATTGTGAGTGTTTTTGAGGGTACCATATGCCGCTCGGTGGTTATTTGGACGAAAAAGACGAACAGACCTCAAATTTCGGGGGTTGGTATTAAAAAAAATCCTATCCAGCAGTAGGGGACAGTCGATGGAGCCGGTTAGGAGTTGGTGTATAAAGAGAATATCGCCAGATTCACGACGTTTTTCCAGATTGAATGATTGAGGCTCGGGTCAATTCTGGACAGTTTATTGAATGCTTAATACAATGAGAGAGTGAGGGAGGCTTATGACTTATGAGAGAGGCAAGGGGTCATGCAGCTTGGAAGAGAGATTTTCGAAGACTTGTGGAACTCGATTCCATTAACAATGTTATTCGGAGTTTGCAGCATTATGGTCAAAGGTTCGTTACCCCCGTAATCTATTCGGTGAAAGCTGATGTGGAAGAGAGGTGAAGACCTAAGATTCCGTGGATTGATATTAATAGATATCATTTGGTGCAAGCTAGGGCAGTCAATACAACCAGTGAGTAGTTGATGAATAAAGAGTAAATCACCAAATTCTCGACGATTTTGAGGTGCTTTTGTAGTAAGGGGACCAAACTTGGCTTCCAGTATTCCATTATATGCCTAACGAATGTAATGTAAAGGGATTTAGTGACGTAAGAGTTAGTGAATTCATTGGACCATCGCTTAATGAATCCTCGTGAAGAATTAGCTTTGTTAATAATATTATCATCAACATGCGCCCGGAAAATAAATTCTTTATCGCAAATAACAGCTAAATCGCGAAGTAAGTTGATAGGAGGTATTAATTCTTTGCCGATGAAATAGGACCTTGGTGGTGATTACGCTGGTTTACGCAAATAAGTTATAGTTTGGCACTTGCTAGCATTAAGCCCCATTTACAATGCTCCAAAATTCGACACGAGGGTCGCGTTCCAATTTGAAGACGAGAGCTCTTTCATTCGGACATCGGACGTATGTTTACAATGATACGTCAAAACACCACTCACAAATAACAAGCTCAAAATGAAAACAATAACAATTTAGCTGTCACACATTTTGAGATGGGAGAGTTTTCCAGATTTTCGAAATTGATTGCGATGCTTGCTCCGAGACTCGCATTATTGTAAACAAACACATTGAAGTACATGTTACGGAAATATTTTTGACAGTTCATGCGCTCTCTTTTTCGAACAACGTATAGGATCTCGAAGCATTGTAAATGGGGCTTTAAGTTCCAATAAATTTTTTTCGCACCGCTATTCAGATCATTTTATAGTGCTTGATAGTTAGAGCATCAAGTTCATAGCATCTGCATAGATGGGGGTTCAGAGGGCCAAGGTGTCTTCCTTGAGGTACACCAAGTGTATCTACACTAGGATCAGAAACAGAAGACTTTGTATTGACGATTTGTCAAAAAAGATTTGATCCACAAGATGAACCCAAGTTGAAAGCCGAGAGCTTCAAGCTTGAGAAGGATTATTTCGTGCGAAATTTTAATTTTATCGAAAGTTTTGCTAAAATCGATAGCAATTACCATACATCGATTTGGTTTCCGTTTTCCAATGCACAGAGGAGTAGTAGAAACAAATTCTGTTAACATAGCAATTGTTGATCTTCATTTTAGAAAATTCTCAAGATGCTCTCAAATAGTTTGGGTATACATGAAAGTTTAGCGATGGGGGACGGTAATTAGAGATTTAAATTTTGGGACTTTTTTTATGCAAGAGAATTATGTACGTTCTCTTCCAAAATGAAGAGCTGAAAGAGGGTGGAGGGATTTTTGGCCAAGATGTTTGCCGTTAGGACCCGGAGAGTACTGGCCTTTGAGTAGGTTTATTTTTCCATTGCATGTTCAATATTAATATCAACTGATGTAAGTGAAGTTTGGGAACATCTGCTCATGTAAGAGAAGTAGTTAATATCGGGTTCTCCAACATGCGTAGCAAACGATTGGCCAAAGGATTTGGAGACAAAGTTTGAGATTTATTTAGGAATGTTCGAGGATTCGTTTGAGAATCTCCTGGTAGTAGGTTAATATTATCAGATTTTCGTTTAGTGTTTATGAAGTGGAAAAAGCGTTTGGGATTAGAGATAAGTTTAGATTGTATTCGTCTTAAGTAATCGTGATAGAGTTATTCTCAGAGTGGAGAAAAAAGGGTAAGAGTTTGCTGGTAAGCGAAAAAGTCAGAGATAGACCGAGATTTGAGATATGTGCGCCATAGCTTATTTCTTTTGTTACACAGCGAGCGTAGCGCATTATAGTACCAGGGTGGTGACGATGTGGGATCTCTTTTGGGAACGAAGGGAGTATGTGATGGCTTGGGATTTCCTTGTGTTAAGCTCAAGGAAGTTTTTGTGACACCATATTGAGGACCTAAAGATATTGTCTTATACGAGTAGAGGTTGAGAATCAGAAAATTTGGAATTTTCAGAAATGAAAATTAATGGACCAAGGTGACTGTCATGTAGAACACCCAAAGTGGCTTTAATTGGTTCAGAAAAACGGGAATGAAAATGAACTAGGTAATAGCGTTCTTCCAAATGATGCTCTCATAGATCTTATTAATACAGAATAACTTAGTTGGTAATATCCTATTTGAGTCCTTTTTATGAATATGGTTTATAGAAACGCTTTTCCAGAGGCGAAGAAAACCCTACAGGGAGATCGAAAATCTAAAGATACTTACGAGGGGTTGAATAGGATTATTGACACATTTGTTCAGGGCAATTACTGGCAGACCATCGGGACCAAGAGAAAAGTCATCTTTAAGTTTGTTAATCTTGTCCAGTAGCTATGCTGGTATTATTTCAATAGACATTAGTGATGTCTAAGTACAGTTGCTGAAGTAACCGAAGTATTCGACATCGGGGTTTTCAGTCTGGGTGGAAAATGATTCACTAAACACATTAGCGATGTTATATGAGAAAATAACAAGCAGGGGAGGATGTAGATGGTCTAATTTGGAGAAAAGATGTTCACACTCATGGGCAACACAATTTATAGCATCGGAAAGGCAGTCCGTAGAGAGGATTTCATTATCTGAGTCAACTTATTGGTTAGGAGGGCGAATTCAGGTTAGGTTAGATAAGAATGGCTGTTGGAAAGATCAACTCACTTAGGCCTATTGGCACATTATGATGCCTCGTGGATCTGTGATTCTCCTAATCTTGGAATCATGTTGAGCTTAAGCCATTGTAGAAGAAAGCTCTTCAATGGTGTTCCTTCTTTAGGAGAGAGATGGGCATGTACAGAGTAGGTGGAGGATTGTGTCTTCCTCCTCGTCTATGCGCTTCTGCAGAAATTATTTGTAATGACGCCAAGCCTTTTTGCATGCTTGACTATAAGGCAATGTACAGTGATGAAACCTGTGATAACGCTGAGTTGTTTCCTATTTTGGAGATCAAACATTTAGAGCGATTCAGATCTAGCTTTAGTCAGATTTGTCTGAAAATGACTGTTCAGACGATACCATCCAGTTCGTTAGTATTTGAGTGATGTTGTCGGAGACAAGAGTAATATCTAGCATTTCCTCTTGGTTTCTTGTTATGAAAGTGGGATCCTTGCTAATGTTGCAACCAATTAGGTTAGCACTTATAAAGTAATCAGAAAGTGATTCACATCTATCTCTGATGTCGGTACTGCTCCATACTGTGTAATAAGCGTTAGCGCCTTCAGCAGTCTTCAGTCTTGCAACGGTTATGTCGGGGTCGCTCAGGCTAGGAAGTATACATTAAGGCTAAGTTTCACTAATATACAAGCACTGATCTTATCTTTGTCTTTTGTATACAGTCGAGCGTATACGGGTGTCCTAAGACCACGAACCACGTCTTCTACGATCCATAGTTCCTGGATTAGGATGATGTCTTCAGTGTTTTTGATGGAGATGAATCTGGAGAAACCATATAATTACTACAATCTATAATACAAGAGGATCCTCCACCACGGTGCTATTCGGGTCCTCCGATTCTGAACAAGTGCCAAAAGCTCACCTTCATTCTCTGATCGTAACGGATCTCTTTTTAATTCGTCGTCGGTTTCCATTTCCGACAGAGTGTTAGAGGAGGAGACCGACGCACGGCTCAGTTGTTTTATTAGATTGGAGTCGTCGCTATACATTTCAGGAAAGAATATCAACGCTCCAAGATCTGAGGGGCAAACGTAACAACAGAATAAATATAATCTGCGCTTACTCGTAGAGACAGTAACTTTAACACCAATAAATTCGAATTCAGCTATTACTGACTTTTTAACGTGTTGAGGGTCAAAACAATCGTAAATTGCCAGGAGGACTACTCGACCTATAGAAAATCATCGTTTTCACAGCCGTCATCACGAGAAGCTTCGAATGGCACTTGCATCATCGAAACAGAAAAACTTTCCATTCTCGTCTCTTAAGCATGAAAGAACATAGCAGTCATCCTCACCGATATGGGCTAGCTGCTTACGTAGTCTGCTGAGGCCGTCAATCGACGAGAACGAAGGAATATAAGAAACGGACGAAATTCGTATAAAAGACGGATTTTGAAGACAAGTTGACAAGGATTTGGCTTTTAGTAGGGAAAGAGTAGGGCGTGAAATGAATTTTGGGGCAAATTTATTGTATGAATGTGGTGTGAGGGGGGGGGGGGGGAGAGAGAGGTTTGTGATTTGATTTGAGGCCCGGGTCAACCCCAGACAGTTTATTGAAATTTTTTTTAGATTTAGATTTATAAAAGACTTTTATTTCACTTAAAATGTTAACATAAAGAATAAGTTTCCTAGTCTTGATTGGTTTGGCATAAGGCCATCCACCAGATTAACCGCTGTTTGTGTTTTATTTTAAGGTAAGTGGAAAATGGAAATGAAGCTTAAAAATCTTCCTCGATGAGACGCGTTCTATAGCGGAAGGCATTTACAACATAGTACTCGTAGTATAAAACATCCCAGCCTTATTTACCGTTCAAAATATTAATTACTTCGTCAGCAGACAGGACCTCGGATCTGAAATATCTTTTGCGAGACTCCTGTAAAATTGGGCATTCTCCTAGCAAATGTAAGACGTCCTCTCTCGCTCTCTGATTACAGAGACTGCACAAAATTGAAAGTTCAAAATCTCCCCTCTCAATTTAAATATAAATATAAAAATGTTGTCAATTGATTTTTGTTTCAAGAGATAAGACTTATCCTGAAGATTGTAGCTCAAAGCTCAATCGACTATAGTACAACCGATATTGAGAAGCTCGAGCTTCAGCAGCATATTTTTCGTAAGTGACTATAATAATTTTCTCCAATAAAGTGTCAAACTGTCTTCTTAATGATATGAGCTCGTCTGTCGGTGTTAATGAAAGTTCATGTCCGCAGTTAGACGCTAGGTGCCTCGATTCTTGGATGGGGCTGCCGCATGTTGTAAGGATATACGAGTATGTAAGTACTATTCTGGGCAACCTTTCTCCCTCCATCGCCATCACTTTAACGGAATAGCCGAAATGCATCTTTAAAGTTTCTAAAACCAGTGGTGCCGTCCCTGTTTCAAGGTGCATCATGTAATTGGGTGTGCTTATTGGCAACCGAAAAGTGCGCGGTCCCACACATATGAAATTGTTTCAGCTTAGCTTCAGCTAATTTACCTTCAAGATGCTTTCTCATGTTTAAGTTGGCCGATATCAGGACTGCCAGGTATTTATATTCACGAACTATTTCGACAGTTTCTCCTTGATACGTCTACTCTTCATTTCGAGTATATCTTCCTCCACCTCCTCTAAAAACCATAATTTTTGACTTCTCCAAGTTAACATTTAAGTTCCAAAGTTTGCAATATGAGTTTAGCCTGTTCATCATAAGCTGCGTGCCATTTATCGACTCTGAGAAGAAAACAATGTCGTCTGCATATAACAGAGCGGGTATTCTAGTATTTCTGATATCGATACCACCTCCTATGACCTCAGTTATATCATCGATGAACAGAATAAACAGCAAAGTACTTAAGATACAACTTTGTTTCACACCCATTATTGTCAGAAATTCTTCGGATACTGTATCACCATCCCATACGCATGCAACATTATTATCATACAGTGCTCGCAATATGTTAAGGATTTTACTTGAGAGTCCCATCTCATATGTACCCAGCATTGAAATATTCAACACGCATACGTTCATTCCTGCTTATAAAAGGCATTGAAAATTTGTAACCGCTTTGAAATATCATATAAACATTTTCAAATCGCATTGCAACATTTTACTCTCTCGCGCTCTCATCATTCATTCTTTCATCATCGGGCAGGTATTAGTTGTGTATTTAAAATGTGGGATTGCAAACGAAATATTTGGCTAAACTACTGCCCTTCGAACACTTGACGTAGCCGATTTGTTTCGCGTAGCATTCGACACAGTGGCTCGTTGAGAGTTGTCGTGTTAATTCGGACGAAAAAGGTGGACAGATCTTAATGACACAGTGTTAAATGGAATTTGGGAGAGTATTATGGGACAGTCGATGATACCGGTTAAGAATTTGTGGATGAAGAGCATATCGACGGACTCCCGACGTTTTTCCAAAGACAGGAGATCGAGTAGTTTGAGTCAATTAACATAGCCCACGTAATGCAAAACGCAGAAATCTCCCTTAGACAGCTTCAATCTCGCTGGTTTACTCGAGAAGTGGACTAACAAAGGTTATGTACACGGATTTGGTAACATAGGGGTCGGAGAATTCGAGAGTGGAGTTAGCTTTGTTAATTACAGAGTCAATATGGGTGCGAAGATTGAGCTGTGTATCATAAATGACACCCAAGTCCCGCATTGAAGTAACTGCAGCTACTCTTTGATTTAATAAATAGTAAAAGTGTCCAACTAGTCCGCGAGTAAGAAATGGTTTGGCATTTTTCTATGTTGAGCTCGAGAAAGTTTTTATGGCAGTATATCGAGAATCTATTCAGATAATAATGTAAAGGTTGAGAGTCAGAGAGGCTTGAAAGCTGTCTATAGATTTTCATATCATTGGCATAGATAGATATGTGGCTTTATGATGTTAACAACATCATTAATAGTCAAAATTAAAATTAATGGACCAATGGACCTTGTGAGACACCCGAAGTGGCGAGAATTGGGTCAGAAAAAAGGGGCCGAAAATGTACAAGATAGTAGCGTTTTTAATGTAGGAATTATTCCAAGAGGTCAGTCTAGGTTCGAAACCAAGAGCTTTGAGTTGGAATAGAATTAACTTGTGCGAGATTTTATGAAGTCCGTGGCGATTACATCAATTTCTTTACCTTAGTCTAGGGTGCACAGTGTACTAAAAATAAACTCAATGAGGTTGCTGATCGTTGATCTGCCTTTCAGAAAACTATGTTGGTCGGTTAAAAAAATAGATTTATTGTACATTGAAAATATGGTGCATCATAAACAATACTTTCAAAAACCTTGGGGATACAGGATAGCTTAGCAATAGGGTGATAATGGGTGATACCGTACATTCCGAAGAGGGGTTCTAAAAGCGCTTTTCCAGAGATGAGGAAAGATTCCTTCAGGTCTTTATCTGAAAGTTTGAAAATTGTAGTGAGGGGATTAATTAAATTATCAGCACATTTTTTTAAGACAACTGCGGGCAATCCATCAGGACCTGGAGAAAAATCATCTTTCAGTTTATGTATTTTATCTAGTAACTGCGCTGAAGTAATTTCAGCTAATGAGTTAGATATTTAACAACAGCTGTTCAGGTAAGAAAAGTATTCAGGATCGGGATTATCGATGGTTGTTGAATAATTCGAAGACGTACTCGTATCAGAAGATTTGAGAGTTGATGGATAGTAATCGGATTTTTTTTTGATAGAATTGATAGAATTTTTTAGGGTCTGAGATGATCGTAGATTGCATTTGGCTGAGACATCTTTGGTAACGATATTCAGCAAATAGGAGGAAGCGATTGTTAGCTAGGAGGTAGTTTTCTTGGTCAAAGTCAGAACAAGTTTTAACGTATTGATGCCATAACCTGTTTCTCTTATTACGAAGTGCACGAAGTTCTTTGCTTTACCAGAGAGGAGGGGTGAAAAGTCTCCACCGTCTATCCTTGTAGGTGCACTTGTACTATACACACTCTTTGACTTATCAACTTTCTACCTCTCAACACTCTTTCTTGTATTTAAGAGAATATCTCTTAAGAGATTGATACGCAGAGTACTCGTATGCAGCCCATTACTTAAATTACTCCATGGTTTACCATTAAGAACAATACATTTTTCTTTTATGTGCGAGCGCACCCTTAATGTTTTTTTTATGAAATGTCATTATTGTATAGTCCTTAATGGTAAACCTGATATTTATTAAATGACTCTATTTGGTTTTTCAATTAAGCTCCGATTATGTTCTACTTTTCTACTGTACCTACCCTGAGTTTGTTTGTTATTCCACACCTCATACCTTAATCAATTCCAACGAATTAGTATAATCAACAATAGTTTGTCTGCCACCCCTGTAAATGCGTATGCAGCAAACTATGTTATATTTAAATGTATCCAAACAATAAGCTCGATTCTCCCTAATTGATAATGTAAATTCAATCTCAATTCTTCGAATTCCAGAGTTTAGTCTTTAAGTCCGTTAGTCGCTCAGTACTGTATTGCCTCGAATTGCCACTAGTGTTCCATCAGTGTTCTACCATGAGATCATCTGCTAGACATCTATTCACAAGGGCCTCCACACAAATGATGAACGTGCAAGCCTTTGACTTTGTTTTATTACACCAGTGAGCTTCTGAGCAGGTTCACCCTGTTGCCTGCGCCGAATAAATAGCAGCCGATTGCTCAGAAGCTCACGAACTTATATGTCACACCGGTTGCTATAACTGTCAACAACTACAATGTTATTGCCAGCACCGCAAACAACACAACCGAACACAACTTAACACAGTTCCCGATGTCAAGGATCTCTGAAGGATACTTTCCGATTTTTCCATTTTCAATATTCTACGCTTAGGTATACTCCTTAATCGTACGAATTCGTACGATGGTACATAAAACAAATACTTTGTCTTTGTTTTAGTGTGTCGGAGTCGAAGCGTAGTAGTGGGTGGTTGGGTGTCATTTAAGAGGGATGAATTCTGTGTTGTCATCATGCGGACGACTGTCACGTATTGAAATTCGAGAGTTTCGTTTATTCCCAGTGCCACATGTTGGACGGTTGTAATGCGCACAATCAGCAAATCGTGCCAGATGTGGGGGATTTGTTTCTCCCTTATGGTGTGTTAGGTTACATTAAACCCGAGCTGTGCAAGGAATGTCAGAGTAGATACCGGGAAGGGGTTAGTTTTTCTTGGAAACGAAAATGAAAATTGCAACGGGGATATTTGAGTTGGCGCTGATGGAGAGGAAGGTTTTAGACAATTGCAAGGTCACTGGAAGTGGGTGTACGAGTACCCCCAGATTGTGGTGTAAGTAAACAGGGTGGTTAACAATTAACGACTTTACCAATTTTTACGAGTTTATAGTTATACTCGTAGGTATACGAGTGTAATAGCTGAAAACTGTGCTACAAATTATGTGTGACAGTTTTTAAAATTTGTGAACACTTTGTTGGAGTTGGATTGTTTCTTTTTTCTTATTCTTTTTCTTACTAAACGAAATAAGTCGCTTAGCAGCTTGCATGGACAGTGATCTTATGAAATTGTTGCTGGAAATGCAGAGCTTGGCTGAATGGAAGTTGTTACCTAACGTTGAAGGCAGTTTTCACAAAGTTGTTAAACAAACACCATTTGCAAAGAGGAAAAGGCATCTATCAGCCTAGTTACATTTGAAATTTATTTGACAATGTTCTAATGTTAGATGCGCTAATGGTGTGACTAATAGATATTTTAGCGACCCAATTCTGTTCTTCTGTCATTTTAACAGGTCTATTATGTAAGCTTGCATGATTTTCTGCTTAAGTCAAAGAAACTTTTCGAGTACCATTGTATTTACGTCCCTTTCCTATGGTCATAGAAAAGCCTTGAATCACGGAAACTTCTCAGTGACCAGCAGTACGGTCCTCGAAGCAATAGGTCCACTGGTGATTTAATAGCATTTCTCACCGAAAATAGTAACCATAAATAGCGTGATAGTTACAGTTGATATTTCAAACGCGTTTCACAGAGTTTGGCTTCAGGGCCTTTTGCTGAATGCGCTCATTTAGGATCAGTGAATTTCTTTTACAAAATAAATGCTGGTGCTCCATAGAGTTTTGTTCTGTCTACAACACAATCATAATGATTACTTGTTTGCTTCTTCTAATCAAGTTAATTCCCTTGCAGTTGGCAGTAGTCTCTGGTAATAGTCATTCTCGGACTCATGTTACTTTTAAACTTGCAAACATTCAAGACCAATCCAAAGGGTTTTTCCAATAAGGACTTGACAACTTTTTTTTTAAATAAATCGCAAACGATTTGAGATATTTCAAAAACTTTGTTATCGGCTTGAAGTACAATCAAAACATTTTTGAATGGAACTCGACTTCGTTCATATGGCCACCGCGGGCACGTTTGCAGCCGTCGATTCGGTGGACCCAATTGTCAACGACTCAGCCACACATTTCGGCCGCAACGGCCCCTATTTCTCGTTCAATGTTGGCTCTGAGCTTTTCCAACGTCGTCGGCGTGTTGGCATAAACCAATGACTTAATGTAGCCCCACAGAAAATAGTCAAGAGGCGTTAAATCGCACGAACGAGGCGGCCAATCGACTCGCCCATTTCTTGAGATAACACACTCACCATACTTACTCTTCAATAAATCGATTGTAGCGTGTGCTGTGTGGCTTGTGGCATCATCCTGTTGAAACCACATGTCGTCCAAGTCCATATCTTCCAATTCGGGCCAAAAATAAGCGGTGATCATGGCGCGATAACGCTGACCATTCACAGCAACGTGACGATCGTTATCGTCGACGAAAAAATATGGCCCAATAACGCCGCCGGCATGCAAACCGCACCAAACAGTTATTTTTTGTGGATGAAGTGGTGATTCATGAAGCATTGGTCTGAGCGATGCCCAATTCTTGAGAACGCCATGGAATTGACTGATTTGGATCGTTTGCTACGGACGCCTGAACGACAGCGATATTTTCGACACTTCGACCAACCAGTTGTCTCACTGACACGGCAACATCACACAACGAATATGTAGAATCAAATTTTTGCACTAAACTTGTTATTGCCTGTCTATTAGGGCGAGAATTACGACCGAAAATTGGAGTTAACGCTCTTAAAGTTGCAGTCACCGACTCCGAATTTCGGTAGAAAATTTTTATAATTTGCAGACGTTGCTCGTTAGTGTAATTTATCATGATGAAAATATTGAGTTTACTGAATAAATTAACAGTGACAGTTTGATGATTAGTGAAAGAGTGCGTTCACAAATTAAATTCAAAGTTGTCAAGTCCCTATTGAAAAACCCTTTACATCGAATTCTCTCTTTCCTCCCCCTTCAATTCAGTGGTGTGAATATTTGGCCATTTGTGGACCTACCAGGCCCGAGACCGCATTAGTAGGGTCTAATCATATTGCCGACAAATGAGATAAGGCGTTCTCTTAATATGCCAGGCAAGACCTTTTGTCATTATGGTTGGCGCTTTTTTTTCTTCTTTTTTTTTTAAGACAGCACTCAAGTGGGTATGAAGACACGAATACACTTATAATGCCTCAGCATGTGTTAAGTTTTGGAAAATTGGATAGAAAAAGAAAGAAAGATGTTTGGGCTCAATGTTTGTCTAGCTCCATGGGTAGCATCCAACATTTATTTCATGGGGAGACTAAATTGTTAGTGGAAGTTGGTTTGTTGTTGTTTTGTAGTCAACTACTAATCTTATTTGATTTTAGTTAACTGAAAAAATTATTTTTTTCGGGCGCGGTTGGGATTCGAACACCGAACCTTCCGATTTGGAAGTCAGTTCACTACCACTCTTGAAATACGGCCACCCTTCCTTCTTTTTTTTGCATGATAATCTAATAATAATTTCCTTTCGATTAAATCTTGGTAATAATAAATAGCTCGTAAATAGCTGTGGTACCCCGTCCGAGCTCTCGTCGGATGTGGAATTAAAGTTGGTGAAAATCAATCAGGATTTCCTAGGTTTTCTCTGGCATCTGTCGTTGTATCAATATTTGGTCATTTGGAGCCTATCAGCTCACTCATAAATGATCCTAAAGACTCATACAATTCGTCGTATTTTTTACGCCATGTTAAGGATACTGATGCCTCTTTAATTGGCGCAGTTAAGAAGGTTTCCTTCCTGGGTCAAGGGATGAAAATCTAAGTTTTCATTGCTCGAAATTGTTCGTTGTGCGTGACAGCGGGATTTGAGTCGTTCTTGCCATTTAAGAGTCTGCAGCAGTGGTTTTCAATATCCCCAACTGTAACTCTATTTGTTGACGCCAAATTCCTTAAGAAAAACAAGAAATATCAAAACTGTTTAGACGTCCATATAAAGGACTCTTTATATTTCCTATAATAATATATTTATAAATTATTCGTTTATATTATTCGTTATCTTTCTTTCTTACTTTACCCGTATGTTTTCTTTTTCCAATGATAAACAAACAAATTGAATACGCTTTGCAATTTTCTCTCAATAACTTTCCTCTGCTAATAGGGTGTGTTCGGAAAACTTAAAAGAAATGGTCTTCAATTACTCTGCATAGCATTGCCAACAAGTATATTAAATTTGCTTGCAGGTTTCTGTTTTGTTCCGGGTAACATCTCTCTTCTTCTTCGATCACTCACCGATTCCCCTTTTTATCTTCGCTCGTAGAATGCACAAGCCGCTCACTCGCTTCTATATAGCGCAGTTTCATAAGCGATTTGTTTTGCTACATATGCTTGCTGTACTCTTCATCAAACTAAGAGATTGTGTTCAGATTTTATCTGCACATCAGACGGATCTGACGACCAGTTGGCGTCGATGCCACTGATCTTCAGCATTTAATGCAGGATTTGCAACGGACATAGTGTTTTTTTTGTGATTGCAGACGTTTAACGTCATAACCTCTTATTATTTCGCTGTTGGTTTAGGGTCTCAAATATGAGTAGACGTGCATTGTATTTCCGTGGATCGCAACATGATTTGGTGACATTGATAAGGTGACCAGTATGCTCCTTTGTGAATGTTAAGGTGACGAAACCTTGTGCTAAACCTGGTAAAATCCCGTAAAGTCTTTCCCTGTCGTGCTGTCGAGTAGGCCATTCTTTCCGACTGCAGTTCCAAATATGTGTTTTCTTCTTCTTCTTCCTCTTCTTCTTCTTCTCCCGTTTTGGCGCATAGGTCACATGTAACAATTTTAGCATAATATATATTTAGGGCATTGGATATAAGGTTTGTCGTGGTGAAATTCGTAACATTATTCTTTGGTAACATCGTCAATTCCACTCATATACGGACGGAATCCAGACTTAAAGCGGATTTAGTGTGGCGGTAGTGGACACAACATTCTAAAACAGCCCTTGACTGCCGATCATCTCTTAGTGAGCAATTCAACTTTCACCTATGTCGAGTGCCGGAATTGAATTGCTCTAAGAGTTTGATCTTTCAAAATAGGAAATATCTTAGCGCTATCATAGGTGTCATCATTGGACACTGTCTTATAGGCAAGCATGCAAGAAGGTTTATCGTCTATACTAATGATTTGTGCAGAAGCCACATAGACTAGGATGAGGAGGAGACAATCCTCCAACTACTCTGTACATGCCCAGCTCTCTCCCATTCGTCTACAATGACTTAACCGATCTAAACAATATAGACGTTAACAGTCTCCTACTGTTGGCTTCATGAGGGTATCTCCTTTTGATACAACTTGCTCATTAACAATTTTTTTGTGGATATACGAGTATGTTGGAGCCTGGTGCAATAATACGAGCATCTCGGCTCAAGTCGATTTTCAAAGCGTTCAGGACTTGCCCTCGTCTTACTCTAAGCCAAAAAGGAAAAGTAATCGAATTTTCGTTGATAGCAACAAATGAGGATATGGCTTTTTGTTTTTATTGGACGGAGGCGACTTTAGACTTTACTTCTTGTGAGACAAACATGTGTCTGTGCGTAATTATCCTTATTATAGTAAATATTCCTTATTCGGCAGTTTTAAAATTTCACGTACAACTTTCCACTGTGATGGTAAAGAAGAATAAAGAATCTTTTCATTCCTTTTGTCAAGGTCATTTGACAATACTCACTGCCAAGAGAAAGGAACAACCTTTTCATTTTCCACTCATAAATCCACATCACCCTGTAGTTTTCACAGAATAAATTGATTTTCCAATCAGCCCTTACACATGTTGCACATAACAAGAACAACATCCACCCTCTCTCGTCATAATCCATTGAAACCCACCTCCTGGGATAAATATGTAAATAGGGGAAAAAAAAAGCATTAAAAGAAAATAAATCAAAACTCATTCCAGTCCAGTCGTAGTCGCCGTAGTTGTCGTTCTCCTTGTCATTGTCGGCGCCGATACGTTAGCATCGTCCATGGAGTACGATAAAGCACATGGACATGTTTTGCACAGCAAATAGCCACCCCTCTCTTGTCATAGATACTTTGAGACTACAAGTATAAAGGCAAACCATCACATAAAGTTCCAGAGCTCCTCAACGCAAGGCACAGGCATCCTCAGTGTGCTCAGTTTTGTACCGACTCCCGACCGGATAGCACACAAATCTAGGCGCAGTATCGTGGCGTAGTTAATATTTCTTCGAATTTTTCGAACTTCCCCTTTATACCACCACCCTTTACTATCGTCCTTCTTTTTTGTAATACAACTTGTCAAACGGAAGAAAAATTCCTCCTTCTGTGCGTGACTTTAAAGGAACAATACAATAAAAGCAAAAAAATCTTCTTCTAGAGTTCTGGTGTTTTAATGTTTTAGTGTTTTAGTGTGACCAGCCTAACGGACCTCTTGATTTGTCTTTTATTCTGGACCCTGTATCTAAAGGTCACTGACTGCCAACAATTGGTGCATATATAAGTGAAACGAAATTCTTTATTACATTGATACGGATTCTAACTCAGATTCGGATTCGAATCCGGATGCTGATTCATCAGCTGGAAAGCTGGCACTTACTTAAGACTCTCGAATAGTGTCGAGTGTGACAAAACTTTTGGTTATCTTATCCGTGTAGACTAAAAATCGTGAACATTAAGTACAACTTCGATTTTGATAGTGATTGAGGTTTAGATAGTGAAATACCAGTAGATATAGTACAAAGATACGAACAACTTGAGAGTGCTCAGATAAAATGACACAGCACCAGTGGTGATGTAATAACCAGAAAACATAACTCGCCGCAGTTGTTTGCTCTGTGTCTTGTGCCATTGTTCTGTTGTTTGTTCGGCTCGGTTTGTCTTTTTTTTTTCAATTAAAAGATACTCGGCGAGTACTGTCCAATTTAATTGACCCAGTGTGTGAACTTAATTTGGAGAATTAAATTCCATTTTTCGGCCCCAGCAGCTTATAAGAGCAACAACTTTCACTTGAAACGGCTCTGCCTTGAGAGACATCTCCCTCCCCTTGTACAAAAGAATGAGAATTGATTTGTTTATTTGAAATTAAGTGTACAAGTATATTCTCCAAAAAGTGTGGTGAATTTGTTTTCAGTGCTTTTTTTTTTTTGTTTTTTAAGAAATAAAAAAGAAAACGAATTTTACAAAAATTCCCTTCGAAAACCGAATCAGAATGAGTTTGTGTGGCCTTAAGTTAGGATAGACCGGATAAAGTGGATTAAGCGCTGTTTTGGGCTTAAAAACAGAAATCGACAGTTCTGTGTTATTCTTAGACTATCTTACATCTACACAGCATTTTTTTCATTTTAAAGATGAGCAACAGATCCATAGCCAGTGAAATCCGAGGTAAGATTAAGTCACAAACACTAGTACATGTACGAATACCTCTACCTAGACAGAAATTTCCGTTGTTTTGCGCTTTGTTTGTTTTGGTTTTATTTTTTATTATCTGTGGATTAGGTTGGATTATTCGTTCCTCTGTTGTTGTTGTTTCTTTTTTTTTATAAATTATGGGCCAAAAACGGGGTGGATATTCCAGTGATATCAAGCAGATACGAGTACCTGAAATGTGAGCTTCCATTAAAGTGTTTTCAGTTGATAAGATAGTGTGGCTAATCTTGTTTTTTTTTTTGAAACAGTAGAAATGTCATTGTAGTGGTGGAATATGAATTCATCAGAAATCCTCAACAGTGTTTGCAGAAGCTTAAAATATGTCAACGAAAAAAAATTAAATAAAATATAAAAATATGTGACTGGATGAGCTATTGACATTTGGATAAGCCCCGTATAGTTTTGTAACCAACATTGCAATTCTTCCAGAACTGTCACTCAAATATCAGTAAAGTACTGACAGGTGATGGTTGTAAACTTCATCTTGTAATTGGTGGGAATCGAATGGACTGAGTAATGAACTCGCTTATCTAATTGCAACTACGATTAATTTCTGTGCAGATATTAAATTTCTACCTGTCGTGCTGGCGTTTATCTAGCGCTGTCATGTTTCTCTGTAAATAATGGTTGGTTCTTATGCTGAAAATTGTATGTGTTGCTTCTAAGAAATAGCTTTTTGCCTTTTGAGAGTATTGACTGATCAGAACTCGTGATGTTACGTAAGAATATAAGACATGCCTTATCTGTTTTCAACTCTAAAGGGATTTAAAAATCACTGTACTTTTGTATTGTACGGCTACTATGAATAATCTTGAACTCACATCAAGTTTCTTTCAACTGCCAATCACCTGTTAAATGGCCTATCAGTCCTGGAGATTTCACTTATTTACTTTACTTCAGACGGCACTACAGTCCGGAGTAAACACGGGGCTCAACCAACAGCTCCCCCCCACTTATAGCGATCTTGCGCTAATCGCTTACATTTATCTACACCTATACCCTATTCAATAAAAATCAACACCACGGGGAACATAGGAATAATTGCCTCTTACAACACTGAAATGCATAAGCACTTCGCTCTCATAGGGATACCATGATATGCATATTTGTCGACAGGAATTTCTGAAGTTAATTACCATAGGGTTGCCATCTACCTGTTTTGAAGATATTATATTTTTAAGAAAAAATAAATAAATTGATTAACGCGTTCGCTGCCTGAGAGACCGTTATGACCACTTTAGGTAGTAAAAAAAAAACTAACAAATATAAATATTATTATTGATGCTTGTTGAAACATTCCACGCATAAAGAAGGACTTCTTTCACAGGTACTGCAAAATGTTGTCACCTTTTTAAGCCTTTTCACCGCAGCGTTACTGCCTTCATTTTTCTTTATATTGTTATAACAGGCTATAGATCGCTTCCTAATTTTTCTGTTTCTACAATCCCTGTTTTCCATTTCATCGGATATGTCAATATGTACCTTGTTTTGCATAATTGTAGTCGACGATCATTCGCAGCATTTTTATTTCCTCACCTTCTCGATTCTTCTTCCCTATAACTTTTTCCACACCATGCTTTGTGCTGAGCTCAAGTACATCTCGCTTATCTCTCCACTTTGCAACTATAATGGAAGAATTTTCAACCGTAGTCACTTCTTTTCGATTCCCTATTCTGTATCTTCGTAGAGTGACGATGAGATGGGACTGGCGAGGTGTAAAAATTATCAGTCGCAATCGTTCTTCCTCGATCTAAGTACATTTCTGTCAAGTCCAACCTAATTTGGGTGGAAGGTGACGTCTTTTGCGTCGGTCTTCCTATTTGGTTATTGAAGTCAGTTTTTCCAACATAGATGGGACTTGTATAAGAGTAACCATTTGGATCGCAAAGTTTGTAGACTTTTACACCGTATTTATGTGATTGGTCAGGATTGTATTGACGGAATTGCAATCTTCCACGCCAAGGAATTATAGATTCGTCAATTACTATAATTTCATTCGGACTTCTAGCGTTGGTAAAACTTTTTTCTAAGAGCTCCAGGAGTCCACTCACTTTTCCCAGGCGGTTACCACTTGTAGCCGAATTATTTTCAAAGTGAATAAATTTTAAAATTAACTGGAATCTATTCCGCGACATCACTTGATGTACGAATGCGTTTCCAAAAAACTTATCGGTGCTCCAGTAATGAGAGATAGAAGGGTATTTGACGAGCCTAAGAAATTTTTTTATTTCTGGTATGTTAGTGTCCAACCATCTTTTTGTACCAAAGCTATATGTTATGATGTTGTTTCGTAAATATGCGTTGGCGTTGACATTGGTCTCGGTAACAATGAGCTGATACACTTTTGCGCTGACCATTAAGGCTAGTACTCTGTTCGTTCACGTGAAAATCCACTGGCAACATACATTTTTCAGTCGTGGAATATGACGTTTCAAAAATAAATGTTGCTGGGAAAAGTCAGCGGAGTAGATAGGTATATCTGGCATCTGATATATGAATATTGTTTTTCTTTTTGGTATTTCTGGATACAGCAATTCTGTCTTTTCGGAAAGTTAAAAATATAACAACTAAAAAAATACAAAGAATAAAGAGAATACACAAACAAATCAAGGAATTCTGTGACTTCAGTTCGGATACTGTCAGTTTTTCTCTCATCTGTCACTTTTCACGTACATTTAAATGGCACAGGCATTTAAATTGGCGTGAAAAAATGTTGCAGGCGACTGCTTAGATTCATGTTGATAATATTTCATTAGAGGGAACAGAGTACTACTTTGACGGAAATATTTGGAAATTTTGACAATTATTTCACGAACAGTTTTTTTTATATGGAGTTTTTCAGGAAATTTCACGTGGAATCGAACACAGTACTGGGCTTTAGGTGAAAGACATCAATTGGTCGCATTGTTGATACAATTTACATTTGGGTGGATGTCTGCAGTATCCTACTCGAAATGGAATGTTTTAAGTGAATGCCCAGTTACAGTGGTCCATGTAGATGCGTTTGAAGAACCACCAGACCATCATTTTCTTCGGGAAACTCAGAATAGCTCGAATTACCTTCGGATGGAATGTATTCATCTGAATCTGAAGCTTCAAAGTCAGCCTCATCGTTTACGGAGTCCTCGTCGCGATTTAGAATTCCATAAAATATTTATTGACAAATTTTTGTTTGTCATTTTCAATATTTGTAAAATAAAATCAGAAAAATAAAGCCGCACATGGGGAAAGACCCGCAAAAGAGCTGTGACATGTCACGTGTCACCCCAATGGAGGGATTAAATCTATAAAATGTTAAAAAAAAAACATTAACACATTTCAATAAAAAAAAAACTTTTGAAAAAGCAAAGGAAAAATATTTATGGTAATTTTCTGCATTTACCTCTCTCTATCTTGATTTTTAAAATAAAGTTTACATACACTAAACCCTCCAAATACGGATGCGTTAAACAAAAAAAAAAAAAAAACCGCGTATGTAGAGACTACAGAATGTATGTCGCCAACAAATTTGATGATAAATATTTTATTTTAAGATTTCTTTTAAGGAAAATAAAAATATAAACAGTTCAACATCAAACTATTGATTAAGACTAATAAACAAAGCAAAAAAAGGGAAAATAAAAAAAAAAATACTGTGAATTTGAGGTACTAGCTTGGTGCTCATCAACATTTTTAAAAAACTTTAAAATGGTTGGCTGGTTTATCCTTTTTTTTTTTTGCTTCTATTACAAATTTATATGGAACAATCGCTTTACGTAGTCCTGCCGTAGTTTTTGAACTTCTCTCGAAATTAGAATCAATAGAATCGATGATACCTGTGACTTAATTTACTTTAGACATCATTTTTTCACCCGATTCATTTCTGTAGCGATAGCTCAGTACCTTTATTGCATCCGCAGTATTGAACTTACGCCAAAACTCCTGAAGCGTGAGTTTGTTAGGTTCATCTATAGCTTCTGAAAAAGCTTTGGCGCAGATACGTTTTCTTAAATGTGGCAATAACTCCTTGGTCCGTTGCTTAATAATTGATGTAGTGTTTGGGAGCATAAACACAACTTTTACATTTGGGTTAGTATTGCATACGGACTGAGGATGACTTTTTAGTCCAAGTTCTGATTCTTAAGGTAGACTTCAACTTATAAACTTCAGTAGGTAAATAAAAATGAGTTCATCCAAGTATTTTTGTTTGTCCCCCAATGTATATGAAGTCCATCATCTCTTCTGTTTCAGGGAGGTTTCAGAATGATAAATCAGAAGTTGCTTGCACTTAAAAACACCACAAGACAATCAATCTGTTGGCAGCTTCTACATTCGCACTAGCCGGTTTGACTGTTAGTTTTATGTTATGGAGATTGTGGCTTCTATAGGGTCCGCCATCTAACGTTTTTTTTTTTCAACTAGTGCTTATTTCGTGAATGGTAACACTTACTCGTAGCTCATGTCTGATTTGACAGATAATTAGTTTTATCCTTCCGCTGAACGAATATGGTTGTGTATGCGCTTGAACAACGCTGGGAAATATTGCCTGCGATCGACTTAGAGAAGATGGCGATTTTGCCAAAAAAAATCATCTTTTCAGATGAAGCTCATTTTGAATTTGGCGGGTATGTAAACAAGCAAAATTGTCGCATTTGGGGCACAGAAAACCCGCACGCATACATTGAAAAGCCGATACACCCAAAACGAGTCACTGTTTGGTGCGGATTTTGGTCCAGAGGCATAATTGGGCCATTTTTCTTCGAAAATGAGCAAGGAGTGGCCGTTGCAGTCAATGGCGATCGTTATCGGGCCATGTTGAACGAATTTTTGTTCCCAAAAATTGAAGAGGAGGATATTGGCAACATTTGGTTTCAACAGGACGGCGCTACGTGCCACACAGCCGAAGCTACACTCGATGTTTTGCGCCCTGTTTTTGAAGATCGCATTATCAGCCGTAGAGCTGATGTCGTTTGGCCACCTCGGAGCTGCGATTTGACACCGTTGGACTATTATTTGTGCGGTGCCGTAAAAGATAAGTGTTACGCCGACAAGCCAGAGACAATTGACGCTTTAAAGGACAATATTCGTGAAGGCATTGGTGAAATACAGCTGCACACAATCGATAATTAACAATTAAAAATTGGACCGATCGTGTAGGCTACTGCCTGGCCAGCCGAGGCAGCCATTTGAATGAAATTATTTTCCGTTATTAACCGGAAGGATAAAACTAATTATCTGTCAAATCAGACATGAGCTAAGTGTTACCATTCACGAGATAAGCACTAGTTGAAAAAAAAAACGTTAGATGGCGGACCCTTTACAAAATTTCTCAAACCGTCCTTTGATTGCTACAAAAGTCGTCTGTTCTACTCCAGGGTCAATTCCTTTTTCTCCCTGCAGATGATCAAAAATGATAAAAAATTCCAATCTGTTTCTGTAATCAACAGATTAGCAAAGTGCCCATCCTTTCTAGTATCGGATCCCTGAAAAAGGTGTAGCATTTTAATTGATTAAATATTGACTAGCTCTAATAGTCCGAACTGTGGAGTCATTGATGTTAAAAAAGCGCCGAATTGCAAAGGCACTTTTTTCCTTTTTATTGTTTGACAATTTCTAATTTAGTTTCTGGATTCATTCAACACAACAACAGCAAACAAAAATGCTTCCTTAGACGGTTCTGATGATCTTTTGACGTGGACATCTTATCGTTACTATTACATACTAAATAAAAAATACCAACAACTAGTAACACGCGAAATCGCACAACACAATTCAATTCAATTATATTTATCGAGACACATAAAATTACAACGTTTTTTTTTTTTTTTTTGATTACATTCTGGCTTAGCAATTTGTTTTAAATATGGATTAGATATGTTCTGTCCAAAATTTATTAAATTTCAACTATACAAAATTGATTTTTTTTCTCTGGAAAACATTATTACAATATATGTGATAGCTCCCGTCATAGTTTCACAGTTTGGCTCGTAAACGGGAGCTTAAAATTAATAACTAGAACCAAATACAATACTCATTTAGCTTAAATCTATATGGAAAGGGGAAAGAGGAAAGAGGAAAAATGAAAGAGGAAAGAGGGATGTTTAAATTTTATCGATGGAGTAACTGGAAGGAAATATTTTGGAACTGATATAGTTAAATTTCAAGATATATCTTGAAAAAGCACCTTCTTTTGACCCTAACCTGACTAGCCAAGTACTTCAAACAATCAACGATTTTAAAACCTCTAAAGGAAACTCATACCCGATATCCTTCTCCCCGAATAACTGGGTGCTTAGGCAGTTATCCCCTCTATTCACCACACCAAATAAAATCAAACTATATAGAATTAATATCAATAACAAAAGGTCACATGGTCCAGATCAGATTTCAAATTTTGTCCTGCGAAAATGTCCCCATTCATTAGATGTTACACTTTCGGCCAAATATAACCACTGCATAAACAATGGTTATTTTCCTACAGTCTGGAAAAAGCAAGGATTTTACCTAAAAGTAAAGGACAACGGATGTAAAGGAATTCCGTCCTATTTCATTGCTCTCCAATGTGACAAAATTATTTGAGCGAATTCTAGCGGAATATGTAGATAAGATTTGCGAGGATATGAATGTCATTCCAAGTAATTAGTTTGGTTTCAGAAAGGGGCATTCGATAGAACATGCCTCTTTGGTTCTATGCAACAAGATAGTGCACAACCTGAGGCAAAAAAATGTAGTGTTGCAGGTGGCTTTTGATTCTATTTGGCATACAAGAATGATTTGTTAGTTACTTAACCGTAATTTTCCTGTTCCTATCACTCGAATGATTGCTAGCTACCTAAGTTCAAGAAGCGTCTGCATATCATCATATATATATTGGTTTAGAAGTATCTGAAGAATGTTCTGTAATTTCGGGCGTTCCCCGAGGATCTATACTTGAACCTAACCTGTTCAATATATTCCTCAAAGATTTTCCTTTCAACGATACTGCGAACGAGCCAGGAGCTTTTCTATTTTGTATGCTGATGACACCATTATCCTAGCTAGTGATGTAAGACCTCATGTCGCTCTAAATAAAATTAGAAAAATCCTTGTGGCTTAAGCATAAATACAGGAAAATGTGGACTGACTTGCTTCAGAAATGCTTACGGAAAAGGACATCGGTTAGCTGTGAAAGAAAGTAAAACATTTTCCTTTCAGATTCTTGACAGTCGAATAGCTCATAAAACAGAGACGAAGTACTTGGGCATTCATCTACACAATAGATTTGAATTTATCAAACACGCAACAAAAGTTCTGAGCAAGGCCAAGGCAGCTACGTCTATATTGAAGCAGTTGCCTTCATCTACACATCTGTCACAAAATACTAAACTGCTTGGCTTTAGCTCTTGGTTTACCATATCACCTACGGTAGCGAATGAACTTGAAGCTTTTGAAAGACAAATCCTAAGATATTGCAGTGGATTTCTAACAAGATTTTGTACAATTTGACTCGAGAAGCACCACTTATGGCTTACATGACCTTCAACTTGCAGAAAAAACTGCAATGCGCGGCTTATGGGATGCTAATGTAAATGAAAGTGTATACGATCACTATTACCTATCCCCCTTCAATCCGATGGAAAGAAGGTCGCGCTCCATGTTCGAATTAGAGCCTTCTACCTATTGAGTTTTTTTTTTGTGTAAATCGCACACAAATTACTGCTAGAACGATAAAACAAGGAAAGTGAAGAACAACAAAAATGAGTAAAAATCAGATGTGCGTGTTTATGCATTTATTTTCATTTTGCATCACACGAATTGTTGATGAATCGCGTATAAGCACCCCGTATGTGAGTGAAGGGAGGTTCGTAAAAATGAAATCGAGTATAAGAAAATCCGCGTATGTAAAGACCGCGTATGTGGAAGGTTTGGTTGGAAGGTTATTTTATAACAAAAATTTTAATATACATACATACATATCATCTTTGTACATTTTTTGTGAGAAAAGTAAAAAATGTTGTTTGTATGCTTCCGCCATAACAATGCACATGCATGTTAGTACACGTACATACGTGGGGTACACCTGATTGCCTTATGCTTACATATGTACATATGTATATTGTTATTACTGGATCCTCCCGATCGATTTTGATGCAATTTTTTCTATTACCCAGTTTATCCGACAGCTCAATGTGCGTTGAAGCAATTCACATTGGTTCAATATGCTCGAATAAACACCACTTCAAACCGCATTGAAATATTCAACACGCATACGTTCATTCCTGCTTCTAAAAGGCATTGACAATTTTTAACCGCTTTGAAATAACATATAAACATTTTCAAATCGCATTGCAAAATTTTACTCTCTCGCGCTCTCAACATTCTTTCATCATCGGGCAGGTATTAGTTGTGTATTCAAAACGTGGGATTGCAAACGAAATATGTATTTGGAAAGAGAAAGAAATAAGTCAGTGTTAAGGCGTTACATATGTTTCTCCGCTCAAAAACGAGGCGTTTTTCAAGATTTTTTTTTCGCTACGATATTAAATTAATATAAGAAAAGTAAAATATACATTATGTAAAGTATTCCTTGACGAATACAAAACTTTATTGACAATTGAAGAAAAACAATTATAAGGTATACATTTCGCCCATCTCCGGAAATCTCTCTTCAAAAACGTGCTGGGCGGTACCAGGAATATCTCTAGTGGGTTTCATTTGAAAAAAACAAAAACAAAACCTGTTAAAGTAGATGGATTAAACTAGTCTTTATCATAGCCGTTTTCAAAAAATTTAATTTTTAACAAAATGGCAGCTTTGAACGTACGAGGCTATTTTTGACTAAAAAAACTAGCCACATTTTTATTTATAACAAATCTAAAAATTAAGATATCAAAAAAATCCTACGTAGGAGACTAGATAATGGTATTAAGAACCAGAATTCTAATATTCTTATACAAGGTTTAAATTTATTGTTAAGCAGGTATAAATATTTGCGAGGGCACTGACCCGTCATTAGAGAAAGTAGGAAGGCAGAGCTGGCACGCAGCTGCTCATGTCCCTAATGAGCGCTCCGCCCGATCCGATGTCTAACGGTCATAACTTTCTTAATTATTGGAATTTTTGAAAAATTCTTGCGGCATTTAAACTGCAAAAGAATATAGAATTTTTTCATGTAAAAAAAAAAAATCGATTTTTTTGAGCGGAGAAACATATGTAACCCCTTAAGCCCCATTTACAATGCTCCGAGATCCGATACCAAGGTCGCATTCGGACATCGGACGTCTGTTTACAATGATATGTCAAAACACCACTCAGAAATAACAAGCTGAAAATGAAAACAACAACAATTTAGCTGTCACGCATTGCGAGATGCGAGAGTTTTCCAGATTTTCGAAATTGATTGCGATGCTGTTGCGAGACTGGCATTATTGTAAACAAACACATT
Organism: Volucella bombylans; assembly: GCA_949129095.1. NCBI lineage: Eukaryota > Metazoa > Arthropoda > Insecta > Diptera > Syrphidae > Volucella > Volucella bombylans. Next base: position 119,740,362 of record OX422142.1, on the reverse strand, counting down.
GAAGCACAGGTTACGGAAATATTTTTGACAGTTCATGCGCTCTCTTTTTCGAACAACGTATCGACTCTCGGAGCATTGTAAATAGGGCTTTGAGGCTCCGGCCCATATGTCGAATGTTGGCCTTGAGCTCGTCCAATGTGGTTGGTTTGTTAGAGTAGACTAAGGACTTGACGTAGCGTCAGAGATAATAATCGAGTGATGTAAAATAGCATGATCGCGGCGGCCAATTGATGAACGCTCACTGTGAGATGACTCAGTCGCCAAATTTCTCCTTCACAACCACAACTCGGATATATCGATGTTGTCGAGCTCTGACCACAGAAAGTCGGTTAACATCGCTCTATACCTGAGACCATTCGGTCTCCGGTCTCCTTCCTCATTTCGAAAGAAATAAGGTCCGTTGATGCCGCGATGCTATAAACCGCACCAAACAGTCAATTTTTGTGGATGCGTTGATGCTTGGCCGAACACGGCAATTTTGCTTGTTGACATAGCCCCTGAGCCAAAAATGGGCTTTGTCCGAGAAGATGATTTTTTGGCCAAAGTCCGGATGTCCGCCCAATATTTCCAGCGCCCAATGAGCGAACTCACGGCGTTGTCTATCGTCCGTCCGGCTTCAATTCATGCGTCAGCACAATCTTATATGGATGTAGGCCCAAAACTCTCTGGCGATGTCCAATTCAGCTGATCGGCGTCGAATCGATATATCTGGGTCTTCTTCGATACCGGCCGCTACGGCGGCTATGTCTTCTTCATTTCGCACCAATCTATGTCTGGTTGGTGGCTTAAGATCCAAAAGAGTGTACTCACGCTCAAACTTTTCCACGGTGCGACGAATTGCTTGAAGCCTTGATCACGACCGACCTCACAACGAAAATCCCATTGCGTATTTACGACTCAGCCGGAATTTCGATAATATTTTTTAATATAGGTATTCCACACGTTCCGCAAACGTAAAACAATGCATGATGAAACGGCCAACTCTACTGAGTATTTTGACAGCTGGATGTCATTGGTAACTTTGACAGCTGCTGAAACATAACAATTGAAAAACTATCACTGCTATCTGGTCACCCGTTCTATACGATTCGATTATTTTACGTGTTCTCTTTACGTTGACGCTCTACCCGTCTAAGGTCGCTGAGTATGTGTACCGGTAATTAACTAACAGTTGTTCAGTTTACCCCATTTTGAAGAATATATGCATGTTTCGCATTGTTCACGACACAAAGCCGAGAGTCAATTGGAATACGGAATCAATTTGGATATTTCCAAATTGATCCCGAAGGGCTATCTTCTCGGTTTTGTGTCATGGACATGGACAATGCGAAACAGTTTGACCTGCGCTGCCGATTCTTAGCGCTCTAATACAGTGGGCGGATTTTAATCCTCCACATAAGATGTAATCTTTGCCGCATAGAACTCTCAACTCTAGAAAGAACGAGTCTTTTATTCCATTTGGGCCTCCGATATTACGCATAAGCCTTGTAAGTTAACTTACACTTTTTAATTATTTTTCACATATCTGGTCTAGGTGATGCTTTGAACTTAGACTAGAAACCGTTGAGGAAGAATTTCATGTCCCCAAACGAACGGCAAACCGGTGCTAGTTAAAAGGCGACATACAGTTATAATGTTTCGTTGCTGAAGGATTGAACTTCTTCTAGTGTTTGTGTTACAACCACCTCGGCGATGTCATCAGAAATTTGGGGGTGGCCGTGGTGTAGTGGTACTAGCAATCGCTTCTCACTCGGAGGGTCCAGGTTCGAATCCTGCCCATGGCAAGTCAGTTTTTCATTTGTGTAATTGGAACTCAGACAGAAAAATTCTGCGTGTGAAGGCATAACACTGACACGTAGACTTGGCTGTTGTAGAGTTTCAAGCACAAAAACAAGTGTGAATTGTAACCTTCGAATCACTCTGAGTAAAGAAAAAACTCTCCGTCCTATTCGGACTCCCACCCCTGGAGACCGAATATCGAAACCAGACACACCTGAGTTTCAAACCACTACAAAACAATGTTTCTTTCTACCTTTCCGCCCGCGCCCTGGCAACAGTAAAAGGGTATCTAACCCCTTAGGCGCGCGTAAATTATAAAAAAAAAATAAAAAATCAGATAACCGTCGCTTGGCATCGCGTAATTATAAAAAAAAAATAAAAAATCAGATAACCGTCGCTTGGCATCGGTGTCTAATTTCATTATACGTAATGTTCAACAGTAGAGGACCTAAGACCGGGCCAAGTGGCAAATCAGCAAGCCAGTGACTTCGTACTTAGAGTCATAAATATATTGATAATGCGTTCCTAATTCTTCGAATTGAACGCGTTCTTCAGGTCCATGGTTGCAACGGCTATGAATTTCTTGGTGGCTCCTTTCTAGCGCCTATTCTGAATAGCGTCTCCAGGTTTAGTTATTACCACGTTAATTGCTTCCACTGTAGACCGTGCCTAACGTACACCGTATTGATGTCCCGATAGACCTCCTACTGTTTCAATTGCTGGCAAGAGTGTATTGTAAGTTATCCGCTCAGGAATATTTTCGACAAACAATGTGGACAACAAGACAAAGGATCGTTTGGGTTCACTTTTCTCTTTGCCAATAGCAGTATCCATTGATGTTTCGCCAAATAAGCCCGGTCGTATTTTATTTCTTTAAGGCTTTATTTGAAATGCCATCCAGCCCTGGTGATTTTTTGTTGTGCATCTTTTTACATTCTTCGAACAAGGCGAATGAACATTTAAGTAGGTATAAGTGCTACATTTATCAACAAGTGGGTCACAAGGCTTCTGAAGGCTTGTTTTTATCGTCACCTTCTATGGTGCAAGACAAGCTGCTTTTGGCGAATGATGCTAGTGCACGTGTAATTGCAATGAGGACAGCTCGAATTACCAAAACAGACGGGAAGTCCGAAAGGTCAGTAAAACTTCTAACTACATTATTAATCAAGAACTTTAGGACTAATCTACTTTGTGTTGCGAGAGTACTGGGTCTCGGAAAAATCATCACATTCAACAATGAAATAGCAATTGTTCGCTGAAATGATGGCAAAATTAAGATGATTGCAAATCGAGTTGGACAATTGTACTACGTCCAAGAAAATACTCCACAAGCTTGTTCGATCAATGAAAAAGAATCGAATTTCGATTTAAGGCACCGCAGACTTCGTCAGTTAAATGGACGAGATTTGTTAGACATGTCTCGAAAAATGTTGGCGACTGGACGAGATATCAGCGACGGTGGAAGGCTTAGGTCATGCGACGTCTGTCTGCGCGGAAAAATCACAACATTGCCGATTCCAAAAAGGTCAAACAAGGTACTTCATCACTTTCATAGATGACAGCGGCCGATGGTGCGAAGTTTTCTTTCTGAAACAAAAGAGTGACGCTTTTCGTGCCTTTATGATGACTTCCTGAGAAAGAATGGGATCAAACGTCGGCTTACGATTCCACATACATCACAGCAAAATGGAGTGGCGTAATGCAAAAATCGAACGCTCGTCGAAATGGTGCTCATTGCGTCAGGCATTGGAAACGACTCTTGGGCAGAAGCAGTAGCAGCGTTAAATTATTTGTAAAATAGGTATCCTACAGTCAGTTTGGATGGCCACACACCACTTGAAGGTTGGAACAAAAGAGTACCATACCTGAGACATATGAAGGTAGTAGGAGCAAAGGTATTTGTTCTGGACTAAGTTCCTAGTAAGCGAAAATATGAGGAGCGTTTAAGTGAGGGTATCATGGTCGGATACTCTGAAGCATCCAACACCTACTGAGTGTGGGTTCCGGAAAAACGAAAAATGGTTATTACGAGGGATTTCAAGTTTATCGAAGACGACCTGGTCATTATGAGCTAGTTTCGAAAATCGACTCTAAGTCCGAAGAATAGTACAAAGGCTCTCGAAGAACATATCAAACGAGATCTGTAACGCGGCACACCAAAGAATAGGAAATCGAACGACAGAGCCTGGATGGAGTCCACAAAAACGAGGAGGACGAAACAGACGACGAGATTCATTTCGATCTGCCTGATAAGGTCAGAATTATTGAAATGTTGAACATCGGAGAGCTATCATTGGAGGATGCGATGTCAAGGAAGTTACAGTGCCCAAGGGCACTCTCGATTTCGATGAAAATGCCCAATGCGTAGAAGTTCCTGTTAAAGCTGAGTTCAATACTCAATAGATTTCAATTGTAAATAAGAAGACATTCACCGTAATATATACAATAGACGTCAAGCCTTTCAGGAACCAAACTACATATGTCTTTCGACTTTACAGGATGGCAATAGACATACATACATAAACTCAACACTTGGGCAAACAACCCTGGAGAAGACCAACAAATTTCAAATCAAGACTCATTACCTTTCTATCGACTTTCAGGATAAATGTGTCCATTCACTCCTGCTTCGTCTTAAACACAGAATTGTCACGGTTTGGGAGGTCGATAAAAATTTATAACAGCACAAATAGCAACAAAACACATACGTTATTTCTCAATTTAGAAAAAGGAATATATTATGAAACCTAACTAACTCACTCACATGGTATGTTTTTGAAGGAAATCTTAAATGCTAACACACCAGTTAAAAATGTTTACGTATAGAACTACTTATGAAGATTACTTATAATTTATGTTGGATCTTATGTTTGGTTATGAACGGATTTATAATATCTGGAATTTTTTGTGGTTCATTCAGATGGACATGATGTTTCCCCTCCACTTGGTGGTACTCGAACGTAGGTTTCTTTGTTAACTCACTTATCACCTCATCATAGTTTACCTTCTTCTCGTAGTATGCACCCTGTGATGTTTTGAGGAATAAATGCGGACACACAATCCTTTCAGCCATTTCTATTACCAAATCTTTCGGCAACAGAGATTTAAGACGGGAGTCACGACTGAAGTAGTACTTGTTCGGTTCCTGTGTCGACGGTTTGATATTCCTCCCCAAAATGAATTGACAGACCTCTTTATCAATTGATTTTCCAGATCCTTCATATACTTTCTCTACTAACTGATCGAATTCATAGCTCGGTGGTTCGTTTTTACACCGATTCAATTGATCAAATTTGTGAAAACCTCCCAACTTTTCCTGGATTATGTTGATCAGAACATCCATTGGTTGAAGTGTTGGCTTTAGAACATCAAGTCCAATCAACATATCACATTTATCGGGAAACAAGGAACAAAACACAAATCCGTTGGCGGAACTCAAAGAATGACACATCATCGAGATCTTATCCCATTTGAACTCATTCATCACAGTGAATATGAAGGTGACGTAATCCACTGCATGGTAACTGCAACCACCTGGAAGCCACGACGATAATCCGTGACCAGGTAAATCGAGAGCCAGAAAGCCAACATCTTCCGGCAACATTGGAGCAATTGTATCAAAAGTTCCGCAATTATCCTGCCAGCCATGGAAACCGACTAATGGTCTTGTGTTGTTGGGGCCATACCACTTGCCTGCAACATGACCCCATGGTACTTTGAATTGGATTTCTTCAAACTAAAAGCGAAAAAAAAGGAAATGTTTCAAATTACTATTCACTGCGACTCCAGTCAAAAAAAAAATAATAAAAAATACTCACGAATTTTGTTGGGTTGACTTTGATTTCTTTTCTTATCGGACCCTAGAGAGATCTCTGTACCCGATCGGGTTAAAGTTCGAAAAAATACTGACATTCTCCAACTGCAATCTTTTATGTACATATATATTCCCTCGAATCACCACACCTTACCTACCAAGTTTGGTGGTTTCCGGATGGATGACGTGGTATACTCGGCGTAACTTATATTCGTATTACGTTGTAATTTTTTGTGGATAAAAAGATACCCGAATTAGATTATTATTTTTAGAGAAAGTAAATCATCACAATATAAAAGTTTCATAAGAAAAAGTCAAAGGTCTTTGGGATTTTTTTTTAGAATGAGACAGTTTTGTTTCAAACATGGTTCACCCGGATGTAATTCAATGTGAGCGCAAGTTTATTGGAAAAGATTTGGGTGTTTGAGAGGGCTTGTCTTAGGACTTGACTTCGCTTATACAGAACACCAGAGTCTGAGTACATAAAATTCTATCCTAATGAGGTCTTGTACAATAGGGCGAACCTAATAAGAGTGGACAATTTCGTCATTAAGTTGACTCGAAGGCACGTTGCAAGAGCAATGACCTCATCGAACAACCTGATATCCGGGGCTTACTACCCCAATTATATGTATTAAAAATAAATTAGACTGTAAGATACGTCGAAAGACATAGTTTAAGTGTTAGGTTTAGCTTAGAGTGCTCGCATGGGGCCAGTAAGTTAGAAGCTGTTCAAGCTGTTCTGCGAAAAATTTGCTTTGTTTAATTGTGCGAAGTTTAAAAAAATTATTAAAAATACAAAGTGTGGATTATGAGTTCCTTTCGATGATTATTTTAATACTGATTTTATCAGAAGCCCTGGAGTATCTAAAAATAATCATAGGTAATAGTCGCCGGTTTTGGGTTCGTGGACTCTTCGATTTTTTGCTCTCAACTTTGACCAACTATACAATCACGATGCGGAACAATTTAATGTGGCAGTGCCTATGAACAAGGAAGTGTTTGATTTGCTGTTCAACTTGGTCAAAGAAGAGTTAATCAAGAACTCCAACAAACCCGTCATATCAGTAAAGGCTTTTTTTGAGTCTTTTATGAGTACATTTAATATTTTAATCGTGCCATCTTAGTTCACTATTTTAAACTTTATAGATATTTGGCAGATGGAGGTAGCAAGCATGTGATTTCAATGTTATTCAAAATGGGACTCACAAGTATTAAAAGAAGCGTGAACGAAACCTGCGATGTTCTTTGGAATACCTTGGGCCATATATATTTGTCAATCCCAAACCAAACTGAGTGGAAACAGATTTCCAATTATTTTTAAAATATATGGAATTTGCCAAATTGTGTGGGTGCCATTGATGGTAAAGACATAAACATTACTTGCCCCCCGAATTCTGGGCGCCTTTTTTATAATTATAAGGGAAAATATTCAATCATACTTTTAGGCATCTGCGATGCCAACTACACTTTTACTGGCATCGACATTGGCGCATATGGCTCACAAAGCGTCGGTGGTGTTTTATGGCACTCCAACCTTGGTCGGAAGTTATTTGGAAACCAGCTCAGCCTACCAGAAGAGCAATTTCTGCCGTATAGTAACGTCAGGTTTCCGCATTATTTTGTTGGCGATGCGGCATTTCCTTTGAAAACGTTTTTGATGCGTCCGTATCCAGGTATAGTACTGGCTTCATTACCAGTTCTTTTTTATTAATACAGTCGAACGCGTTTCAATTTAATTAGGAGAGCAGTTAACTGTGGATCGAGAGAAATTCAACAAGCGTCTATCATGCGCCAGGCGGGCCATTGGAAATGCATTCGGCATTTTATTGTCCCGGTGGAGAATTTTACTTGGCTCCGACGTCTGCGGACAAAATTGTGAAGGCAACTGTTTTACTTCACAATTTTGTGAAGATGCATGATAACTGTTACATTCCTCCAGACTACGTCAACCAATACAACGGCGAGGAACCAATACAACGGCGAGGAAATAGTTCACGGCCTGTGGCGAAAACAAACAACTGTTCCATTAAAGAAGCCAAAGAGAATTTTCTCAAACAACGCGTCCAAGGACGAGTTCAAATTGTGTAACCAACTGAAGGAGTAGCTTCTTTGCAATTAAATATGGTATTACATATATTTTTGCTTAAATAAAAACACATATATATATGTATATATATATATATATATACAAAACTACTTTTTGCTTCTTTATTTTATCCATTGCCATCTGGATATATTTACATTTAAGTTCGTCCTGAACTTCTTCCGGCGGCTTAAGCAGATATCCGTCCAGAACTCGCAAAAAATCACTATTGGCGGAGGTTGTAGGTCTTTTTGCCAGCAGTTCCGTTGCCGCTCTCACTAGGAAATCGAACCGCTCCGTTGCCTCCTCCAGCTTGCGTTTCCGGCCCTTAGAATTCAATGTTATTGTTGGTGAGGATTGGCTGACATCTGGTGTGGATGTTAAAATTTGTTGTCCCTCGCCAATGTCCTCCACAAAGTTAAAAAAAATCGAAGTGCCTTGTTGAGGGCTGTGGATAGTTTAATCATCATTCCACTGCAAATTTGACACAGTTCTGTAATATATTTGCATGTTATTTTTATATAATATAAAACATCAAGTCTGTTTACCTTGGAGGAGTTACGTAAACTCTTAAAAATGTAAGCACTGGCTTTCCACAATCAGAGCTCTTCCACTTTTCGGCTTTTTTTTATTTCCTTAACAAAACGATCCCTCAGTGAACGCCATCGGCTTTGGCATATATCGACTAGAATAAGAACACATAAGTTAACATTTAAAAGCTATTTGTATGCAATATTACCATCCACACTAACAGCAACCGCTACATCCATCCACGCTTTTTCCTTTAAACTTTTATACCTGTAGGATGGCACCGATTTGTCGTATAAACATCTTTTACATTCTATGGCCTCTATTAATTTTTCTTCAAACATGTTTCTGAAAAAAAAACAAAGAACATTTTACAAAAACCATAAATTAAATAAAAGACAAAATCTACTTACATCGATTCAAATGAAAACCAAATAATTACGAACGAAAACGAAAATAATTCAAATGTCAATGTTTTCTTTTCAAGCTATGACAATTTCTCTTCATTCTCTCAATGTCTCCACCAATGAAAGTGCTTACTCTCAATTTCTGAATGCGTGAACCTCAATATCTGAAAGTATGGTCCTCAATGTGTGAATGTGTGAACTGCCAACGGATTGAAAAGTAAAAAGTAAATCTACTTTAAGCGCCCTGTAAACGCTAAAACATGGTACCTACTAGTAAACATGGTACCACTAAAACCCGTAGACGCTGAGACCAATTCACTCCAACATAATAGAGCACATCTCTCCACAAAGATGGTAGGCTGTTAAAACACTCGAAAAATTCTTTCCAAACATCAGTATTTGGAATGTTCGCCTTTTTTCCCCGATTATTTTGTGTGTTCACACGACGAAATTCACTGATAAAATAGCTTGCTCGAGTAAATGTTGACAGATGAGAGCGCAGACAATCAAACATAGTATCAGCAATACAAAACTCCGCCCACAAACATCGACAAAAATCAAACCAGTTTTGATTTTAGTGAAACCAAATTCTGATGTTGGTGAGACAAAAAAATTGGTAGCGTACCAGCCCGCCGACGATCAACATCAGCTAAAACTTGGTTAGTGGTACCATGTTTTAGCGTTTACAGGGCGCTTTATCCGTCCGATCCGTCATATCCTTTGTTTATGGACCTGCTTCCATAACAAAGTGTATATTCTATCCACCTGTCAGTCGATAACGTCGACGGCCTTTAGTGTCAAGTGTCAGTTCAATCAGCTGTTTGTTAAATTTCTCTCAATTTTCTCTCGCTCATTTTGGATTATTTCATTTAAACATTATACAATGCGGATTGTTTCAATGCACATTGAGCTGTCGGATAAACTGGGTATATAAGCAGGACATCCATGGCTTAGAATAGATTTTATGTTTTGACGTTTTCACAACAAGCACCTGCTGTTTATTGAAGAGAGGGATTTTTACCCATAGCTAAGTGAACTTTCATATTGAATTAATTAGTAGCAATCAGTATCAATCAATTTCACACAAAAACATTTTTCATTAGCGAATACAGTCAGTCGAATACGTAAGGTATGTGAAGGTACCTATACTAATGTTCTAATTACGAGTATATTTTTTGCACTCGCCGATTAATATCACATATGTACTCGTTGGTAAGTAGTTTTTTTTTAATTAATTGAAACCATAGTTGTTCGACATCATATTGAGCTGATTGCTTTGTAATGTCGGTGTGCCAAATAAACTATGCAGTCTGTTATGTATCCGTCCTATTCGGACTCCCACCCCTGGAGAGCAAATACCGAAACCAAACACCCACTACAAAACAATTTTCCTTTCTCCTCCTTTCTACCTTTCCGCCCGCGCCCTGGCAACAGTAAAAGGGTATCTAACCCCTTAGCCGCGCATAAATTATAAAACAAAAAAAAAAAGAAAAAAAGCATTTAACATTTATACATAGTTTATTAACTTTTAAGAACTTATATGTATAACAATAACAAATGTATATATTATTGGCGATTGTATGTATTTGACCCAATTTGCCAGTAGAGACTATAGTGCGACTTAACCAATAGCTACCCATCATACGAGTATTTTCATACACGCAAATACCCATCATGGGTAAATTTTTCCAATAATTCAAAATATTTTTTTCAACCTCAAATTTCCGAAATTATGTAAATAACCAACTTTATTGGAATAAATAAGCTTTTTCGTTGTTTTTAAATATTTTATTAAACAAAACAATAATTATGACCTGCATTGAGTACATAAAATAACTGTAACTTCAGTTTAAATAAAAAACAAATAAAAAGGTCAACAAAAAAATCACTCCATAACGATTTATAAATAAAATAAATAGTATTCTTAAAAAAAAAAAAAAGTTTCGAAAATTTCTTTAAGATATTCTTACATCACTTCATTGAAAAAAGGTCTTTATTTCGATTTCACATTTTTTATTTTTATCTGCACGTAAAGCAAACCATAGCTCCAGGCACATCGGATTCTTGCAGATAATGCATAAGTATTTCGTTTTTCTGTCCTTCTTGTCTTTACTGGAAGCACATCTTAACACCAATTCCGTCAAGAATACTGTAAAATAAACTCTAACTGGCCATCTAGAAGTCTTTCGAACAGCGCTGTAAACCTTACACTTTTGATCAAACAAATCGGTTCCAATTTTAGATTGATTATATTTATTGACAGGCACTGTCTTTTCAGTTTCCGTGCATTGGTGAAAGGATTATAACGGTTTTAATTTTCTTATCGGTCCAGAAAAGAAGCGTTTCTTCTTTGTTGAATCCGAATATGACTTTGGGGGCCTCTTTAACCTTTATAAATCCGGTGGTATTTCAGCTTTATTTTTTCTCATTGTTATTGTAAACCCAAAATTTGATGGCAAAGACTCTTCTAAAGGCACTGAACTAAACCAATTATCCATTGCTATATTTCTATTAGTGTGGTGAATAACTTCTGTTACCTTTTTAACATAGTAACTTGGAACTATTGTAGTTTATTTGGTCCCACTGGTACTTTTCCAATATATGGATGCGCAGTGAGCACTATTTTCTGACATAGTTGCACGGTAAATTCCATTTCCAAGAGCTTTATCCCATAATTCCATTATTTCAACTCTATTTTATTTAAGGATACTCATTATAAACAGCAACCTCCTCAGGACTATAACAATATTTGACCCCGTGAACTTAGCCTTTTGGGAGCATCCATTTTCTTTTTTGTTTTTGTTTTTTATAATGAGCGCGCGCTCAAGGGGTTTGTGTACCCTTAAAATTTTTGTACACAGCCAGTGCCAAAGGAAATTTAGGGAGGAAGAAAAGAGAGGTACCAATGTACATTGTTTTTAAAAGTTTGCAAGTTATAACGACCAGGAGATACAAAGATTCCATAAGCGTTTTGTAAGGCTCAGGAATGAAAAAATTTCCATTATTGGAGCGAATACAATCCACAAGTGTTCGGCCAAGCGTCAATGCATCCAGATTGAATGTTTGGTGCTGTTTATGGTATGGCGGTATCATCGGGCCTTATTTCTTTCGAAATGAGGAAAGAGACACCGTCTCAGGTATAAATCGATCTTAACCGACTTTCTGTGGTGAGAGCTCGACGGCGCTGCATGCCATACAAGTGACGCAACTCGCGAAGTTGTGAAGAAGTGATTATTTTCTCTTGGGCTACGTCAAGTCCTTAGTCTACGCTAACAAGCCAACCACTTTGGACGAGCTCGAGGCCAACATTCGACACACGCTATTGCCGGAATAACGACTCACATGTAGGACCAATTCATCAAAAATTGGACCGACCGCTTGAAGCACTGCCAGCGAAGACGTGCATATGCAGTATATCCCAATGCTACTACACCAAATCTGAAGTCCAACATCTTTCGTTGGCTTAAAAATAGTAAATGGCGTATCGCATCGCAGCTACCGATCTGCTTGCAAGGCTCTGGGAATGCTCGAATGTGATTCACATTGGAATGAATACCTATCTGATGCATCTGTCTCTACATCACAAATATCATTACGGCATCTATTGTATTCGCTGTCATTTTGGGTTTTTGTGATGTTTCTGAACCTTTGGCAGCAGTTTAAATATAATTTGGCCGAAATATTCATTCAGATATTGATTACAGCGAAAGAATATTCTTATTGAACAAATATTTCAATCAATAAGTAACAAAAGTATTACTGATTTTGTGCTTCCGCTGCCAAACGATCGTAATAATGGAAACTCATTACTGAGTTGTGATTTCGTAAAAGAAACCTCTTACAACAGGCTTCTGCAACACGTGATTAGATGAAAATGCTGTTTGACTGTGGAGCAAAAATTGGTATTTAATCTCGCTCTTAACAGCTTTAAACAAAACGAAGAAAAGATATACTTTTTAGATGTTCCAGGAGGAACGGACAAAACATTTTTAATTAATTTAATTTTAGCAAAAATTAGACCCTCGGGAAAAGTTGCCATTGCAATTACATCATCTGGTACTGCCGCAACTCTTTTTCAAGGTAGACAAACAGCGCATACTGCATTTAAATTAATACTTAACAATGCCCAGATCAGTATTTAGGTTTGCAATATTTCTAAGCAAGGCGCAATGTTATTACAGGAAAGTTCCTTAATCGTCTGGGATGAATACGCACAGCAATGGCGCACAAAATGTCGCTAGAAGCTGTTGACAGAACATTAAGGGACTTAAGATCGATGGATGAGCCATTTGGAGGAGTAAAGATGATACTCGCGGAACTCAAAGTAAATGCTTGCCTAAAGAAATCTAGATTATGGCAATTTTTCTACAATAAAAAAAGGTCTTTTGCAAAAACATGAGAGTTCACCTAGAGAACGATGCCAATGCTGAAGCTTTTGCAGAAACTTTTCTAAGTATTAGAAATGGAACATTTCCGCAGTAAAATGGGAGAGTTACACTTTTATTTGGACACCAATTACGTAAAATTTAAGATTAGATATATGTATATCTCCATTCGAGATATCCAGAGCAGAACTTTACCTCGGCTTAGGAAAAGAGGTATTCTTGCACTTAGAAGCTATTCTGACAAGGGTTAATGGTGTCCCTCACCTTTATAAATCTGCCGACACTGTAGTTAATGCAGATGATTCGGTACATTTCCCAACTGAATTCTTAAATCCCATAAATCCACCAGGCTTTACAGGACATTTGACTTCATTAAAAGTTAGAGCGCCAACAATTTTATTAAGAAACTTAACCCCCACTAAAGCTGTTCAATGGAACAAGGTTGCTGGTTAAAGTTTTTCGACCCAAAAATGTTATTCAAGCAACTATATATTATACTCGTAACCGGTACATGCACAAATTCATTCCAAGAATACAAATGATACCTTCGAACTATCCATTTGTTTTTAAAAGACTGAAGTTTCCAGTTAGATTGTATTTTGCTATGACTATTAATAAGGCTCAAGGACAAACCCTTAAGTATACGGTAATTGACTTAAGCGGCGAGGGTTTTTTACACGGACAGCTTTATGTGGCCTGCCCGCTATCCCTAAATGGAAATACCACAAATGTTGTGTACAAAGAAGTACACAGAATCTGCAAAAACTGGATACATATGTATGTAGATAGGTATGTATTGTTCAAGTATACATTCGCTATTTATATGTGTTCTAAGACTTTTAGTCGTATTGACGTCTACGACTGAGCTTCATATAAAATATAAAAAAAAAATACTTACGAGTATGATGATTTTCTTCAAGGATCTGTTACAAAAACAAATATGTATGTAGAAATGGTATATTTTGTGAAGCGCGTACATCAGCTGGTTATATAACAGAAGCAAACTAATCCGAAGAAAATTTATTGCTTTCTTCGTTCTCATCAATTAAAGTTATAACAATCTCCTTTGGTTGCTGTTTCGGTGAAAATATCTACATCTCACATCTTAGGCTCAACTATTGGTTCAACATTTTTAAAACAATTACGGCATTTTTTCACTGTCCATTTTCTCAAGTACAATACTTCTGTTAATAGTAACTTAACGTCTTTCATTTTGAAAGTTTTGTTTTGGCTTTCTACTCTTTTTACTTGAAGCCATACCAACTCTATGGGATTAGGCTCGCAGTGGTAGTGTGACAATCGTAATACTTTGTATCCTACCATTTAAGCCAGAAAACCAGGGGAAACAAAGAAATGGCAGTAGCCACTCTTAACCAAAGAAAATAGAAAGTAGTTGAAAACTCCAACGCTAGACCATGACTTTACTCAGAATGCACCTATTCACATTCTTGTTTACATATGCATTTTTCTGTAGAATAGTCGTATAACTTTGCCTATTAATATTATGACTATACCACCCATTTTAACATCCATATAACATCCATATAAAAACCAAATAAACATATGGTACATTCACATATGGCAACACCTACCGCTTTTTAAAAAACAACAAAAACCAAAAGGGTTTTTGAAAATACAAGCAAAAAAAACAATACCGCTTTGTTAAAATTATTGTAATACGAGTACTAGCAATTTCAGCGGTTATCAATGACGGCCACACATGCAAGTGATCATTCTGTCTTCGACTTCGGTTCAGATTAGTCCCACTGGTGTTGTGTCGGCTTATTAGAGGAGTTACAACTCCAATTTCAATGTAAACTAGTGGCACTCCAGTGGCAATTAATAGTGTTTTGAGCCCAAAACAGAGCGATAGGCACCGTTGTTTGAACAAAGCTCTCCCATAAGGCATCTACTGCAGATTTTTGTTGAATAGGGTATAGTCGGCTCAGGGTTTTCCACTTGTCGCGTTTTCATCCTAAATAACAAACTTCTTTGGAAGCCCTAAACTGGATAGCAATTCGACTTTTCACGAGTTTGATGCGCTGTCTGACTCCATTCAGAGAATTGTATCCCGGTATTCTCATACTGAAATCATTATTACGGGCGATTTCAATATACACAATTCTGGGTGGCTTCGACATTCTGGACAGACAACACCTGAAGGACGGTGTTTTGAGAAAAACAATTTAACGCAGCTGCTTGCAAATGAGCCCACGCGAATACTAGACGTTGATAGTCATATCGCCAACACCATGGATTTGTTTTTAACTTCTCACCCTGATAAGTACACCGTTGATGTGCTCTCCCCTCTAGGCTCGCCAGACCATTGTGTCATATCAGGTAATTTCTCATACACCGACCACACAGTTAGAGAAAAAATTCCTAAAATAACCGTATGGCAATACGAGAAAGCCACCTGTAGCGGTCTTAACAGCTTTTGTAGGAATTTTAACTGGTCGTTATGTTTCCTCGATAACGACGTGGATGCCGCTGCCGATATTATCACAGACACCATTCTCTTTGAAATGAGATCCTTTATCCCTCATTGGATGAAGAGTATCAAACCAAAGGAAAGAGCATGGTACGACTCAAGCTGTAAAGAAGCTACCAGGGTTAGAGATGACTGAAACGTCTTTCTTAAGTGTGTGAAATTTCAATACGACCAAAAGTTGAGGCAAAAAATACTACAATGTCGTAAATGTAGTAAAAGCTTTTGGTCGTTTGTCAAAAACGTCAGAAATTCTGCTTCATCCTCCATCCCAACGCTCATTCACAATGACATTCCAGCTGTCAGCTTTTTAGACGAGGCCAATCTGCTTGCTGCACATTTTGCGGTCAGTTTAACACTCTAAGATTGTGCTTTGTCTCCGCCTACACTTGAGTGCGTCGAATCTGCAATGGGCCGAATCTACTTTCGCACTCGTGTAGTAGCGAGAGTACTTAAAGACATACCTAAATCCGCTGGTCCAGATGGTATATCTCCCCTTCTATTGAAGAGGTGTTCTTCCACGCTAGTAAAACCACTGCGTAAGCTTTTTCATCAATCCTACTCTTTAGGACTCTTTCCGAGCAGATGGAAAACAGCATTTGTCCAGCCCATCCCTAAAAATGGCGAATCATCTTCTCTCTCCTCCTACGAACCCATTGCACTTACGTCCCTCCTTTCTACGGTCATGGAGACGCTGATAAATCCTCAGCTCATGAAATATCTCGAAACACTAAAACTTCTCAATGACTGGCAATATGGTTTTCGTAGCAACAGGTCCACTGGTGATTTGATAGCATTTCTCTCCAAAAAGTGGAACCAAAGCGTACATCAATCTGGCGAAAGCAAGATAGTTGGGATTGATATTTCTAAGGCATTTGAAGGAGTTTGAAATCAGGCTCTTTTGTCGAAAATGCATGCATTTGGGATCGACAACTCTCTCCTCCAATGGATTAGAAACTACCTAAAGTTGTCTTGGATGGTTTCAAGTCTGATATTCACAAGATAAATGTTGGTGTGCCCCAGGGCTCTGTTCTGTCTCCGACACTCTTTTTAGTTTTCATCAATTATTATTCCTCTACTGACGACAGTACTCCCTGCCTTTTATATTCGTTCCCGGACTCACGTCTCTGCTCTTCGGCTGTAGAACGGGAACGGCAGCGTATGTCAAGCTCATTAAATTCCGATATTAAGAGCATAACCAATTGGGGAATTATCAACAGGGAGGAATTTAATGTTTCCAAAACACAATGCTGTCTGCTGTTGTTAAAGCGAAATTTTAACACCCATGACCCTTGCATCGTCGAAATTGAAAAACTTTCCATTCTCTGTATATTTGTTTCAATCACAACTTACGTTGAAATGATCACATATTCGATGTTGTCAAAAATGCTGCGAAATGTCTAGGTTTCCTCTGCGATAAAACTCATAGGAGATACTAATATCACTCAACCAATGGAAACCCTCGAACACCGACGTAATGGCTTGTTTCTCACTCTGTTTTATCGCTTTTCCACCACGAGTGCTTCATAGCAGTGTTTCAACAGCTTAAAGCGGCGTTTAGCCAAAGCACCGGTTTTGAAGTTGTTCAATCCTGAAGCGGCGACGGAGATCCACACGGATGCTAGTAAGTTCGGCTACGGTGCAGTGTTACTGCAGTTGAATATGGCAGACAGACAATTTCACCCAGTCCAGTATATGAGTCGGAAAACGTCCCCAGTAGAAGAGAAATACCATTCGTACGAGCTAGAGGTACTAGCAATAATCGAGGCTTTGAAGAAATGGAGAGTGCACGTACTTGGACCAAAGTTCGTAACTGACTGCAACGCTTTCGCGATGACTATGAGGAAACAAGATGTGCCGCTTAGAGTGTTCAGGTGGGCGATGTTTCTGCAGGAATTCGATTATGAAATCGAGCATCGCTCAGGCTCTAAGATGAGACATGTCGACGCTTTAAGTAGAGTTTCCTGCCTTTTGGTAGAGGATTCGGTCTGTCATCGTATAAAGGAAGCACAGCTACAAGAAGACGGGATAAAAGCGGTGAGGAAGGTCTTAGAGAAAGGTGAATATGCAGACTACTTCATTAAAGCAGGTGTTTTACATAAGGATCCAGTAAGAGAATTAGTTGTAGTACAACAAGGACACTATTCCAGCAAGAAGACGCGGGACTGATCATTTTATATTCCCAATCTAGCGATAAAGACCGTAAGCATGGTGAAAGGCTGCGTTAAGTGTTTGATAGCAGAGTCTAAGGCCGACAAGAAGGAAGGCTATTTGCAACCAACTGACAAGGAAGACCGACCATTGGGTATATACCACGTTGACCATGTTGGACCAATGGAGCAAACGCATAAGCAGTATAACCATGGTCGTGGTACGTCTTCTCAAAATTCGTTTGGCTTTATCCAACGAAGAGCACCGGGTCTCAGGAGGTCATCGAGAGGTTGAAGAAGCAGGCAGTCGTTTTCGGGAACCCGAGCAGAAACATATCCGACATGGGAGCGGCTTTCAAGTCGAAGGCGTTCAGCAACTATTGCAACGATGAGAACATCCGACACTTAGTGATAGCAGCAGGGGTTCCTCGTGGAAACGGGCAGATGGAGAGGATCCACAAGATCACCAAAGCTTGTAGCGACAATGATCAAAACTGGTATTGTCACGTGAGCCGAGTCCAGCAAGTGCTAGAAGTACCAGATACTGTCCATTCAAGATACTCACTGGTTTAGATATTCGTGTGGCCGAGTAACCAGATCTTCTAGAATTAATTGTCGCAGAGAACATCCGTGAACTGGACGTTGAGAGGGATGCAATTCGTGAGAAGGCTCGTGAAAATATAGCTGAGGTGCAAAGGGAAAACAAGAAGACCTTCGACCGGAAGAAGGTGCCGGAGAGAGATTACAGACTGAACGAGCTAGTCGCCATCAAGCGCACGCAGTTCGGAACTGGCAAGAAGTGGAGGCCCAAATTCTTCGGACCATATTAGATTTCGAAGCAACACCACGAACGCTATAAGGTGACGAAAGTGGGTAATCATGAAGGGCCACAAACGACGACCACAGTGGCAGAAAACATGAAAAGGTGGAATCTGTCATTCGGGGTGAATGAACCGTCAGGATAGCCGAATGTGGGATTGGGGAAAACCAACAGACGATACTCTGCATATAATGCAAAACAAACAACACAACATACATATGTATGCACATGGACATAACTGTAACATTGTTCGACGCTAAACAGAAATAAAGAACAAACAAAGATAATCAACGGAACACTCAGAACATACGATCACGCCACACAGAGGACAGCTGTCGCCAAACAGAAGACACAATACAGACAACGAACTACCACAAACTAGAACCGTAACAAACACAACACGACACGACAAGCCGAGTAGCAGAGTAGTTTAGGTTATTTAAGACACTACTTGTAAGTCATCCAAAGAGTGCGGATCGCAATGAATAAAATAATGCTTGTGAAAAGAAGTTAATGTGATTTGTGTTATTTTAAGTAAGAACAATCCCACATACTCGTACTAAGTGGTCAAAACTCCAAATAACATCCAGTTATGAGTTGAAAAAGCCTTATCCCGAATGAAACTCAATTTGAATAATGGGAAGGAATAGTTTTGCCAGTATGGTAATAATATTGAATTCAAATAAGCCTTTGCAGGCGAAAAATGCACATCATGCATCCCTGCGTTGCAGAGATACGAGTAGTATTTAGCTTCGTTGGGATTATCAAAATCTTGTCGTTATGTATGGCAAGACTTTTAAAATTTCTTAAAGTTGACAGTACAAGACATAATGTTTAGGATTAGTAGCGTGCCTACCATAGCAATGGATTTTGATTGGGGTGTTCAATGTTTAAGGCAGTGTACGAGTACGTCAAACACCCTTAAATTGCTTACATTACTATTATTTTAGATTATAACTGTCAACCTACGTCGATCACGGCAATAATATAGACAATGATATCTGCTTTCAAGATGTGGATAGCTTTAATAAGGTTTGTCTGCTATAAACAATGAACATTTACTTTATGGTCCACAGAAGACAAATGAAATGTCACTCTAGCCTTGAACATCCCTATTTGAATGAAAATGTTACGAGTAGACCTTATGGCATGAAAGAACCCCATTACAAAATTAGTCAACCAATGTAATTCACATAGCAACACAGCAGGTCGTCCGAAGGAGAAGTAGAACTGAAACATTGTCTTTAAAAATTAACTGGTGAAAGTTTTAATGTGTCGCAAGTCTCCTGACATGGGGCCTCAACGCCTAAATCATTAAAATCGATTCAGTGGCTCTTGAACTTTTCAAGAACAACCCTTCATCTCCACAAACATCAATGAATCACAGAGAATCACATGTTTGCTGACCTTTTCCACTGGAAATTTAGAACTTATTCACTTTACCACAGTTGACATTTAAAATTTAAGCAGTGAGTCTGGCAAATGAGTAGGCGTATGTATACGAGTACATATGAGTACATATCCGTCACTTACATGACTATACATGTCAATGACTAGTAAACAAAAAAACCGGCATGACAATTCACTCTATCCTCTGCGTGCTTGCTATTTGAAATGTGAACTTTGTATTTTAATTTATGAACTCTGGCGGTTACGTCTCACGACTTTTGAAACATGACAGCGATTCGCGTATTTTCACCAAAAACAAGCTACTACTCGTAAAATACCATCCCCGTCCATTGAATTAAAAACAAACCTCTGACACTTGACAGCGCGGCGTGACGCTTAACACTTCGTGCACATGACAGCTGTTCACGTTTTCTGTTTTTTCTTTTTTTTTTTGTTGGTATGTGCCAAGTGAAATTTCACAGCATACCTAAAAGGATAAAAAAAAATACTCTCAAGTTGAAATTATTATTTCTTTCCGCTTTTCATCTGTGAATCGTTGAATCTTTATCCGAATTTTGTATTCAAATATCACTCACTTCAGGGCGAACATGATATGCATACAATCCGACCAAGAGGAAATTTCCATACTATGCTGAAGATAAAGGAAACTTACATCCTACCTCCTCGTCATCTCGGCCTATCTGAGCATCCATCGTCCCATATTCTGCCTATAATTTCTAAGGCTGGGGGTAGGAAAAATGCGGAAAAGACCAGAACCAGTGCCTATATCAGTAATAGGAATGGCGACTTTCCCGTCCCATTATTGTGTTAGTTCGTTCGATTTTTTGTTTTTTTCGTTGCGAGTTTGCTGCGCGATTGAAATTCACTTCACTGGCTTAAATGTCTTCAATTTGTGCATGATTATTGGGAGAGATCCATCTCCATCTCCGTTTTCAGTTATCTCCAGTCATCCTCAGCCACCGGCAGTCATCTCCAGTCATCTCTAGTCATCTTAAGTTCTTGTGGCACCTTCATCTCCGGCTCCTTGATGGTGTTCTATATACGAGGAGTGAAATGAAATTCCACTTAGCGAAGGTTTCTAGTTGAAAGGACAGCATAATCAGTGCTAAGATATTCCCTCTCGTTAAATCGAAAAATTGTATCTCATAGATTCGTTTTCCTTTTTCGTTGTTTCTCCTCTTTTTTTTACTGCTTTCTTCAATGAGTTGTCCTTTTATCTTTCTGCAGATTCTTGGATGTTAACCTTCAGCCTTTGGGTATTCCATCTTCTTGGTGGTGGCTCCTTTAGTCGGTTTTTTTCTCATTTGCCTTTGGTATTTGTACTTCTCTCGTTTAGTGCTTTATCCATATGATCCGATTTAATTTTGTGGGAAATTTTCGTAATTGTGAAAAATGACGACGCTCTGACTTTGGGTGTATGAATTTTGCAGACAAGGTTTTAGGTTTTAGGTTTTCGGTTTTCGGCTTTCGGTTACGCATACGCCTCAGTGGGTGGCCATGTCACTTAGTTGCTATCGCTGCCGTTGCTGTCGTCCTTGTGGTCCTTATCAACCTCAAATATTCCTTAGATCCTGTATATGTTACTTATGGGTAGAAGAGCGAGTGTGTGTTTTGTATTATTTGATTTATTTGGAATTCATAGGAATTCAGGACTGGAGATCAATTTATTTAATGTCGTGCTTCTCAGAGTCGAGTTACAATTTTGGGCTTCTCAAATTGGGACAGAGTATTTGGATTTGAATTTGAATTCAAGGCATTACAGCCTGACTTCGGGGTGAGGAATACTTGACATTAATTACTTGGCACGGTAAAATATGCATAAGTTCGCTCAAGTTATGCTACCTGGCCTTCAATTTGCATATTATCGCTATCTACTGCTGATGATGGAATCTGAAATTGTAAATTATAATCTGGCATAAATGGTAAGAGTTCTTATGTTGGTACGGCGGAAATTGGACAGGCTGTTGCTGATGGAAAATGAAATTAAAGAGGATCCGTTCCTATGCATTGTAACGCCCCTCGTAGGACGCCATGTGTGCCAACATATATTGATTTCAATGCAATGGAACATTTCAAAGGGACATGGATCTCCACTGATCAATCCACCGTCAATCAGATTGATCATATTGCGATCGACGTCAGACATCTCTCCAGCATTCTGGATGTCCGAACTTTCCGAGGAGCCAACATAGACTCGGATCATTACATATTTGCCAAAAAGGTCAGAATACGATATCACAGTTACAACGGAGTAAAGTACGGCCACCAAAGTTCGACGTATGTAAGATATAGTCACTGGAAAACATGCCCCATGAATGGAATCTCAGCATCATTTGTCCGATTGACAGGACAAACAATCCGTTTGACTATAAAGAATAATTATCCGTCGTATTACTTGAGCGAGGATTAGCGGTACCGCTAATTTGTCGTGGATCAGCTCTTTTTTATCAATATGGAGAAACGCCTCTTAGGGCACAAAGCCATTTAAGCGCACGCTCTCGTGATATATGTAGATGTTTGGGGTAATAAGTCCCAGAGATGCTCCAGCAATGTGATTTCGAATCAATTTAATGACGGAATTGTCCGGTCTTTGCGAAGGCAAGTTCTTAAGCAGGCCCTCACAAAGACTCGAACCTTTTTACATTAAATATTCTCTCACGTTGAACCACACGGGACAGCCAAATACAAGCATAGGTCATGTAGCAGATTGCCTTTACCCTCGCATCGAGTTGGCTGCTATCAAACAGTCTCCTTGTAAGCGCAAAAGCACCTTTTGTTTCGGCTAGGGCAAAATCTATGTTTGTTAAAATATATATGTATTGATCTAGCCAGATAACACATTTCGATAAGCAAGTGGCTGCCCGTGTTGCTCCGCGATCGAAAATTTTTGCCAGTTCCTTCTGGTATCCGTAGAGATCCCAGACGAATGCGTTCTAAAAAGAATGGTTTCTGACTTGTGAAGGTCTTCAATTTCCAGATATCGCAATATCGTTTAATTTTATCGAAGTCGCTTTCTTACACCATACTAATGACTTCGATTTTTGGACCTGATCTGTATGCGATCAAGTCGTCTGTGTGGTGAAGTGAACTCACAAGATCACTATTGTAGATGTTAAATAGGATCGGCGAATTAACCGCATCTTGTTGCAAATCATTTTCAATGACAAATGTTCCAATAGAAATCGCATCGCCATTCTTCACGATGAACAGTATACTGAAGGGTACTGTGTTACTTTCTCACTACTATTCTCAGACATAGGGCAATATACTGAATGCACGAATGTACTTTATTGTATATACCATCGGTTTCGGTTATGCTATTAGCCCTAACGGAAACACCGTCGTTCCTTTTGACTATAGAATACTAAAGGCCTTCATATTGAATGACATATACAATATGAAAAGTTAGTTTGTAAGTTAAGTGATATATTGTATACAAAAATTTACAAATACTAGAACTGAATATCTCCAAGTTTAGCTGCAAAATGTAAAAGAAGAGATGAGCTCTACCGAAGTTGAAAGAATAATAGACTGAATATAAATAGGCTGAATATAAAGACTTCCGAAATAAGCTCAATAGAGAAATTAGAACACAGAAATCAAATTTTATATCAAAAAGTTCAATGATACTACTCGTAAATCTGACCCTCTTAAGACTTCGGGCTTAATCAACGATATAATTTGAAGAAAAAAAGCTAAGCGTTGATGAAGTACATGCCAAGAACTTCTTGGAAAAATGCATGAGTGTGTCTTTCTAATAATGCATCAACCAACCAACATCGCTGAGGTACAATCAATCTCCTAGGCGAAAACAAATCTCCTGCAATCGAAGAAATTCGAGCCGTGAATATTAGGAAACACGCAGATGTTTTTACCATCATCTTATGCAAATTTATTAACCAAAGTCTGAGGCAAGGCAAAATTCCGAGAAAATGTTAAAAACTGCTGTGATCAGCAGTAAACAAGGGAGGTGTCAAAAATTAAATCAAGAATTACAGACTTATATCTATATTGCCAGTCTTGGAAAAGTGTCATTTGCAGAAGAAAAAAAGGAATTGGAAAATTGCTTGGAGAATTTGCAATCTGTGCCAGCGAATGCTTAACTAAAAGCCATCACATTCTGGTCATTTGATACTCTATTGGCATACGAGGATAAATGCCTAAGGGATTGGCTAAGCGAAGAAACCTATTTAAATATGGAGTTCCCCACGGATCGAAACTGGGTTCAATTCTTTCAATCTTACACACAAATGAAATTTATCTTTCGTTTCAAAACAGTTTTCTGTTTGCTTACGCTGATGATACCACGATAGTCGTGCGCCACAGATCTTTGGAGGCTGCTACAAGAATAATGCAATAATGGAGTTTAGCAATGCGGTCAAATGGTGTCATGTCATCATGATGAAACGCGACAAAAACCAAGATGATGCACATCTGAAGTCCACAGAATAAAGCATAAAATTGACACGATATATTAAGACATAAGGAAGGCTTCATGTGCATTGGCGCATCTTAGGCATCAGGCCACACCACAAATTTTAAAAATAATATACTACTCCCCGATTAAATCCCAGTTAAGGTAAGAAATACTGAAATGGGGCAACGCCTCAGAAACTCACATCCAGAAAGCTCAACTGCAGAAATATTGCTGACGAAATGAACTTTGAGGTACTTCAGGTGCTAAATATCTTCAAGATGACATTAGTACTGGAATATTATGATGACAACCGGTTAAAAAAGCCAATCGAACATGATGTCAACACCAGAAGACGTGCCATTGGTATGTCACAAGCGCCTCACAACTACAACAACTATGGTAAAAGGCAGCTCAATTATAGCGTTCCCTCAATGCTAAATGGATTACCGCCAGACCTTAAAAATGTTGCAAATTTTAAAACTAGAAAGAAAAATATTAAAGACTTCCTACTAAACTTACAATCGTTACTTCTTACTAAATTAAAATCAGTGAATTAATTTGAATTATTTTTTTACTAAATAAAAAAAAAATTATTTTGAGTGATCGAATTTTACAATTGTTTCTGTTAAGTGAAAAATATAATACAATATATAAGATTTCCGGTGATAACTGTTCGCATTCCTGTCGAATATTCTACTTAAGGGCTGTGATTGCCTGAGTCTTGTTGGCAAAGAAGTCTGGGATGGTTAAATCTGGCGATCTTGCTGGTCATGCCAAATCGCCAAAGTGGGAGATTAGATTGTGACTCGTGCTGTGTGTGCGGTTGCACTATCTTGTTGAAACCACATGTTCACCAAGCCCCGCTCATCCAATTTGGGCAGTAATAATGGTTTATCATGGCCCTTTCTCCGTCTTCAGCGACATCGGCAGAAACAGCCGCGATATTCTCGGCCGAACGACCAGTCCGGTGTCGGCCATGACCTACGTTGTTTCCTGTAGTTTCACTCTGTTCGAATCGAGTAGCTAAGCGCCGGAAAGTTTGTTCAGTTGGCGCGATACGATTAGGAAATCGATGTCGAAATTCACGCTGTGCTAACATCTCCGACCGATTATTGGCCAAAAACATCGACGGAATTATTCCACGCTCTTTCGGAGTATAGCACTCCATTGCTTATCTGTTTGTATACTGCATCTGTCTAGTTCACAAATGTCAAATATGATCCAATTGCAAAAATTATACTATCTGATTAATTGTAGTTAATTTTACGCCACCTAGTATACCACCTTGATCAAATATAATGAATAACCACCGTGTGGCGCTCCCATTGTTCCGATTTGAGTTCTGTTTTTTTTTTAAGTTGGTAAATCTGTTGTTGACATACCTTCTAAATCTTAGCATCATAGCTTGACATTTGCAAAATTTACGTACATCTATCTCTGTGTGTGTTGGCGATATTTACAATTTTAGAAATGGATTTAAATTTGCAAGAAGGAACTTGTATTAAATTTTGGGTAAAAAACGGATTTAATGGAGCGCGAACGTTGGAAATATTGGAAAAGAAAGCTGTCGTTTACCAGTGGCACGAGCGGTTCAAAAGTGGTCGTGAGTCAATCGAAGATAATGAACGCAGTGGCAGACCATCAACATCGAAAACCGACGAAAACATTGATGGAGTAAAAGAAATGTTGGTCAATAACCGCAAATTCACCATCAGAGACATTTTGGTTAATGATTTGGGTTTTCGTCGTATAGCAGCAAAGTTTGTGCCAAAAGACCTCAATTTCATGCAAAAAAGAGACCGTGTTGACATCGCAAAAGAGATGATTTGCGAGGCTAAATCCGATCCCACATTCATCAAAAGGATCATTACTGGAGACGAGACGTGGGTTTATGAGTATGATACGCAATCCAGACATCGGGCAAGTGAATGACGTTGACCAAATGAGCCGAGACCAAAAAAACCACGTCGTTTTCAGTCAAAAAAGGAGGCAATGCTTACGGTTTTCATGGATTACAACGGTGTAGTGCATCATGAATTTTTACCAGAAGGCCAGAGTAAACAAAAAGTATTATTTGGGCGTTATGAGACGTTTGCGTGAAGCAATTCGCCGAAAGAGAACAGAATTGTGCACCATGATAACGCACCGTCGCACAGTGCCATTATTACTTGTAATTTGTTGACGAAAAATGTAACAAATACCATCCAACAGCCACCGAATTCACCTGATTTGGCTCCCTGTGACTTCTTTCAGTTCAATCGAGTTAAAAAAACCACTACGGGAAACGCGTTTCAGCAGCCGAGAGGAAGTAATGGAAAAGTCGCAGGAAGTACTGATGGACATACCGAAAACCGAATATAAAAAATGTTTCGAGGATTGGATCAAGCGCTGGCATAAGTGCGTTGCAGTCGATGGGGATTACTTTGAAGGGTACAATGTAGATTTAGATGAATAAACTTGTATTTTTAATTTTCTGAATAAATTCCGGGATAAAGGTGGTATATTCTTCAGTAGCGTAGTTGGGTATATACCATCGGTGCAAAGCGCCTTGAAGCCATCAAAGGAAGAAGTAACAGCGTGTTCGATGGCGTCATCCGTCACCACAAACGATGACAGTTACATAAACGGTGTATTACGTGCCGCAGCTCACTTTCAGCTTCGTTAGTAGGGTTCTGATTAGGTTACCTAGAAGGTCTCTACTTTCGCCTCAGTGTAGGTTTCCTGAGTGATTCCTGAGTCTTTGACTTCGTCTGACTTTGTCTGCTGAGGCATTCTTCGAAATCCGAGTTAGTACAAGGTGGGCCATAATGTATGACCATATTGGAAAGTGCAATGAACGAATGAATGCCCTATTCCAAAGGATAGGAAAATAGGGTCATACATTATGGCTCATCTTGTATCTTATATTCTTTTTGCTTCGTAAAGATTCTAGCCTTCCTAAAAGTTAGTCGTAATTGACTTGTCTAGAAGTGGAAAAGGCGGTTCGCAGGGTTGTTTTCTAGCTGGGCATGCTAACTCAAGACACTGGGTGATGGCACCGTTCCTCCTTTAAGCGTTTCAGAAGGTATTCTGAAGGATCCCAGTATTCAATGAGTTCGTCTACTGCTTTTGGCGATGGCGGTAACAGCGAATCATAGGGTGAATAAGCTGATGCAATGAAGAATTTGTGACATTTTCCATTCGTTGCTTATACTTACTTACTTGCTTACTTGCAGAATGCAAAATTGCATAAGAATTTGGCACAAAAAGACTAGATCTTGGTCTTTTCAGTCGCTCGGCATGTGATGGTGTAAAATCTCTGAAATATCCGAAAGCAGAATTCATATGTGGATATATGTATATACAAAGGGATACAGTAGCATACTCGTAATACTGAGTGAGTTCCCAAGGGGGGTATTTTCGGCATGGACTTGTTAAGTCATTCAAGAATTTGCTGCGTGGAATATTAAGAGTTCCGTTTCCATTTCGCAACCCTCTGCTGGAATGTAAACATTTTCTGTCTGCTTTGACTAGTTCCCATTGTTGATCAACATAAAGTCGTTGGAATTGTTATCATTGCTAACCTTCTCAATTCGAAGTATCTTAGAAGAAATAGTCGGCATTGAAACTAAGATCTTTGGTAGTGTCAGCACCGGTTTCATCCGAACATCGTGCCAGAAGGGCTCTTCATCTTTACTTGTTCGAATTACTGTTCTGAGACCTTGTTCTTTTTTAATGGGTGTCACTACTGCCGACCTTTTTCTCTTTTTGTCACTTAAACGGTAGTCAAAGCATGCCTATTCTGATGGAGTTTAACCATAACAAGCTGAGCTTTTTCGGTCCTTTTTCGATCATTCCAGTCCAATATACGGAAACTGTCATAGAAAAACCCGCAAGGGTTATTGAAATCGAAAGTTTTAATAACTCCTATTGGGCTTTGTTTCAGCGCATTGTTTGGGGCCACTATTGGTTTTTATTGATTATTGCTTAAGTTTGTAATATTTGAAATATTGATTGATGGAAAGATCTCTACGTGCTGGCAAAGAAGTAATTATGACTGCTGCCGGGAAGTCAATCTGCATGACTTAGGTGTCAGTGGCGGTGTTTTGTAAAATAAATATTAATCCTCTAAATTACCTCTTTACCCAGTTTTTCAATTAAAGTCGCTGTTTCAAACAACAGCCTTGAAACAGTGCTCATACGTATTGTCCAGCAGCTCGAAGAAGATGTCTTTTGCGTTATCGACTCCCCCCATTGATCCACCTGCTGCCAGTCTTCGTCAACAAAAGCCCTGATTTATGAAGCTCTAAAAATCGTGAAAGACCTAAACTTCGAATATTTTGCAGTAGCTGTATACGTGAGGTTGGGATAGTAAGATGTGTATTCTTAGCTGCAAGTCTTTAGCTCTAAAGTCACACTTAGCATACGCTTTTGCCTGGTTCACTGGATAGTCATTCAGCATGTAAAATTTGAATACGGCCAAAACAAAAAATATTACATTGTCCAAGGGGTAATAAGAACTTTCGGTCGCTCGTCAAAAAACATAAAAAATTCTGCTGCATCCTCCATCTCAACGGGCATCTGTAATGACATTCTAGCAGTCAGCTCTTTGGACAAAATCGCGTCCAAATCGCGTAGTAGCAAGTGTTACACTTACGCCCCTTCTTTCCAAGGTCATGGAAACGCTTTTTTCGTAGCAAAAGATCCACTGGTGATTTGATAGCATGTCTTACAGAAAAGTGGAACCAAGGTGTACATCAATCTGGCAAAAGCAAGATAGTTGCACTTGACATTTCTAAGCATTTGACAGAGTTTGGCATCAGGCTCTTTTGTCGAAAATGCGTGCACTTGGAATCGACGACTCTCTTCTCCAATAGAAACTACCTTTAGGAACGTTCAATTCAAGTTGTCTTGGATGGTTTCAAGTCTGATATTCACAAAATAAATGCTGATGTGCCCCAGGGCTCCGTTCTGTCACCGACACTCTTTTTAATTTTTTTTCAATAATCTCTTGTCTGCCACTTCTAATCCAATACATTCCTTTGCTGACGACTGTACTCTCTGCTTCGAAATTGACTGCGATGCTTGCTGCCATTATTGTAAACGAACACATTGAATTACATGTTACGGAAATATTTTTGACAGTTCATACGCTCTCGTTTTCGAATAACGTATCGCATCTCACAGTATTGTAATCGGACTTCAGTCGTAGATCAGTCAAATGGATATCTTTCTCGTTGGTGGATCTACAACTATGGCTCGAAATACTCGTAAATTTAAGTTTAAATCTCAAATAATTGCACATTTTTTAATGGAGAGACTCAAATTTCTATAGCCAAGAAATAAGAAGATCCATTGTTTCTCGGCTAATCAAAAAATATAAATCAACGGGATATGTAGGAACAGTGCCTTTGGGAGACCGACCACGAAAAACTTCGGAGAAGTGGCTTCCCAAAGAATTGTGACATCACTTAAATTACCCTTTCGTCTAGCTACAGTTCGAAGACGAGCAATCGAAAACGACTTAAAAAGTTACAGGCCTGCGAAAAAGCCTATGCTTAAAAAAGTGCATTTGCTGAAAAGGTTATTTTCCAAATATCTTGTTTTAAAAGCATAAACATAAGCCAAACAACTCGTTATTAATCATTAATTTAAATTTCACCAAAACGCATCTGAATTGGTCGATAGACAAATGGAGAACTGTCCTTTTCAGTGACGAATCTAAGTTCAATCTGATCAATTCAGATGGGATGTCAACAGTTAGACGCCGGAAATGAGAGAGACTCAATCCTCGGAACTGCAAAGTTACATGAAAGCATGGAGGAGATAGTTGGTCCCTTTCACCAGATTGAAGGGATAATGGATCGTTTCAAATACAAAAGCATTATGGAGATGGAAATGATGCCCCATGCTGAATGGAATATGCCGCTTCGATGGGTGTTTCAGCACGATAATGACCCGAAGCACACGTTGAAGGTTGTAAAGGATTGGTTAAACGTCAATAGAGTGCAAGTTCTTGATTGGCCGGCACAATCATCAGACTTGAATCCCATTGAAAATCTATTCGGGATGCTAAAGCGACGGGTTGCAGGAGAACTTTTTATGAATAAGCGAGAACTGTTTCAAGCATTAAAAACTGAATGGCAAAAAATACCGGAAACCACAATGTCAAATTTAATATCTTCGATGCCACGCAGATGTGCTGAAGTTATTAAATATAAGGGCTCTTAAACAAAGTATTAGATTTGTTGCTTTTGCTTTGCACACTGCCATATATTACATTTTTTCTTGTTATTTTCTTATATACGAGTTGTTATTCTTTTGGAAAATACACTATTATGTTTCTTTTTCTTCATTACAAAAATCTACATTTAATTTTTTTTTAGAAAATTCATTAGGAAAAAAATTATTTCCATTTATACGTTCGAACTAAATTTGTTGCTTTTGTTTTGCACAATACTGTATATCAATACTACCTTTCCTTGCCAAAGTATGTGAACGAATTATGCATAAGCAAATAAATGAGTATCTTAAACGTACCTACTAATCTACTGGTTTCAGTTCAATCTGGATTTCGAGCCACACAAACATGGTGGAAGATATAAGAGAAAAACTTGATAAAGACCACGTTACTTTCTTGACCCTTCTAGATTTCGCCAAAGCCTTTGATACGGTCAACCATAATAAGTTACGTCGTTGTTTTAATATGTCTCTCATATATAAGAAATATTTCACTCCCTCTGATCTGGCCTCAATAGATGAGGCATTCATACGCCCAAAATACAATACCCACATCTGGTGAGGTGCCACTAAGACCCCGTACAACTTGCTAGATTGGATTCAAAACGATGCGATAAAATTCAAAGGTAATGTCAATATTACACAGTCAATTGACACCCTCAAACATTGTCGTAATGTCTCACCACCACCGGTGTACCACCGAAAATGCCACCCCTTCGAACTTGAAATCGTAACACCTGTCTCTCTATGAATGCTCATCAGTACACCTTCAGACGTACTCTGAAATATCGTGATTCTTTCCTAAGCCGCATAACTCTCTTATGGAATGTCCTGTCGAGCTCTTTATTTCCCAGCACTATAATTTGAACACATTTAATGCCAACTCAACGTATTATACATCGGTATCTGTTTTTTTTTTTCTCTCCCCAGCTTTTATGTGCAAACATTATAAAGCTACGTAAAATTATTTGAGCTAACCAATTATATACAAAAAAAAACAAAAAACCCGGTACTACGAGGGGATAATTATAGGATTTCACTCACTGTTGATGTGTTTCCATTTAATTAATTACTTTTGATGGTCTTAATGAATTCCCATTCCTGCTCCTTTGATAGTCGACCTAGAAACGTGAACATCTATATGTTTTTGAAAGAATCTATTTAGTCTGTCTGTATCTTCGACAAGAAAACTTCAAAACAATTAAAATACTTTCCAGTAGACAAATTGAAAATCTATTACATCAGAAGCAATTAAGTGTAGAGTAAGACAATACAGATACAATGTTATACACCTCTGTAGGGCTTTATTTCATTAGTTCTTTGTGACCTTTGTGGCGTCGCATCTTCTGAAACTAATGTCAATATCTCTGGCCTGTCAAGTTGGAAAACATTCCATTTTCTATATGACGTGGCCTATTTGATAAATTCTTTAGTTGTCTGTAAAACAATTGGTTTTTCCATCATATCGATGTTAAAGTTCAAAACTGTTGCCAAAAAAACCTATTCACTTTTGGAGAAATTTCCAGAATTCGCATTTACCCATCCATACTCACTTCATCATCATTATCATTGTCAGTAATGTAGTATAAACAGCAGAAGCAACAACAAAATCAACAGCACGTTCATTGCATTAAACTTCGTCATCGTACATCTGTCCCTCCTCCGAGTAACACCTGAAATGAAAAATAAAACCAATACGACATTGTACTGGTACATGTCCTTGTAATTGGCACCAAACTCCTACCATCCTGTGGAAGAGCTTTCGAGAGGGGTGAGAACTATCATCGCATCCATTAGAACACCTGCTCTAGAGAACTCGTTTCATCAGAGATACATACATACATATGAGTACATAGTACAGACGAGACGAGAGACCTGGAGACGAGACAACCTGGTGCGACAGAGTAATTTTTAATGAGAAACCATAATTCTCCTTCCAAAGAGGTCCCTGTCCTTGTCGCTTTGCAGTACCTAAGATTGCCTACCATTGCATATGTCTCTTCTAGCTGTATCTTTGGGTTTATTCCTTTTTTTTCTCTCTCCCAACTGGCTATTTAAAGTTTTGTTTAATTGGTTTTCTTTTTGGGAGCTAGCTTCTACTGTGTGGTACTCGTATCTATACAAATTGAATGTTTCTTCCAGCTCTAGATACAGATACTATACAGTACAATTCCTGAGACCGAGAAAAAGCAGAATGCTGCTCTTTTTCACCTAATATACATACTCGTATCATATATGTATACTACATGCGTTGCTCTGTTGGCTTTTTTATTTATTTTTTATCTGCATCGTCCTGGTTAATTGGATTCAGAACTCTTTCATCAGGATGTGCTTCGCACGGTCCTACAACAGAACAATTTTCCAACACTCCAAAAGGAATTTGTCAGAACTACTTACTATGTACTCACCACCTTAGTCGGTTTGTTGGGAAATGGAAACTTATTAAGTGTCAGAAAGTTGGTAGTTGTCGGCGACATGTGTAGGTGCGACGGGTGAGAACGTTCTGGCGGGTTCCAGGAAGGATGAGTTTGATATTTGCAACTTTTTTACCATGTTACCCTCGTGCGAATATTCTCGTATTTATTTCCAAAGCACGTACGTGTACAATCGTAACCATAAGCAACAAAATTTTTGTTTGGCTTGATATTGGTGTCAGGATGTTTTAGTCTGAATATGGCGAACCTAATTATTTTTATCTCCTTCTTATCTAATTACAGACCTCCGGACAGCTTTCGATTTATTGGATAGAAATCGGGATGGACGTGTGACAGCAAATGAGCTACAATTCATGCTAAAAAATCTCGGAATCAATGTGAGAGATGAACTAATCGATGACCTAATCAAAGAGGCCAGTCATACTGGTGAGCTAATTACAATTAAATATTGTCATAAAAAATTTTCAATAAAACATTTGTGGATAGAGATAATTTAGATCGTTTCGAATCGGACTTTTGGGTGGAAAGGTTATTCTCTAAAAACAGATAAGATGAACGCATTGGGTTTTTAGTTAATTTGAGACTGTGACTTGACTGTAACAGTTTCTGTGAATATTCTCAATGGGTGGTACCTGGGTTAAATTATCATCATCTGTGGCCAACGTCTCGATAAGAATTTTCATCATTAGATTAAAATCGCCTGAATAGTCCGAAATGTGCTACCCGCACAAAACTTATTAAAACTTTCCCATACTCCTCGTTCACATTCGGAACTGAATTTGGAATTTGGCATACCGAACTTATGTTGAGCAGAAGATAATACGAGTAGACACACTATAATATCCTATCAGATGCGACTGAAATTCAGATGATGGCGTGCAGAATGACATATTCCGTAAATCAGCTACTTGAAGCATGAGTCATCCTTTCTAGAACTAGGCTGATGGATAGACACCGATTAAGTAGTTAAAAATAACTCTTATATCCCGGATGGGAGCAACTGGTTCCGGAATATCTGACCTCTTTTCCCCAAGAAGTTTCAGAAATGTCCTGGCGATCCAGGTTTGTTTTTGCCACCCGTCAGTTTCAAAACAACCATAAACACGTGCAATATCTTGTCCTGGAACAGGTCACGTGCAGACGAACAATTAGTGGAGGCCGTAGATTGCTCCAAAAAGTTATATCACATCCATTAAAGAAGTACGCTGAGAAGGGCCATACACAAGAAGGACGAATAACTATGGCAAACACTATAATGACTGCTACAGCAAACAGAATTAGAGTCTTTGCTGTAAGCAGTGAACTAAGGCAAAAAGTTTTGAACTTTCGGCTCGGAGGCGAACACTATAAGCCAAGGTAGGACTACGCATACAGGGTGGCCCAAATACATTTTTTTTTTTTTAATAAAATAAAATGAACAAAAATCAATTATTTTCGGTATATTATGACTTTATTAGAAAGTGCGAACATCCACATTAGTTATGGAATACGATTTCTTGTCAACATAATTTTCCAAGACCTTATTGACTGCTTCTGGCTCTACTTCACGAGTGGATCGGACGATAAGGGTTTGAATCGTTTCTGGATTGTCCGCATACCATCAATATTTAAAGGCAACCCAGAAAAAAAAAGTTTAAAGGGGTCAAATCGTAGCTCCGAGTCGCCAGGGCGGCTGATAGCACGATTACCGAACTTAGCGCGCTAATAATCGATTGTTTAATGAGCTGTGTGGTGCGATTGTCCATGTTTTCAATTCCAACCCATAAAAATTCGGTAAACATGGCTCTGTAGCGTTCACCGTTAACGTTCCATGGCGTTTCCTGTAGCATTTTCGAAATAGAAAGGGCCACTCAAAAATCCTCCCTGTGGATGCATTAGCTTCTCGACAATCAACTGTGGGTTTTCTGGCCCCCAGGTGCGGCAATTTTGTTTGCTAACACAGCCGCCGAGATGAAAATGCTCCTCGTCAAAAAAAAAATTTTTCAGCCAAATTCGAGCTGCTGTAAGGCCCAAACCGGGTGGTTGTTAGCCTTCAATTGGACTTTATCAGGGTATAATTCCAGATTTTTGTGCGAAATCTTCATCACGTTGTTGCGTGATATGTTGAGTTGTTGAGATCGATGGCGAGTCGATGTTCTTGGATTGAGTCGAACACTCTTGGTAGCCACAGGGACCGTGAGTGTTGTGGGTGGTTCATTTCTTTTCAATAAACGCACTGTTTGAGCAACGCAGCACTTATTTTTGAAATAAGTTTACCATGTTTTCCAACTTTGTTCAAGCGTAAATCGATTTATTTCGTTCTGCGGAGGCATGATTCTGACTCAGAATCAAGATTTCGAGCGGGAGAGAGGTGTTAGTGTCAGAATAAAATATTAATTAATTCATTCAAAAGGAAACTTGTATTTGAACCAGTTGTTGTATCAGAAGCCACAACAACGAAGAATTATATTATTGGCCCGGGTCTACACGGGCTTAAAAACTAAGCTAAAAGCTAAGCTTAAAAACTAACAAGCATATTCTTAACCTAATAGGGCGAGGAGAAATGGTGGACGGGGAGATGTTAAGGGAGTGGCATATTGAGCAGTGTTTTTTTTATTTCGTGTTTGCTGCTATTTAGGTCAAAGTCTTCGGCGTAGTTGTTCATTATACGCAACATTCTAGATATGGGTTCAAAGTGACCGTAGTTAGTGCGGTGAGTTCGAATCAGGAAGATTGGGACAGATCTTAGATTACGGGGATTGGGAGTGAATGCAATATTTTGCGTTATTCTTGAGCAGTCGATGATTCCAGTCATAAAAAGTACATCAGCGACTTCACGACTTTTTTTTAGGGTATGCATGCTAATTAGTTTTAGCCTATTTTCGGCCCAAGGTAGACCACAAAGTGCGAAACGGCTAAACCTGCGTTGGACTGCTTCTATTCTTTGAATGTGGGTTAGTTTATAGGGTGACCAAACTTGGCTGCAATATTCGAGAAGAGGCCTTACAAAAGTAATGTACAGGGACTTTGTACCGTAAGGGTTGGAAAATTCTTTTGACCAGCGTTTGATAAAGCCAAGTGCAGAGTTAGCTTTATTTATAATGCTGTCAATATGTGAGTCGAAATTCAAATCTCTGTTACAAATTATACCTAGATCCCGTACTTGGGTAGTGGAAGGATTAAGCTCATCGCAGATGAAGTAGTTTCTTGGAGGGGGAGGTAGACATTTGAGGGAATAGATTATCGCTTGGCATTTGTTGACACTAAGCTCCAAAAAATTTTGCTTGCACCATACCGAAAACTTATTCAAGTCATCTTGAAGGCAATGGGAGTCAGAAGGCAATGGAATGACTTTGGAAATTCTCATGTCATCAGCGAAAATAATATAGAAAGATTAAAATTCGTTAAAATGAGATTTATATCGTTAGTTGTGAGGTGACTACCCTGACGGACACCAAATGTTGCTTTAATGGGGTCGGATATTGAAGATCTGGAGATGACCCTGTATTCTCGGTCTTCTAAATAGGATTTGGTCCATGACACAGAATGAGAGGGAAAATCAAGTTTTTTTTAGCTTGAAAATGATGAGTTGATGAGAAATTCAATCGAATGCCTTGCTGAAATCAATTGAATCGACTTCATCACCATCTTCTAAAGCGTCCTAGAGATGAACTCTGTTAGATCAGTGGTCGTTGGTTTACCTTTCATGAAACCGTGCTGATTTGTGCAGATAGTTGGCCTACAGTACGGAAAAAGTTGTTGATAGACTATGCTTTCAAAAAGTTTGGGTATGCAAGAGAGTTTTGCTATGGGCCTATAATTATCCACTTCGTCCTTACTTCCTTGTTTATGAATAGGGATGATGTAAGATTCCGGAAAGGGAAAGTACCTGTTGAGACAGAGAAGTTAAATAGAACAGCAAGGGGATCATCGAGATGGGTAACACACTCTCGGCCATCAGGGCCGGACAAAAAATCATCTTTAAGTTTGGTAATGTTTTCAGATACCAAAGTTGTTGTTATATTTAGCGAGATGGATGACATATCAGGATAGTTCCCCATATAGCTAAAGTAACTAGGATCGGGTTCAGCTTTTTTCTTAGAAAAGGATTTGTTAAAATGACAGACAAAGAAATTTGCAATGTTTTTGGGTCGGCAGAAGATTCACTAAGAAATTTGAGAGTAGATGGGTAGCCGTCGGACTTTCTTTTGGTATTAACAAACTGGTAGAAGCATTTAGAAGGTACAGAAAAACGATTTGTTTAAGATTTAGACCAAAATTAAAAAAGGAATCTGTCGAATAATTATTTTAACATTGTAACAAGCACATTTTGTAGATTCAATTGAGAAGCACTTTTGTTTTCATTATTATGTAAACTTCTACATAAGCATACTATGTAAATAATAAACTTTGTATAACGGTCGTTATCATGCCATGTATGACATGATGATGACCAATTATTTTTCTTTCTTTTGTTCATTCGTTGTTGATCCATGAAGCAATAAAGTTGTTTGTTCTTTTTCAATTGTCACATTCGGGTTAATTTTATATTCTCTCTAAAAAATATTAGAGCGACATACATTGGCGACCATGAAGGGACACTTGATAATTTATTTTAATATCGTTTTATCGTTACCATGTCAATATCGGAGAAGGAGATGGCAGTTGCTAGAATAAAACGCAGTTCAATAATTGACAAAACTTAAGACCTTTTTCATGGGTGCTCAAAGTGATATATCAATTGCGGAGTTAGAAACTAGGCTTGGCATGCTGGAAGCATATGCCTCAAAGTTTGATATTATACAAACCGAAATTGAAGTGCTGGATGAGAAGGAGCTGGATAGCAATCGGCGATCGGCATTTGAGGGATAGCTACTGCACCATAAAAACAAAAATTCATACATTACTCGGATCGAAGAAGCCACGTGCATTACCGTCATGTGCAGATGATTCGCTGTTGGTACAAGCACCGAAGGCGAAAAATGCAAACTGCCAAAAATCACAGTAACACAGTTTTCGGGAAACTATACAGACTGGCCCAATTTTCAATCGATGTTTTATACGTTAGTGGACTCCGACGAGCAACTTTCTGCAGTTGAAAAATTTCAGTATTTACGCTCCAGTTTGGCAGATTCAGCGCTTCGCACCATTGCTTCGTTGGAAGTTACTTCAGAAAACTATGCAGAGGCGTTAAGTATATTAA
This sequence comes from Volucella bombylans, assembly GCA_949129095.1. Taxonomy (NCBI): domain Eukaryota; kingdom Metazoa; phylum Arthropoda; class Insecta; order Diptera; family Syrphidae; genus Volucella; species Volucella bombylans. The sequence continues at coordinate 119,702,242 of OX422142.1, read as the reverse complement.
ATGATTCAGTAACAAACGTTTAATTTTCCAGGCTCATATTCGTGAATTATTTGAACTACGAGGGATATCTGCGGTATCAGCACATGGACTGTCGGATTCCGTTAACTCACACTTACGAGCATTGGAAACTCTTGGAAGCAGGGAACAAATTGGATGGACAAGCACAAGCCAGATGGGAGGAAGAGGCTCCACTTAATGTGATTTCGTCTTGGACCGAAATGTCAGCAGTTTTAGAAAGAAGATGTCAAACGCTTGAAAATTTAGAAAGCGCTTTGCCTCAAGGATCTACGAGGAAAGGAAGCAACTTTGAGGTTAAGTCTAACACATGCAAGATATTTTTTACTTCAAGTTCTAGTAGTACATGCTTATTTTGTAACATAAGTGATCATACCATTCATACCACGCAAGACGTATATCTGAGACCAAACGTTTAGGGCTTTGTTTAAACTGCCTGCGAAAGGGGCATTTGATGAGATTCTGTAATTCAAGAGGTTGCAAACAGTGTAAAGGGCGACATAACACATTGATTCATTTAGTTAACACTAACCCAGCTGATTCTCAGGAAAATTTAGTTTCTTGTCCGTCCACATCAACTCAACTGCCAGGCATATCGTCAGATTGTCGTAATAACAACAACTTGTTTGCGTTATCATCACAACTGAATTTATCTACTAGCCATCCCTCCTCATCTAAGCGCTTTGTATTTCTTGCTACGGCTTCTATTCTAGTTCGCGATAAATACGGCAAATTTGTTCCAGCTAGAGCCTTACTAGATTCTGCCTCTCAGCTACATTTCATGACAACTCGTTTTGCTCAGTTATTGGCGGTCAATCAAACAAATGTAGAAAAGTCAGTTTGTGGAATCGATACCATAAACGCACCAGTTAAGCGAAAAACCAGCATTACGTTCCGGTCAAGAATCAATGATTATACTAATACAATTGAATGTTATATTCTTCCGTCAATAAGTGATTGCCAGCCTAATGATAGTATGGATCCTAATTCGCTGAACCTACCTAAAAACATCGAATTAGCCGATCCACTTTTTTTGAAGCCAATAAAATCGACTTACTTATTGGAGCTTCATTAGTTTTTGACTTACTTCGCGTGGGACAAATATTTTCTACAAGACATAAACCTATTTTGCAAAAAACACATCTTGGGTAGATAGTCTCTGGAGATTGCAACTTGGGTAGTGTTAATAAAGTCTGCCTTGCTATACGTTCTCGCGATTCAAGTTAAGAATCTAAACAAGACCTTCGATGATCTTTTGAAACGTTTCTGGGAAATCGATTCACAGGATCAGCCCAGTCAAACTAAATCACCTGAAGAGATTGATTGCGAAAATCATTTCGTCCAATCACACATACGGCTTCCAACAGGCCAATATGCAGTCAAGTTGCCATTTAGGTTAACCCCATCCAATTTAGGATTATCATATGATTTGGCCAAGAAAAGATTTTTTAGGCTTGAATCAAGATTAGATCGAAATCCTCAAATTAAACAAAAATATAAAGATTTCATGAAAGAGTATAAAGAACTTAAACATATGAGCTTAGCATCTCCAAACATACTTCAAACTAGCCACTATTTTCTACCGCATCATTGTGTCTTAAAGGAAGAAAGCACTACAACAAAACTCCGTGTTGTTTTCGATGGTTGGGCTAAAACCACCACGGGTTTATCACTAAATGACGTTCTTATGGTTGGGCCAACTATTCAGAATGATTTGTTTACAACTTTATTAAAATTTCGTACGCATTAATTGGCAGCCACAGCCGACATTGCAAAAATGTACCGCTGCGTTAACATTCAGAGTCCAGATCAAAACATGCAATGTATCCTTTGGCGTGAAAATAGTTCCGAAGATCTTCAAATTTTTACGTTAGGTACCGTAACCTATGGCACAGGATCTGCTGCCTTTTTATCTATTCGTACCTTAATTCAGCTCGCTCGAAATGAGCAAGTTCTATGTTGACGATATGTTGACAGGCGCTGATACACTCGCAGAATCAAATCAACTCGTTGTTGTCAGCAGGCGGATTTCACCTACGTAAATGGTGCTCCAATTCCAAGGAACTCTTACACTTGATTCCCGCAGAAGACAAAGAAGAGTTTCTGCAGATAGATGAAAATGATGTCACGAAGTTGTTGTTGTTTATTATTTCAAAGAAGGAATTTTCACCAGCAGGGGCTATAACCAAGCGTTCGGTTGTTTCATCTTTAGCTCGTCTGTTTGATCCTTTAGGATTCGTAGCGCCAGTTATTGTTCAAGCTAAGGTATTTGTGCAAACCTTGTGGAAGGAGAAATTTAATTGGGATGAAACACTTCCTGAGCATCTTCACTTATCTTGGCTTAACTTTTTGAATGAATTAAGCTCTATAAATCAGATACGAATACCACGCTATGCTTTCCATACAAAGGCTGCGTTTCAATTGCACGGCTTTGCTGATGCAAGTCAACAAGCATATGGCTCGTGTATCTACATTAGAAGCGAATGTGAAGATGGAAGGGTGCAAGTAAGGCTTCTATGCTCTAAATTAAGGATTGCTCCGATAGATACGATTTCGATAGCTAGGCTTGAGCTTTGCGTTGCACTTATTTTGGCGGAATTAATTCAACGCGTCATACCTATAAACTTCACAGATGTTTTTTTGTTGGTCTGACTCCACGATTGTTCTTGCATGGCTTGCAATGGAGCACTTTTGTTGCAAATAGAGTATCAAAAATTCAAGTTTCTACGAAAATCTTCAACTGACGGCATATTCGAAGCGATCAAAATCCAGTCGACATTCTTTCACGTGAAATGGGTCTCTCGAATTTATGTGGAAATGAGCTCTGGTTTCAAGGACCTTAATTTTTATTTAAACCAATGCATGAGTGGCCAACGTTAGGACAGTACCATCAACAAGACATACCTGAGCGCAAAAAATCGAAACTTTGCTTAGTATCGACTAACATAATGGATCTTACTTCTCAATGCAAATTCCTTAACAACTTTTGCCGCTTTGTTCATAGTAAACGCTACTTCATCGTCTGAAAATAGGATTTATGGCCAACTCAGTTCTGTCGAGAATGATATTGGCTTAAAGTTAATCATTAGGGTTATTCAAATTATATCATTTTCTACTGAATACAAGCAAATTCAAGACGGCACTGATATTGCAAAAAATAGTGCTCTTAGAAATCTTCGTCCATTCATCGACGATTTTAACCTTCTACGTGTGGGCGGCAGGCTAAAAAACTCGTCACTAGATTTTGATGCTAAACATCAAATAATCCTTCCAAGGCATCACACATTTACTCAGACGCTAGTAACACACTTTTTCACATCGTGAACAAACACGCGGGATGTCAAGCTCTTACCGCGATTTTGGCCTTTAGGAGGGAGACACAATATTAGGAGGATTATTAATAAATGCGTCCGATGTTTTAGAGCACGACCAGTGGTTATAAGTCAGCTTATGGGAGAATTACCAGAGCAACGCGTAAAACCGTCGAGGCCATTTCTTCAAACTGGAGTGGACTTTTGCGGACCATTTTACATCAGGTCAGGGATCAGAGGAAAGGATCCTATTAAAACATACGTGAGCCTTTTCATCTGCATGTGCAGTAAGACTGTTCACTTGGAACTTTCAGCAGATTTGTCTTCTGAATCATTTTTAGTCGTACTTTGACGCTTGATATATTCGGATAATGCCACTAATTTTGTTGGTGCCAATTCACAGCTGATGAAGTTGAAGGACATATTTGACGACAGTAAACAAATATATAAGAATATTCAAATGAAATGCGTCGAAGAGGAGATTGAATGGAGGTTCATTCCCGCGCAATCTCCGGACTTTGGAGGTCTTTGGGAGGCCTCAATTAAAATTGCTAAACATCATTTGCGTCGCGTAGTTGGATACGCATACTTGAGAATTGATTAGCTTCATACTTTAATTTGTCAACTAGAAGCTGTAATAAATTCTCGCCCTTTATGTCCCATTTCAGATGATCCAGAAGATCTAAACGCCCTAATACCCGCGCATTTCTTGATTGGCGGCCCTGATTTCACTACGCAAAAAACAAGTCGACTTGTAAATTGGCAGCTGGTTCAGAGCATGCAGCAAACCTTTTGGAACAGATGGCTCAAGGAGTATTTGGGCATCGTTCAAAGTCGCCAAAAGTGGACGTTAAAGGCAAAAAATGTACGAGTGGGCGCTCTAGTCTTGGTAAAGTACGAAAACTTACCGCCGTTGAAATGGTCGCTAGGTCGGGTTGTTAGCACCTTTGCTGGATCCGACAATCTAGTTCGTGTTGTAGGCATCAAAACCCAAGACGGCGTCATAAGAAGGGCCATTTCAAAGATATGCCTACTACCAATAAGTGACAACAACGACGACGACAACGATGATGTTATTGAAAGCAAGGGGTTTCAACTAGAGGATTGATATTCTTTCCAAAAAATATTAGAGTGACATACAGAATCTTTATTCATGTGACATAAGGTAACAATATAGGTATAATATTATATTTCAGTGTACTTCAGTTCAATGTTAACTAGCGAGAGTGCTGCCAATGTAACATCTCCCTTTAGATATTAAGATATTCATCAGAATGTAATATAATGTTTTTTTTTTGTTATTTAAAAATTAAAGAGTTAACACAATAAGTATCTATAATTATTTGTTTTTCTTCTCTACATACGATGTATTCTTCTTCCGAATCTGGTAACTAAAGCATCTGTTGAATCTCGTCTTGGTGTTTCGTCTGTCGTTACCGTATCGCCTGTGGAATCTTTATTGGAAGCTACTGGAACCGACAAGAAGTGTTAGATATTACTCTTGTCTCCGACAGCATTACCCAAAGGCTAACAAACTGGATGGTATCGTCTGAACACTCCTTTTCAGACCATAGATACATCCAATTCAGTCTGAGTGATGCTCCCCCCAGCCAACCAGCTTTCCTGAACTACCGGTAAACTGATTGGACAAAATACAGAGGAATACTGTCGAAAACGATATCCTCTGAACTATCAAGTCCCCCGCGTGACACTAATGAGCTCGACATGAAAGTCAGGGAATTTACTCTGACTCCCAATAAGGCTATGGCCGCTTCATGCCCTCTTATTCAACCAGGCAAGAAAAAGCCACATTGGTGGACATCGGCACTTGGACTGCTCAGAAACGCCTGCAGAAAACTTTTCAACGCAGCAAAAAGCACAAGAAAAGTGACCGACTGGGACTCATATAAAGAATCCCTCAAATTATACAAAAAAGAACTGAGGAAGGCAAAGCGACTATCCTGGAGGTCATTCTGCGACAAAATTACAGAAATCTCTGAGGCGTCGCGGCTAAGAAAAATCCTCTCCACAAATCCTATGATGCCCAGCTGTTTGAAAAAAACCGATGGCTCTTGGACAACCTCAAGTGATGAATCACTCAACCTGCTTCTGGACACCCACTTTCCAGGTAGCTCCCAACTCGCGGCCAGTAGCAGCCCAAACAGGCCTACTGCAACCGTGACCAAAATTCATGGTCTGATTACGAGAGACAAACTGCTTTGGGCGCTGCATGGCTTCAAACCATACAAGTCTGCTGGTCCGGACGGTATTATACCTGCCGAGCTACAGAGATCCTCAGATATTATTATACCAGTGTTGGAAAATATTATGAGGAGCTGTGTAGAACTTATCCACATTCCACTGTTATGGAGAGAAGTCAATGTAGTATTAATTCCCAAGGCTGGAAAATCTTCTCATGTAGTCCCAAAGGACCTCAGACCTATAAGTCTATCATCATTCCTTCTGAAAACTTTAGAACGACTGATTGATATCCATATTCGAGCTAAAGTTGATCCAAGACTTCTGTCTACGGCTCAACATGCCTACTGTAAAGGAAAGTCGGTGGAAACGGCTTTGCACTCTCTGACTAGCCACATCGAACGATCCCTACAATATAAGGAGTACACAATGGTTGCTTTCCTAGACATAGAGGGCGCCTTTAACAACGTCAACACATCCGCAATCACGACTGCGCTGTCAACTCTGCAGGTAGACGACTCACTTGGGGAGCTGATTAATCTAATGCTAACAAGCAGGATAATCAACTCCAAACTGGGTGAGACTTCTGCTAAAAGATATGTCAGTAGGGGTACGCCGCAAGGCGGTGTCCTCTCTCCCCTTCTCTGGAACTTAGTAGTTAACGAACTACTGATATACGTGGAAGCGGGTGGTAGCAGAGTGATTGCCTATGCGGATGACGTTGCCATAGCCGTCTCAGGAAAATATCTAAATACCATTAAAGAACTCCTCCAAGTAAATCTTAACAGATTAACCTGCTGGGCAGATCGCTGCGGATTGGGAATAAACCCCCATAAAACTGATCTTGTCCTCTTTTCTAGGAAATATAAAATTCCAATCATAGACCCTCCTTCAATAAACGGTACCAGTTTAGTTTTCTCCGATACAGCAAAATATCTGGGTCTCATTTTTGATAGGAAATTAAACTGGAAACCTAACATTCAAGAAAGAGTCAATAAAGCTACAATAGCTTTATTCTCTTGCAAAAAAGCCATTGGGAACAAATGGGGCCTTCAACCTCGCATAACCCACTGGCTATACATCTCGGTCATAAGAACGATACTTACTTACTTACGGGGTGGTTGTCTGGTAGACGGGCTTGGAGAATGCAGTCAACCGCATTAAACTAAGCAGAGTCCAAAGAACAGCATGTCTATGCACAAGCGGAGCCTTGCGGTCTACCCCCTCTGCGTCATTAGATATTCTGCTTCACTGGACACCCCTCGACATTTTTAGCAAGCAAGTAGCTGCGACTGCAGCTTGCGTATACGCAACCATATTCTTTCAGCGGAAGGATAAAACTAATTATCTATCAAATCAGACATCAGCTAAGTATTACCATTCACGAAATAAGCACTAGATGAAAAAAAAAACGTTAGATGGCGGACCCTTTAATTAATCAAATAATCATATCTCAACATTCGCATCCAAATACGTTGCAATCTTGGTAAGAGATCATCTATGCTTTTAGTTTGTAGAATTTGCAATAGAAGTTTGTGTTCCGTTTGTATTTCAAACCTCTTTCCAACTAAATAATTTTTTAGTTTTTCGCAGGCCCAAGCTATTCCCAATGCCTCTCTTTCGATATTCGCGTAGTTTTTTTCTGCTGCTGTCAGACTTCTTGAAATATATGCTACTGGGCATTTTATTTTACCATGCTTTTGCAGAAGAACTGCACCTAGCCCTTGTTGGAATGCATCGCATGAGATAATAGTCTCCTTTACTGGATCATACATTCTTAGATTGGGGGCTGAGGATAATCTTTCTTTTATCTCCTTGAAAGTTTTTTCTTACGCGAAACTCAAAGTAAAATCATTTCTTTTTTTAAGTAGACTCGTAATTGGCTCAAGAACAGCTGGTTTGTTTGGAATGTACTTACCAATAAAGTGAAATTCTTTAACATTGTTCGGTGCTACCATTTCCCTGATTGTCCTTGTTTTACCTTCATCAACTCTAATTTTTCCCTCCGAAATAGTGTATCCTAAGTACGAAGTTTTTGTTTTGGCGAATTCCGATTTTTCTTTGTTAAGCGTCATCCATTTGGATCTTATTCTTTTGAGTACATCCTCTACACACTCATCATGTTCTTCAATAGTCTCTCCCTATATTAAAATATCATCCATGTGAGCAACATAATTCTTCATGTCCTCCAAGAGTTTTGTAATTTTTTTTTGAAAAATCTCGGGAGCCGATGCAATTCCGAACGGTAATCTAAGACATTTATATCTGCCACAAGGGGTTAGAAAAACTATCAAGTTCTGAGATGCTTCTGACAAAGGAACCTGCCAAAAACAACTATTCGCATCAAGCATGGTGAAAAACTTGGCCCCAGTGAGTTGCGAAAGTAAATGTTCGACGCCGAATTTTGGATGCACTTACCTTCTAACACACTTGTTTAACTCGGTAAAGTTTGTGGAAACCCTAGTGCCTTCCTTTTTGGGAACAACGACCATTGGTGCGCACCAATCCGATGCATCCTCCATGGGTGCAATAACTCCACCTTTTACCATTTTATCTAGTTCCTCCCTAACCTTAGTAATTAAGTGAACAGGTACTAGCCTCGGAGTTGAAATTGCCTTTTGAATTTAGCTCAATTTCATACTCTTCTTTAAATGTTTCCAACCCTCTAAACACTTCTTTAAAGTCCTCGAACCAGTTTCTCGTCGAAATATGAAATAGTTTCTTTATCAATCCCAGTTTTCCTATTTATGTTTTCCTCAATAAAGGCATTATTTTCTCTTTAGTTATGTAAATCATTCCCTCAATGCCCTTCTCTCTATATTTTAGATTTACTTTAGCTTTTCAAATTACATTTATTGCTTGGTTGACACTGTACAGCTTTGCCGATGTTTTTTCAATGTACGTTCCCATATATCAATGGTCCAACAAAAAATTCCTCATTCTCCTCCCCAACCTCATTTACCCTTTTTGTCCTACATAATCTTACGTAATGTCCAACTCTCTTACACTTATTGCAATTTATATTTTTAGCGGGGCACTTGTTATGCTCATGCCGCTCAAGTCTCAAGTCGCTCTTCTATAGTTTTTCATTTGTCTATTAAGTTCTATTTTATGTTTCTCGTTTCTGCTTTTCTTATCGGCAAAATGCTCCACTCTGCACATAGCTGGTAATACTGGAAAAAGCTCGTGTTTTTGCCTGAGAAACTCCTCTACCTGACGAATCGACGTAATAGCTTTCTCTAATGATTGATTTGGATCGAGCTGTAATCTGTCACTCAAGCCTGTGTTTTTCATACCTACAATTAGGGTTAACAAAATCATTTCATCATTCAAGAGCATGCAAAGAGAAATAAATTCCTCCCCTGTTTCATCCCCCTGCTTTCTTTTAAGAAATTTTACCTTTTCGTATATAGCATTTCTTTTGGGAATAAAATATTTTTCGAATTTGTTTATACATTCAACATATGTTGCAGGAGGTGGAGTGAATGAAGAAAATATTTCTTCGGCTCTTTCGCCCATGCAGTACATATATAAATATGTTTACCTGGGATTTGTCAGTTGTCTCGTGGAGTCCATTTCCCATTCGGTATCGTTCAAAGCGCTTGAACCATTTCTCCCAGTCTGATGGTACAAATGAAAATTCGTCCGGGGGGCTTAGGTTTATCTGCATCTTTTGCCTTTGAAGATGTGTGGTGCTAGTTGATGGGTAATTTCCTTTTTTTTACCTTTCCGTCATATTAACACGTGTCTCCTCAGTTTCGATGTGGTTTTGGTCTGGACCAAGTTTACTATAAAACACTGTTTGGCTTAAATATTATTTATTTTTATTTGCTCTATGTGCCCCTTTATGAGTATTTTAATTACTTTCCTGTTTTGAAACTATTTGTTTCGAACAGTTTTTTTTTTGTTTTTCCAATTTGGGCTCTTATGAGGTTAAGGGTTTTTTTTTTCTCTTTTTTCAACCGCTGCCACCATGTTTAAGGTTTAGACCAAAATTAAAAAAAGGAATCTTTATTCATGTGACACAAGGTAACAATATAGGTATAATATTATAGTTCGGTGTACTTCAGTTCAATGTTAACTAGCGAGAGTGCTGTCAATGCAACACGATTGTATACCAATCGATAATTACTATATTCGGAATCAGATCGAGTTCTTAAGAATTTGTGCCACAACCTGTTTCTGTTATTACTTATTACGGAGAGAACACAACTCCTTGCTGTACCAGGGAGGAGCTGACATGCGGTTCTTTCGGAAGGTATATGGAACCGATTGAGCAAAGCAGGAGAAAATTAACGAATAGAACGTTGCTAGGGCAAGATCAATGTTAGTTGTCTCAGCAATAAAGTCAAAGTTAATGTTGCTGATGAGATTTTTAAGTTTGTTAAGTCGGTTCTTCGGAAGTCAAATGAAAATGAAAGGGGGATGAAGGCGGTCTAGGGTAGAAAGAAGATGATCACTCCTATAAACGACACGGTTATCTGAATCGGATGTGAAGAAAAGGTCGAGTTGTCTGTTCATTGTATTAGGTATTCCACTAATCTGATATAGACTTGAGTTGGTTAGGCAGTCCACCATCAATATTTCTATTTCAGAGGATGAATTAAGAGAGACGAAATGAGACGAGTCATCGGAAGGCTCCCATTTAAGGTAAGGGAGGTTGAAATTTCCTACTAGAACAATACAATCTTCAGGTTGTGCAGGTCGATAAGACTCGAATTGGTTGAGATGGGTGAACATAACAACAAAGTACGTAAAGACAGCGTTTGGGGAGCGTAATGTTGACACATATAGTACTAACTCAAAGTTGTCAGTGTGGGGAGTATCAACAGGAGTTGCGTGAAAGCAGTTCCGCATTGCTAATAAAACACCTCGGCCGTAAGGATTATCAGCTCTTTCAAATCCATCTTTTCGAAAAACGTTGAAATTTGGAGGAAAGAGCTCATGGTTTTTAATGTCAGCAATTAGATTTGTTTCAGTAAGAACAATTAGTTCATAGGGAAACTTTTGAGAATTGAGATATACGGCGGAGATTGTAGAGCGCAAACCTTTTACAGTTTGGTAGTAAATGGACAGGCATTGTGGACTGGAGGATACAGAATTCAGTTTGTTAGGAACTGTAATAGTTTTTAAAATTTGTTCTTTGCAAGTGGGAAAGACGTTTAGAGCTGACATGCCAATACAGAGTAGAAAGATCATTATGAGCTTGCATCAATTCCACTGGCTTAATAGGAAGACCTTCTCGTTGAATCGAAACCATAATGTTGGTTTTGGTTATGCCATCAATACAAACGGAGTTGGGTTTGTTGTGCAAGTAGGAAAGGTAGAGCCGGACATTTTCATAAATGTGGCGGTCTCTCAAACGAGATACTACATAAAGACTGTCATCATTCATATCAGAAAATTTTTTAGTGAGTTTGACAGTTGGTGGAAGGAGTGGGTCAAGGTATTTTGGGTGAGAATCGGGGGCACGAGCGGATGATGAAGGGACAGGTTGGTTAAGCATCCCGGAACTAGAATCTTGACTAGTGAGTGGGGTTTAATCAGGTGGATTGATAGATGAAGATGAGGAATGGGTGGTTGGGTTTAGTATATGGGAGCTAATAAAATTAGGATATTTGTCTGATCGGGCAACGTTAGCTGGAACTTGGATAGAAGGCACAGGAGCAAGGTTAAATGAATAGTGAGGAGGTTAAGCTTTGACTGTCTGCATTCACAATAAATCACCAAAACCTTTGCCTATCGCGAATTACTAAACCTTTCACCTTAAAAACCTTCATTAAGTGCTGAAAGTGAATGGCATCGATGCTAAGAAGCCATCGGAAATGCAGCAGCTGATCTGTTGTTTGACGTAAGGACTTGACAACTTTTTTTTTAAATAAAACAAACGGCCGCTATTTCGCGCTCAATGTTGGCTCTGAGCTCTTCCAACGTCGTCGGCGTGTTGGCGTAAACCAATGAATTAACGTAGCCCCACAGAAAATAGTCAAGCGGCGTTAAATCGCACGAACAAGGCGGCCAATCGACTGGCCCATGTCTTGAGATAACACGCTCACCATACTTACTCTTCAATAAATCGATTGTAGATTGTGCTGTGTGGGTTGTGGTACCATCTTGTTAAAACCACATGTCGTCCAAGTTAATATCTTCCAATTCGGGCCAAAAATAATCGGTGATCATGGCGCGATAACGCTGACCATTCACAGTAACGTGACGATCGTTATCGTCGACGAAAAAATATGGCCCAATAACGCCGCCAATTGAGCGTTGAGCCAAAAATGAGCTTCGTCACTGAAGATGATTTTGCGATGAAATTCATCATCTTGGCGCATCTTTTCCAGAACCCAATCGGAGAACGTATATCGCTTCAAATGGTCCATCGGCTTCAATTCTTGAGTCAGCTTGATCTTGTATGGGTGTAAACCAAGATCCTTACGCAAAATACGCCATAATGTGGTCTGAGCGATGCCCAATTCTTGAGAATGCCGTGGAATTGACTGATTTGGATCGTTTGCTACGGACGTCTGAACGGCAGCGACATTTTCGACACTTCGACCAACCCGTTGTCTTACTGACACGGCAACGACACACAACGAATATGTAGACTCAAATTTTTGCACTAAATTTGATATTGGCGAGAATTACGACCGAAAATTGGAGTTAACGCTCTTAAAGTTGCAGTCACCGACTCCGAATTTCGGTAGAAAATTTTTATAATTTGCAGACGTTACTCGTTAGTGTACTCGTACTTTACCATGATGAAAATGTTGAGTTTACTGAATAACTTGACAGTGACAGTTTGATGATTAGTGAAAGAACAAATTAAATTCAAAGTTGTCAAGTCCCTATTGGAAAACCCTTTACATGTTGTTAAGAAAACTCGCCTATGACACGGCGATGCCTAGAAAATCGAGGGGAGAACAATCTTCGGAAATTTTAAATTTTAAAGTCGCAGTCGGTTCTGAGTATGTGGAGACACCACTTCTTCTGACTGTTAGACGGCGGAGTTAAAGCCATCCATCCGACCAAAATGAGGTATAGACAGTAATATCTAATTATTGGTCCCATTTGCGTTAACTGAGATTTCTACGAACTGCGTAGTGAGATTGACCTGATCAGAAAATTGCGCAGATATCGCTCGACATTTAGAGTGAACTTGTTGCTAATGCACCAGTCTAACGAGTCTTTGATTCCTACTCAGAGGAACAGCTCTGAAAGACATCGCCGCAGTTGGTGCTAACAAATGGAAGGGAACTTTAACAATTTTATTGTGCATAAGAGGCCAACAAACTACACTGATAGGATCAAACATCAAGATCTTGTACCCCACGTTAGAGTAGCGCAGCTTTGAGAGTCTCTTATAGATAGGACACACGATGCTGAGGTTCCATTCATCAGGAATTCATTCCTTCTTAGAAATAAGTTGGTGCACGCTATCAAGTCATCTTCCGTGCATCCGATGATTCGATTCGACTTCGAATATGCAAATTGTTCAGCCTTTTATAAAAAGCGCCTCAGTAATAAGGAGAAGTGAGCTTAGGCCGGACACTCACAAAGATATCGCTCGGCGGTTTTGTCATCTTTTATAACTAGCGTCGCTTAGCAAAAGCGTTATGCCCTGTCACGACGCCAGTAAGCAGTCTTCAGTCTTACGCTAACCTTTTAGAGAAGTCGGGAAGCATTCGTTTAGTCTGCCGGCAATATGGAGAGTCATAACCATCTGCATTTAGGCTCATATGAAACCAACTATCAATAGAAGCCCTAACGGAGGGTACAGGGAGTCTTAACGCAGATGCTTGTCCTAAAAAAGTCTTGCCTGGCAAGTTCATCGTCGATTTCATCCCACAATGACCTGATACTCAAACAAGGCTCAACGAATTCAACCTTCCGACCGCGTTTAGTGAAGGCTTGCATTCTCGAACTAACCTGGAAGTCGTAAGAGAGTTCAGTAAGGTTTTAAGAGCACCTTGCTTCTTCCTACAGATGCAAATGATTCGCTCCCACCACCGATTCATTAGAAGACAAGCGCAAATTTGCCGAGCCAATAATGAAATCTAACGTTGTCGTCACTCTGAAAGACACCAGCTGCGCACACTAAATCAGCTTTGGAGCCATCCGTGCTGGCTCAGATTTTGGCCAAAACCATTGCTGGGGGCAGGGAATGTCGATTTCTGATTTTCTCAGCAACAAGTGCTCTATTGTCATTGCGTGTTGTTCGAAAGACTACTTCTTTTTAAACGGAAGATGACTTTGGGAATACTGCAGTCCATGATATGAATGTATATATGTACGAGTACATCAAATAAATAGAAAAAGTGCACTTTTTTTGCGTACATTGATAAAAGTTCCGAAAATCGGTCCTGAAGTAGCAGCTCTCCATGTTCTTTTTCTCCAGAGCAGCTGATGTTCTGCCATCCTTTCTCGCTCGTAGATTCAATGGACTGCTGTCATCTTTTTATGCATCGCTGCTTCATTTGCGAATCGTTTTGCTGCATATGTCTTCCAGCACTGTTTGCACTTAAGACAGGACTTGTTGTAAGGTTGGTGATAACACTATGGGTAAGCACTCTGGCGGTTTATGGTGATGTGTAACAAACTAGTAATAAGTTACTCACGATTAAAGGCGTGCTTCACTGCTGGCAATAGACAGATCGAGCTCTACCAAATTAGCTCTTGATGAATACGAATATATGTCCTTCCGGCTGCAATCAGTCCATGAACCCACATTACATATTTGCTTGTCCCAAATACACCAGCTTCCCTTATGAGCTAAAGTGCATGAAGCACTTTCAAATAAATGGCAACAATTTCGACCTTGCAAGATTCTTGGAATCATACTCCAATTCACACATTAACTGACATGCATCACTGTGACAACGTCACGCTATTGTTTTGTAATTAATTTCAAAAGTCCTTCTAATAACTCGCAAGACGTTGTACCTAAAAGTCAACCAATGACTCTTTGATTAATTGCCGCCCAATTTGTCCTACAGCTTGCTTTTATGCGAAGTGAACTATGTCCCTCAATGCATGCCTTGGGTCAATTTAGAAGCAACACCAAGCAAGACCAAAGACCAACTCTGAAGAGATTAAATGCTTTTTGAAATATTGATTTTTTAAACACAAAAGTGGGGTTGGGAATGGCAATGGTGTTTTCGTTGGGGTTGTTGTGGCTGATAGGAGCCTACGGCGGCTACGGCTGCTACCGGTAGATTGATTTTTATTCGCCAAGCATGCAATTATACTGCAATGTACGGTCTCACTTAATGTCACTGGCGTGCCAAATGCTGTTGCACTGTTGACGTATTCATCCAATATAATGCCTACCGACTCCTAGCCCAATCATACTCTACCGTGGATTTCCACCATCATCATCATTATCATCATCATCATCATTAATATCATCATCGCTGACCTTAGGGGACAAGGGCATAAGCACAATAAGAACCTTCACCTCCTAGAAGCATACATTTGTGCGTGTTCAAGGAATTTAACGAAACGAAACAAGGAAAGGGAACGACAAGGCATCAAGGTCGGGAAATTGGACGATACGATGAATATATATATAGTCCTCCACATATAGGTACGAGCATATATATATACATACATACATAAGTGAGGACGTTGTTACGCATTATTCTATTTCACAGATTATTTTGTCAAAAGAAGGAACCACAACAGAATCATACTTGGACAGAAGGACACTTTGGGGGATTAGCCTCCGAATAATTGGTCGGAAGCAGAGCAAACTATTTGTAATTCCAAGAACGAAACAAATAGGCACTACTAAATGGATGGTGCTCTAAAAATCATCTAAGTATGACGTAAATTGAAATTGGATTTGGTGGCCCTTTTGCGACGCAAAATCATATTTCTATTTAAGTGATTGATCTAGGTCTGGACCGGCAAAAGCTCTTCATGAAAAAAATACTTGTCTAATTAAATCGAGGTTTATTCCTTACCTTTAAGAAATATTAAATTGCATGTACCGACTTCCACCGTAGCCATTACCATTTTTGGCGCTCACAATTATACGAGTAAAAGAAAAAAGATTGTCAGATAGTCAGCATCAATATTTTTAAAGAAGCCAACACCAGAAATTGATTGAACTAATTTAAAAAAAAATTAGTAGAAGGGGAATAGACGGAAACAAGAACAAATTACTTTTATTTTATAGCAACTTCATAAATGTCCTTCAGTCTGGAATCTATTGCAACAACGCCAACTACAGAATTATATGAGGATGCCTATGATAAATGACAAAATAACCTTCTATTGGATAGCGGTTCCATATACATTATACATACTCGTAAATTCCAGAACACAATCAAGTTGTTTAGGTCATAAGTCCCTAAACCTCACATATTCTATGAGCGTTTGGGTCCAGGTAGAAATTCAACTCGTCGTATGATACTTTGTGCTAATACGTACATATGCACGTCAACAAAGTAACTCCATTTTAGTGATTCATCTGCCTTTAGGGCTATGATTCCATTCCTGCAGCTAACACCAATCTTCTTCAACTTATTGCGATGATATTCAGCACTATCCGGTCTGTTGAAGTCATTGCCTTTTGTTTGTTTTGTACTACTGTGCCTGCTTAATATCTTGATGACTGATGTTGTAATATGACTGATGAGTTTACTTTTCTGCTATTACTGACAGCGTCTTGGATTAAGGTAGGTTACATTGGCAGCCCTGTATCGAGCAGGTTTAAAAAGACAAGCCATGACATCCGAAGCCCAAATATTCGTTCGTCTTCATTTGCAGAGAAATTAGAAATAGCTTCGTGCACCTACATGCTGACTCGAGAGTAATCCGGACAGTCAGGATTGACATACAGTCGCCGTCACTCACACATGGAGTATGGAAGGAAAGGATTTTACTTGTGTCTAGTGTATTGAAGTTAATTCGACAATGAGTGTTTCCAGCTGGAAGGGGTTTACTTATTACTAATACTAATACAACTGCCAGTAGAGTACCTAGACTGAAAGCTCTGTGACCTGATGCAAGTTCAAGGTAAAGCCTGGGAGGCTAGTAGCTCTGACTGTAGGTAGAGTAACCAACACCTGTGGTACGTCGGAAGAAGAGGGGAGCGTGTTTGCACTATGACACTTCTTCTTCACCAGAACGGCGGCAGATTGTTCCCATATATGGATCAACGCGGCAGACATGGCTCTGGTCAATCTGTAGTGCACAGCCCCCATTAGAGCTTCTTCGACGTATCCGGAGCCCAGATCTAAAGGGAGCTCCATAGTTGTGTCGAAACCCTGGGCAATAAGACACCTAAATAGGTCAACGGCAACGATTTTTATTTCAATTACAACTTTACATCTTTACAACTTTGCTGATTGAGACACGAGAAGGAAGTGTTTTCTCGCTTTATGTGCGTACTGCGTAGCTAAGTGAGTTGGTAGATCTGATTTTTGACTTTTAACAATAAGTTAACGTAGCGTGCATACTGTGCATCTTTTGTTGTACATTCAGCCTAAGTACAGGCTTTACACGAATAATTCGCAGATGCTATAAAGCAGATATTTCCACAATCCAAGAAGTGCGATGATATGGATCGGCAAAAAGTACCAAGACGACCCTTATTTGGATAAGGATTTGCTATTCTAGACAGACTCAAGTAAATAATCGTGAGCTTTCGGCATGACAATCCTGATTTGCATTTATGCCTCTACAGAGGATAAGAATGATAGCATCAAAGATGAATTCTATTATTTCCTGGATCGAACATATGCTCAGTGCTTCAGACATGAAACCAAAATAGCGCTAAAACATCTCAATGCAAGGCTGGGTAAGGAAGCCATCTTTGAGCGGGTCACCGCAAAACAAAGCCTGCATAACACCACATCCGGAAATGGATTCAGGTTTACAGAATTTGTGACATAGCGTAACCTTTTAGTAGGCAGCTCATGGTTCCCATATTCCAACATCAATAAAGGGACTTGCTTATCCCCTGATCAGCCAGACATTCCTCCAGCATTCTGAATGTTCGAACTTTCCATGGAACCAACATCGACTCGAATCGGAACCTTATTGCAACCAGGGAACGAATGCGGATATCACAAGCACAACAGATTCAAGTAAGACAACCAATGCTCAACATAGAATAGCTACAAGCGCAAGAGGCCGCTAGAACCTTTGTTGATCGCGTTTATCCAATCGTATCCAAGCCCTCATACTCAAACCATAGAACATCAACCAGAATATTGTCAATGAGCTATCAGAGAAGCTGCTTCTGATGTGATTGGTTTCAAAATGCCGCCACAAACAAACCTCTGTTTTGACGATGAGTGTGCAACCAAACAAGAAGCATACAAACCTGCGCTGCATCGAAGGCCGAGAAAGGTTCCCGGAAAAAAAGAACATAGGAAGCGTGTAACAAATTCCTCTTCCTTTTCATCCCTACTACTCCTGCAGAAATCATTGTAAGGAATACTCAATTGTTCTAATAGCAATTAGGTACATACGGGTATGTCCCATTTGCATATTTGTCAATCTGGATCTAGCTCCTATCCTGATCAGTGTCATTTGAGGTGGAAAATATGTCACTTGTGCGGCATAGATCATTGGTGGCTTGACATCGTTAAGCTACCTACTATTTGTTCCTAACGATCCTAGTCTGTCCAGTTCATTTTGAACGTCCAAATGAAGTTTTCTTAATTAATTAAAAGACTTGTACGATGTGCTCAAAAACGCACGATTAAAAAATCAAGTTCAGAATGTGACGTGGTAGCCAAGGCGTTTTACATTCCTTAGACATTCTGTCGTATAAGGAAACTTGTTTCCGTTTGGCAAGTGCTAAAGAGCATTGCCAGAAAGGCTTGCAATTGAGTTACCAAGTGAATTACCAAAAATATAAGAGAATTGCCTGATGGACAATTTACCTAGTCCTATCATAAGTTCTGTTACAAACATAAAAAGCTATAAAAAAAACAGTAAACATATTGTATTCAAAATTGTTTCATTTATTAGACCACAATATTAATTATTAAAAAAAATTGACTTACTCGAAATGACTGCCTTTTACTTTAACACAAGCTTCCAAACGGTATGGCCATTGGGCTATACCGGCTAAACCGGTACGGTTTCATGGAGATCGATGACGCTGCTCTGATGAATGCTGTTTTAAGGCTTTTCAAATTTCTGTGGGGAGTCTTGCAGTCATGTTCTCCAATTCTGACCACAGATTCAGATCTGGACTCTCTGACGGCCAATCTTTTGTTGCCAGAAAGCCAAGGAATATTGACTCTGAGCCACTCCTGCGTGGTTTTGGCTCTGTGCGCTGGAGCAGAGTCCTGTTGGAAGATCCATCTGTGATCCATTGAAAAGGGTATTGGTCAAGGGAGGGATGTGACATCATGGTGAGAGAGTGGGATGATGTCCACTGTGAACCCTTGGAACAACTTTTTTCGCTTCCTTAGATGAAGTGGCATACATTTTGTCATTTTGTTTGTTGAAAACTTCTTCCACTGTAAAAATTTTCTCATCCGTAAACAGAATGTTTTCATGGCCATTGTCCGCGTGCCGGTGCAAAAGTCGCTTGCATCTTTCCAGCCTAACTTTTTTTTAGTTGAGGAGTTAGAAGATGACCCGTGGACCGACGATAGGCTTTCATATGCAGATCATCCCGAATAAGCATAGACATGAATCTGGTTGATATATCCAATTCCCTGGACATGATCTTCTGCTTCCTAATGGGATTTCTCCGAATTCGTTCACGCACTGCGTTTACTACCGCATTCGTACGGACGACGCGCGGGTGACCACTTCTTGGCCTGTCCTCTACTCCAGACGATAACTCAATAAACGAATATTCTCGATATTCCGAGTGTTTTTAGCAACTCGAAAATTTGGCCAGCACTCTTTCCGCACTTATGGAACGCTATTACCGCGACTCGATTCTCTTTAACGCCCCACCTCATTGCAAAATGAAACCAAACTGACTAGTATTCTTCACTGATCAGTGCATGTGTTCTGAAAAAAAAGTTAACTTTTCTATTCCCGCAAGAAGTTTTGAACTAGAAGCGCTGGAAATTGTGTAACAGAACTCATGGCAGGACTAGGTATATTAAGTCAAGGAGTTACATTTTATAAACCATGATTAGTGTAACCTTACTCAACATTAAGAGAGCCAGAATCTGCTCGGCTCGTTAATAGATACGCGGCTTTCGATTTTTTCGTTTTCGAAGTTAGGAATCTGCTCGTTGTGTGGTTACCTTTGTATATTACAATATATATATTGTATTCAGTATAAGTCAAGTAAGGGCCTTGTGAATGCCTGATACTTCGATTTGTAATGCGCCACAGCGTGTGGATAGACTAAAGGAAGAGATTTCCACGCCAACTCTTTCGACTGTTTAAGAACTGCAGATGGAAGACTGACTTACTGAGCATAACTTTGCGTTGTCATTATTTGCTCCTTCCTGGAATGACGTGTTTGAAGTTTATGTTGAGGAGTTTCAGTAAGTTTGTGGCAAACTGCAGCAGGCTGAAAATATCAATGGGAGTAAATGAAGCAGAGTATGGAGTGTCGCCCTTTGAAAGGTTCTTAACGATCCGGTGATGTATATACAGAGAAATCGTTCGATTTCTCTAGATGGCAATAACCGTTATCGTGGAGAACAGGTAGACGGAACGAAGTATATGCGTCCGTAGCGACATCAAAAATGCACCTAAGTCTTTGTTAAAAACTCTCACCACATCCAGCGAAATTCGGTGATAGATCGAAGATGGAACTTGTTTGGATTTAAACTGGTTCTATAATTCCCTGTGTACTCGCTCAGCTCGAGTTGGGGATATTGTAAGCACAAAAGTAGGTGGCATGGCTCTTCAGATTGAATGGAGACCAAACGGAAAGACTGTACACCACTTAGTGGCATCTTAAATGAACACTAAATACCTGAAAGTGTTAAGCATAAATGACACATTCTCCCTGCGACAACTGCTGGGAGATTGATGACTACATCGCTGACTGCAGACTGCAGGTACTAGGCGCTGATGTGGGAAGCTCATTTGTCTACGAAAGACTGAAGAATTGCATGAAAGAAAGCGTAAAAGGGGCACAGTAGACCTGTTTTTAAGCTCAGTTGAGTCAGTCCAACTGAAGGCTTTCCTAGTTGAACACGTCTGATGAAAGAACTTCCTTTTTCTTACTTCTTGGTGTTTTGGCAGATTTTTCTAGCTCCTCACTAAAGTTTGTCCAGTTTGCTTTGGAATTCCAAATTTCACAAATTTCCAAATAAACTTTCTAGTTGATGAGCGTCTTGATGTAGTTAAATCAATTACTCGCTGTAGGACATTCATAACAAAGCTCCAGATAGCATTCTATAAATAAATTACAAGTCCCATCTTCCTACTGTATCGGGTTTCATTGAGTGTGACGGCTGCTTTTGGGTACTTTGGATCGCACAGTAATAGACAGGCACCACTCAATTCGTAGGCATCTCAGTCATTAGTATTAGTAGACGCTCAAGTTCTTTCTATACATAGACGAATTATTTGTGTATGCCACACTTAATCTACTTCCTGTAAACTCTCTCAAGCATTCAACAAATTTGAAAATTTATTTTCTTAAGTCTTTAAATACGCCACACGTTTTGACTGCCAAGCGCCAACTTCTACAAATTGATCCTTCCCAGTAATTTGCAAGAAAGGCCAAACAACTTCATCCCCCTACAAGTTGCACGCAATTCATAGTTTACCATCGAACAAAAGGCAAACAAAAAAATTCCTAACAATGTTATTCGCAGTATTCAAACAAGGAATTCTTGCAACCCACCATGTCTTCTTGTTAAACCCTTTAAGGTAGTGAACTTTTTATTACTCACACTATCCCCATGATGCTGGGTAGGGGCGGTAGAAATTATTGATTCCAATCCTCAGTTGTATTTTTTCTGTTTGTTATGCGCTTGATGTGCACACCCAAAGAGGAGGAGAGGATAGGAGAGATATCTCCTCCACCATGGCACAGCAGAGCTACAACGCAACAACCCACACCATTGGCATACCCCGAGTGTGTATTGATTAATTTTTATCGCTAAAAACTATCTCTTGTTGAATGAAATGAAATTATCCTTGAGACGCCGGCCGGGTATCCTTCGTTGGATGTTTGAAATTTCATTTGGACATGGGGGAATGCTTTTGCAGCAGAAAATTGCAAAAGTTCGGTCCTGCGTGCATTTGATACCTTCACTTAGGTACCGGTGCAAGTACAAGTCCTACGAGTAATTAGAATGATATATTTTAGAAAATGCATTGCTATTGGTTATGTTATTGTTTTTTTGTTTAATAAATGAGAACGTTGGAGGTGTAGTGGGCTTTTGTGTTCTAGAATGTGTCTAAGGGTCGATTCGTTAATATTTTGCACATGTGGGACTTTAAATACCGTGTTCCATAAAAGATTGTTAAGTTTGAGTTGTCCAAAATGCCACAGAATATGTTTACAACGGACATTTTGTGCGACTTCTAAAAGAACAATCCGGCCGAAAGCCAATGAATAGGAGGCTTGACTTTGCTTACTAGGCGTACCCGCTGAATTTTTATGCGCTAAACTATGGCAATATCGGTGTTCAGATCGTGGCTCCATCCCAGAGGCGGTATGCGTCATTCACGCAGATTGGATTGTATAAATAGATCATGTAAAGAATTTTCTTCTAGAAAACCCTCAAGTTCTTCTCATTGCTGTTCATTATCGTTCATGATTCCGCACCATACAGTGAGGCAGTAAGAATGGAAGAGAGAAGGCTCTTCTTTTCCGTTCCCTACTGAGCTAAGATAATTTAACACCCGTAGTTTTATTAACTTCCTAGATCTTTTGCAAAGGGGTGGTATGATATTGGCAACCTCACTATTGTCGAGTAGAACTCATTTTCTTGCAAGCTCGTCCGCTTGTTCATTTCCTTTAATACCGCAGTGTCCTAGCACCCAGCGCAGTCTTACCCAGTTCTGACTGCATAGTGCCTAGAGCACTGTGCGACAGCCCCTGACTGTATCAAAGTTGACGTTGGTTGATTCCATTACCTAGAGTGCGGCGATATCTCTGTCGGATACCGATCTCATCTGCATTAGTTCAGCCGCCCTGAGGACAGCCTGGACCTCTGATTGGAAGACACTGCTTGCGTCCGGTAGTCTTATAGATGGGGAATCAGCTTTTCTTGCTCGGAAAGATTCTTACCAATTCCCACTGAGCTCGTTGCCCTTGTCAGTGTCTTCAGGATGCTTCGGAACATTAAAATCCGAACGACAGTGGTCCAATCAATTTGTTCAAAATACGCTTTAATCTTCAATCTGTCGATCGTCCAGACATTCATATTTTGCATTTGCGGGAATTTTAATTAGAACTAAAGGCTCTTATCCGAGGATTTTTGAGGTATCCATTAAAATATAGTGTGTTGGCGCAACCTCAACTGATTGTTGAGTTTAGTCACACATGAGTTCACTTCCTAATCCATCTTTAAGTAGATGACCACAGATTCCAGGAGGAGGCTATATATCGGCCGGGTGGAAACTGTAATAAGGATCTGACTTCCATAATGATTGTCTCTAGATGTTTATTTCCTGAGAGTCATTCGTTTTTCCATGCTCTTGCTATATTTTCTTCACTTGAAGCTTGAAGAGAGATACTGTTTTGATTGTAGATTGCATTAATACCGTTGTTTCGATAGTAGTTACTTAGTTACTACAGTCCCGGGGGGACAACAACCTCAGCTAATATGCCTCTCCCTCCAGTTGGGCACAAGAAATTGGCCGAGGTCTCATCCCACTTCTGTGCGCCATCTAAGATGAGGTAATCAAGGTTGTAGTCGAAGGCTTTCTGGACCATGCGCTAGGGTCCAAGGTCACCTACCCGTCTATTCGGATTATTCGAGCTTTTCTGAAGAGATCATCTACGCTGTATACCCCACAGATTTCGCTGTTGAAACGTGTCCTCGGTTCTCCATTGATACGAATGGGACTGAATAACTTTTCTTTCGAGACGTTCGATGGCATTTTCATCCTCTTTTATCAATATCCAAGCCTGTGCGCCATAAGGCAGGGCTGAAATGATCAAGATCCTGTTTAAAGTCTTTTTTTGTTGGCTTTATTTCTCAATCGCTTTATTTAAGTCATTCTCTGACATTGGAGGTATCGGTTTTATCACTTCCCACCCTGATGGGGGATCGTGCATTCTCTAGCGGCATTCTGCACAGCCGAATAATCTTGGCAGGGATACCATACCAAGACACGGCTCTGTATAGTTCGTCTAACATATATAGACTCTGCAATATGTGACTTTGAAATCAATGAAAATGTGATGTGTATGGGGTTTGCCAACAATTTTCCGTAATATGAAATTGTGATGGTGGACGGAAACCACACTGATATGTGCCAATTAAATTGTTGACATGCGATTTTGAAGAGACTTATTCCTCTGTAGTTAGCGCACCTCCCTTCAATGCTGAAGTTCCATTCGTCAAGCATACTTTCGTCGATCCAGATCTAAGAGATGATGATGGCTCTGTATCCAATCATCGTTTGCTGCTTTAAAGAGCTCGGCAGGTCCAGCAGCTTTATTGGGTTTGATTGGGTAGACGGAAATGTTGTCTGTCGTCGTCCAGTTTGAACGGTCCATTCTGTCGAAGGGTGGAATGTTGTTCTCCGTCACCGTCTACTAGTCTGCAGAATTAATCATTTCAGGTTTTCAGCACCGACCGTATTTCTACTATGAGATCTCCTCCTGGCAAGTTCGTTTTATTTGTTAGTAAAACTTCCAAACTTCATTCTTCTGATAGGACTTCTCTAAGGCCACAATCGGGTGCTTATGGTCCTCTTTCTGTTTTCTTCTGAGGAGTCGATGTTTTTCCCTTATTTTCTGCTCGTTGAGCTCCTGCAGGGCCGCTCTGTACAACCACTGTTTTTTCTTAGTTTGCCTCTCTGCATTCGTCATCGAACCTAGGGTTTATATATAAGAGCGGGTTTAAACACAGCGCATCAGAGGCGGCAGCTCTTTTGCAATGATGCTACGTTGGAAGTCGTGGCTTCGGACTTCTCGAGAAGTCAAATCTCAAAAATGAATCTTTAACAGCTTTGGTTACTCGTTATATCCCAGATTATGACTTCAATTTTTATTTTCTATTTAAGATAGATTTCTTTGATCTTTGTACCTTGAGTAGGAACCCTGAAAATGAGATTGCTTTACTCGTATATCTGCTAGATGGTGGTATCAGGTTTGGATCGATAAAGCTTAATGTCCAAATATTGAGCAATGTCACTATTTACAAGAAGGGCTGTTCAGACTACTTTTTCATGTATCGTATGGGGCAATCCTTTCTATTATATTCTCCAATCTAACACAACCTGCCATTGTGCTTAATTTATTCCCTTCGGTAAGTTAGCAGCAAGAAAATCCCAAAGGAACCTCGATCAAAAAAAAAAATCAGTTCAACGTCCTTTCCTCTATCCACAGTAGATACTCGTCCATAAAAAACCAACCCACAGACAAATGATACACATCCATAACTAATCCTTCGAGACGAAGGGTAAATATTTATATAACAACCACTCTGAGTGTTACGTCCACTTCCAACGGTCGTTTCAATTTAGCCCAAGGTACTCGTACCAAAAACACAATACAATTTAGGCGTCACCAACTGAATGCTTCTAAGGAACCCATCGACCCATGGGATATTATTTCCCTCCTATTTCGTGATGTTTAAAACTATGGCAACAACAACTATGGCAACAACAACGTTGGTGGCGGAAGTCATGTCATGGACGTGATTCGTGTGGTTCATGTTTGAAAATAGCATTTTCCACCTACGCAAAGGATTACATTTAAGGATTTCTGGTGGTTGGGCGCGTGATGAGGTAAAACACAGGAGGATTCACACCTTTGGCGGGCTATACACAATTAAATCGGCGGTTAACAAGTGGAAATCTGAAAACACGGACAAAGGAGGATACGCGAAGAATTTCACTTTAAAACGTGGGTGTAGCTGCGGTTGTGGAAAGAATTATTAAATTTGCATGTTGAAAGAGAAAATTACCGCTTTTGGTTGTGATTAAGAAGATTTCGAACAAAGCAAAAAGATACAAAGATGAGATGATTTTTTTTTGCTCTTGCCCGGCCTAAGATTGCTTTTGTAGGCGTTCAGAGGACTTTTAATAAGGTATTCTTAAAATTGGAATATATTTAAGGACAAGGTAGAGTATTATCGAGGAGTACAAGGGAAAGTGAAAAAAAAAACATCTCCTCAGCTTTTCTTTAAGCTGAAAAAAGCACCTCAGAAATGGAGAGAGAAATTTCAATTATTGTCAATTATCTTAGGAAAGGCAATCTCGACCAAGGACTGCAATTTAGATTCTCCTAGTCATGTTTATTTTTTGTCAGAACAGAGCACTCAGATAAAGAACTAGTCCGTAGCTATCCTCGTATTGAAATTCCTTTTATTGAAATTCCCCAGTCTTTCATTGAAAGATGAGCAAATGCTTCAACGATTAAGCTGACGAGAATTCGATATGATCCGAAAACAACCATGCTCAGTTCAAGTACAATAACAGAAAAATTTTATATATAGAAGTATGAGAGATTAACTATTAGCAGGAAGTAAAATAAAACATAATGGTGGCCGTGGCTCAAGTGGTAGTGTATTGGCTTCCAAATCGGACGGTTCGGGGTTCAATACCAGTCGCGCTCGAAAGACATTCTTTTTTTTTAGGCAAGTAAGATGATTTGATTATGCTAATAATTTAGTCTCCCCATTAAATGTTGGATGCCGCCCATGGAACAAAATAACCACTGAACCCAAAAATCGTTCTTTCTCTCTCGGTCCCATTTTCCTAAAAACATAATACGTGCTCAGACATTTTATGTTGTAATATCCACTTGAGTGTTAAGTTCTTTAAAAAAAAAAAAAAGTTGAGGTTCAGAACAAAAAATTTTTCATCAAAGTGTTCTCATGTTATCCCTAATGACCGCAGACCTATAAGTCTATCATCTTTCCTTCTGAAATCTCTACAACGACTGTCTACGGCTCAACATGCCTACTGTAAACGAAAGTCGAAGAAGCGCGTTGGTTAACCACATCGAACAATTACATTACAGAGAGTACACAATGGTCTCGTTTCTGAACATGGACGATACCTTTAACAACGACAACAGATCCGCGACCACTACTGCGCTATCAACTCTATCAACGTTATCAACAGTCTTATGCTAAATAGCAGGATCAGCAACTTGAAACTAGCAAGGGTGTGTTAGCAAAGGTGCGCCGCAAGGTGTTGTCCTCTCACCCACCCTTTCTCAGAAACTTAGTGGTCAACGAACTGCTGATAAACCTGGAAAAGCATGGTTGCAGAATGGCTACCCATATGGATGACGTTGCTAAAGTCATCTCAGATAAGCATCTCAACACCATTAAAGAACTCTTTCAGCAAAATCTTAACAGATTAACCAGTTGGGCGAATCGTTGTGGATTGGGAGGAAACCCCCATAAAACTGATCTTGCCCTCTTTTCCAACCTCTCAAACAACGGCACCTGCTTAGTCTTTCCCAATACAACGAAATATCTGGGCCTTATTTTTTACAGGAAACCAAACTGGAAACCTAATATTCAAGAAAGAGTCAAGAAAGCTACAGTAGCTTTATTCTCTGACAAAAAAAGCCATTGGAAACAAATGGGGACTTCAATCTCGCGTTACCTATACTATACATCTCGATTATAAGATCGACACTCACCTACGGGATGGTTGTGTGGTGGACGGTATTAGGCAATGCAGTTATCTGCAGTAAACTAACAAAAGCCTAAAGAACAGCATGTCAATGCATAAGAGGAGCCTTAAATACTACTTCTTCTGCCAATGTCGCACTGTGTCACTTGACACCCCTCGATATCAGCAGGCAAGT
This sequence comes from Volucella bombylans, assembly GCA_949129095.1. NCBI lineage: Eukaryota > Metazoa > Arthropoda > Insecta > Diptera > Syrphidae > Volucella > Volucella bombylans. The sequence goes on along the minus strand of OX422142.1, from coordinate 119,674,822 downwards.
ATATCCGACCGCACTTATTCTCCTTTAAGCAACAGTGGACAAATAAATTATTTGGCAACGCTAATATTCTTAATATACTAGGAATTCTTCCAGAGAACATCGATTAAACTATACCCCATCCCCTCTAGATCCTTCTGGGAGGAAGATGCTTTTATGGATGACAGATCAATCCAGTTCTACAATATACGGATGAATCTAAGACCGATAGCGGGTGGTGTTTTCTCAGATAAGCTTAACCTAAGCCTCTCCTTCCGTCTACCACATCATTTTAGCGTATTCCAGGTGGAAGTTTTGGCGATTAAAGAAGTTCTCTCCTGGCTGAAGAAAAACGTGATATCTGTAAAGGATATCCGCATTATTTTCAGATAGTCAGGCCGCAATCAAATCCCTGAATTCAGTTTCACAGAATTCTAAAAGCCTCCTTGACTGTCGATCATCTCTCAGGGAGATGGCAGAGCAGTTTAACATCCACATATGTTCCGGGCCACAGAGATATTGGCCGACGAGCTCATCAAAATTAGAACCACTCTACTACCTATCTTACCTGAAAAAGGTATCATCAGTATATCAGTCGCTACATGCAATCTACTCGTATGACAGAACAAACCTTAGGTGAACTTTTAGACCAACATGTCTAGCAACCAAATAAATCTTGCAAAAACTGGATCTGAATCGGTCTAAGTGTTTAATCTTTCTAAATAAGAAGCATCTTAGTGTCATCATTGGACACTTCCTTATAGACAAGCATGCAAGAATAGGCAAGGTTTAGCGTTTTTGCAAACGACTTCTGCATAAGCTGCAAGGCCGAGGAGGAGGAGGAGGAGACAATCCTCCACCTACTCTATACATGCCCAACTCTTTCAGCTCTACAATGACTTAAGCGACCTTCGTCGGAATCTCAAATTGATTCCTAGAATAGAAGGATGACACATCCGCGTGGCATAACAATGGGCCAATAGGACTAAGTGGGTTGGTTTTCCAACGGCATACGTGCTTATAGTACCAGCACTAACTACATTTGCGACAGAGAAATGCTCCGCGGTGTCGTCATTACTCTCACAGCAAGTGTCGTAGGATTTTATGTCGTACTTAAGTGCTTAGCAAAGTGATTGTCAATGGAAGCGCTAATCGAAGACACAGGCAATCTAAACCAGGTTAGGGTCCTGAGAAACTCTTGTTTGTGCCCTGTATAGCAAGTTCATCGTCGGTCTCATTTCAGGCGATCCCTCTATAATCTGCTACCAAGACAAGACTCATTGAATTCAACTTTCGACTGCATTCAGAGATCTTGATCTTGAGCAACTTGGCAGGCGCATATTTCCGCATGGAACATAGACGCAAGTTTTCCTAAGAAAGAGTTGTCGTCCTCCAAGAAGACACCGGCGCCGCATCCTAAATCGAATATGGAGTTATCCGCGAGGCCTCCACTACATTCCTTTCCGGTCTCAAATTCCGGCCGAGTACAGAGTAAGTCAATTTCGAACTTTCTCAACAATAGGAGTTTTGTTTCATTGCATTGTGCCAGATTCAAAAGACATACAGTAACGTTAACAAAACTTCAACGCTTGTTGTACCAAAGACTACTTTTTTTTTAAACTTAATATGGCTTTGGGTGTGCAGCCGATAATAGATATATCTAGAGAAACCTCAATTCTCGCCGAACGTAATGAGAACAACCCACGTTTTGATAATATCAACTGAATTTCCTGTCCTAGGGCACGAAACCTGGATCACGTCTAATACGCTTCAGTGTAAAATGTCGCAAAATGTGATCAGACAAAAGGTACAGCTAAGTCATATACTTATGCCTAACTTATACGTCGAGGGTTCAGACCGAGTTACACATGACATCAAAAATTGTGTTGTCGAAAGCTCCCAAAATGTCGATCAAGACACGCAACGAGTATTCTTTACTGTCATGAGCGTCTAAGGTCTTTACAAAATGCTTTTTAAATGTAAATTAAACTAGTTGTGTGTGAGATATCCAGTGGGTTTTTTGTTTTATTTGAAAGAAGATTTTATGACCTAAGTATGGAATATAACGTCGTTCAAGTGTACGCCACATCTTTGCTTGGTGGCACGTATTCGGGATGTCTAATTTTCGATGACTTTGTCGCATACCACCTTGATCAAAAAGTTTTAGAAAATTAAAAATACAAGTTTATTCATCTAAATACATATTGTCCCCTTCAAAGTAATCCCCCTCGACTGCAACACACTTATGCCAGCGCTTGATCCAATCCACGAAACATTTTTTATATTCGGTTTTGGTATGCCCATCAGTGCTTCCTGCGATTTTTCCATTACTTCCTCTCGGCTGCTGAAACGCGTTTCCCATAGTGTCTTTTTAACTCGATTGAACAGAAAGAAGTCAAAGGGAGCCAAATTAGGTAAATTCGATACCTTTTGGATGGCATTTGTTGGATTTTTCGTCAAAAAATTACGAATGATGATGGCATTGTGCGACGGTGCGTTATCATGGTGCAAAATCTACGAGTTTTTTGCCAACAATTCTGGTCTCTTTCGGCGAATTGCTTTACGCAAACGTCTCATAACGCCCAAATAATACTCTTTGTTTAGTCTGGCTTCTGGCAAAAATTCATGATGCACTGCACTGTTGTAATTCATGAAAACCGTCGGCATTGCCTTCTTTTTTGACTGAAAAGGACGTGGTTTTTTTGGTCTCGGCTCATTTGCTGAACGTCATTCACTTGCCTGATGTCTGGATTGCGTATCGTACCCATAAACCCACGTCTTGTCTCCACTAATGATCCTTTTGATGAATGTGGGATTGGATTCAGCCTCGCAAATCATCTCTTTTGCGACAACACGATCTCTTTTTTGCATGAAATTGAGGTCTTTTGGCACCAACTTTGCTGATACACGACGGAAACCCAAATCATTAATCAAAATGTTTTGGGCGGATCCATAGGCAATGTTCAAGTCCTCAGCTATCTCTCTGATGGTTAATTTACGGTTATTGATCAACAATGTTTTCGTCGGTTTTCGATGTCGATGATCTGTCACTGCGTTCATCATCTTCGATTGACTCACGACCACTTTTGAACCGCTCGTGCCACTGGTAAACGACCGTTTTCTTTAGAAAATCGTTGCCGAAACACTTCTCCAATGTTCACGCACCATTAAATCCGTTGTTTACGCAAAATTGAATGCAAGTTCATTGTTGCATCCATTTCTAAAATTGTAAAAAATCGCCAACACACACAGACATAGATCTACTCTTGGCTACGTAACTTTTGCAAATGGCATGCTATGATGCTAAGATTTAGAAGAAATTTTAACTACAGATTTACCAACTTAACAAAAAAAAAACAGAACTCAAAACGGAACAATGGGAGCGCCACACGGTGGTTATTCTGGGAACTTTTTGATCAAATCTAAAGGCGAGAAGAAGTCATATCATCCAGTTTTGGCCACACGATCTCGGTGGCCAGTTGACGTCGCCGCCGTTTGAGATAACCATGCCTTCAAATGTTCATCGTGGCATGTGCTGTGTGATATGTAGTGCCATCCTGTTGGGACCACATCTCGTCGGTATCCATATCATCCAGTTTAGGCCACAATAAATGGTTTATCCATCGATCTGTAGCGCTCGCCATTGACCGTTATGGCAATGCTAGTTTCGTTTTGGAAGAAGTATCTACCGATGATACCGCCAGTAGAAAATCCACACCAAACAGTGACTTTCTCGGAATGCATTTTATGCTGGTGTACGAGTATATAATGTGGATTGGTATCGTCCCAAATCCGACAATTTAGCTTGTTCCCGCATCCATTCATTCAGAAATGGGACTCGTCGCTAAAGCTGATCTGTATCCTTTCATCACAGGACGTGGTAGAGAATTAAATGGGCTCATCCGCCACCTCAACCGAGGCTAGATGTCAGCAACGACGGGTTGTATTGTGTGCTGTCACCACAAAATACTCGTACTTGGTAAGTCTTGGCTGGGAGCCAACATTATTGATAGCCAAGTCACACGATAATGTGAAAACTACGTTGCACTTGTGCCTACTTTAAAAAGTGAGGGTGCATATAGAGCTTCTCGTGAAGAATTGGGAAAAACTTCGCGTTGTTTCTATTCCTAACATAGCCTTGAAGAGTTTCTAATTAAGATAATGTAGCCTTCCTCTATTTTTGATCGCACTCACGCTGTTGCCAGTTCTCCAGACCAATCACTCTGTCATCCGTTATAGCTAAATCCTTAAAACCCAGATTCAGTCTTCGTTATACTCTCGAATCTGGGAGTTGTGATTCGAAGACGCCCTTTGGTGGAGTGTTATTGTCCATTCAACATGATCGACTTGTTTTATCATTCTGGACTACATCCACATCTTAATACAGTTCACAGAGTTCGCAATTACATCGCTCTAATGCGACCAAGGATTTTCTCTGGAATGTATTCAATATCTGCAGGCAGGATCATTATTTTGTGAAGCATGCATGCACTCTACCGAGCTAGAAATTCTAGACCATTTGTGTAGTATAACTAAGTCTTCCTCGAATCTATTCGAATCTCCACTAAGGCATCATTCACTCCTTAATCAATTCGAAGTTACTATTGTCAACATTAGCGTTGCATTCTCTACCTTATGCCCATTAAACAGCAGCTATTCTCTACGTTGGCTAGGTTTTGTTCATTGATTCGAAAAGACGGCCTTCCGGGCTTTGAGCAAACTGCCAGCTGCTTAGCTTTCGTGAAAACGTCGGGATGTTGTCAGATTCTTCGATATGCTTGAGCTAGGAGGTTGTGTAAGCGCTGTTCTTTTTATGCAAGATCTTATTTTCTTGAATGTATCAGCTGATTGAAATCAATGGTTAGATCAGTTTAATTCATTACTTCGGGAAGCGCCCTAGTGGAAGAGGGCCTTAACAATTGTGGAGTGAGTATCACATACCCCACTAACTAGAAAGGGTTTTGACTTGTGCTTCCATCTTTGGGTGGCTACACAACTACACCACCACAAACATTGGTTATAGTTTGTTTCATTAAAATCGCCTTTACCAATACCATTACCATCTTCAATTGTAGTAATTGTCTTAGAAATTTAGTGACATACCTAAATACTGTCACGGAGGAAACGTGTCAATTAGTGCAATTTAAGAAGAAGACAAACAACGAAAGGAGTTACAAGGCTACATAAAATATTGCCACTGTGCTAGTCGGCACCCTCGCAGATACGAGTACACCGATCCACAGATAAACTGATACACGTATACGTAAAAACATCAAATAAAATATATTACGGATATTAAGGAATAAGATGCAAGAGGAATCAGGGATCCAATTAGTATGATTCCATGGTAAGAGAATTTACACTGTGTTAGTTCTTGTGAAATTCCTCATCAAGTCGTTAGTGTCAGGAATAATATTTATTGCCAACTTCGCCAGCTGTAGATTTTTTAATTGGTCGGCAGTAACTTAATCCACAATTTCTATCTCTGTTACCATTTTTGTAATGAAAATAAAAATGTGTAAAATGATAAAAAAAAAATAAAAAGTTGTGCTCACATTTTGGTTGTTAACGGTACCCGTTGGTGAATGCAATTTTGCTTATTGTTCTTCTAGTATACCATCTTGAGAAGAAGCTTTTCACTGCGATGTAGTGTAGTTTGTTGACTGATGGTACATTTCTTTCTTTCTCTCTGTAGGTGGACCTAAAGTCTAGGGTGGATGTGGGCCTCACCTAAAAGCTCTTTCCTTGCGCTAACCGTCTCCAGTTTGCGTACACCAAGTTGAGCTCCTTCTACTTGAACGCACCACCAAATGCGAGGTCTTTCTCTACGGCGTTGTCCGTCCGGTATGGATTCGAAGACTAGAGCTATCTAGAAAGGTCAATATCCCTGTATAGCCCATACACTAGTTCATCGTTGTATCTTCTTCCCAAATTTCCCTTTATGCAAAAAGGACCAAAAATCACTCAAAGAACTGCAGTTGTTTCATTATACGAGTTTACAGCTTAGCCATGCCGACTTGGCGCTAAAGGGTTAGCACGTGTAAGTAACAGTCGTCGGATTTTGTTTTGGGAGAGAATGGTAGAAAAAGTTGCACAATGTTACTGCATCAATTTTTTTTTTTAAACTTGGACATTCTCAAGTGGAAACAATCCGCAAGAATAAGTAAGGATTTGGGGACGAAGCAATGCGCAACACACAGATAAAGGAGAACTACAACCGCTTCAGAGATGGCTGCTCATCAGTTGCTAAGCTCTCAACATCCAAAACTGATGTTGCCATTAATAAAGCAACGACCCTGGTAATCCAGAATCATGGAATAACGGTCAAAGAACTTTCTGACGAGGTGAGCATTAGCAATGGAGTTAGATCCATTCAATACATTTAAACTGAAAATCTGCCTGTCATGAGGGTCTCAGGAAAACTTGTGGCAAAGTTACTGACAACTGAGCAGAAACAACTTCGTATGGAGGACATGCCAGAGACTGTGAAATGTAATACAATCTACCTCAACACAGTGATAGCTGGTTGGCTTATGGTCCCACACGGCCCTACTATCACCAAGGAGTACTATTGAGAGGTTCTGCGTTACCTTCGTGATGCAGTGAAATGCAAACCGACGGATCTGTGGCAAATGACAGACACGATAACGCATCCCTTCAATCTCCTTACTCTCTTGACCTCACTCCCCATGACTTCTGGTCATAAAATGAGTTTAAAAATGACCAGATTTCAGACCGGTCACCTTTGAGAAATGTTTAGCAGTTTAAGAGGAGTAATCTGAAAGAGATTATATATGTAATTGTATCTCAATATATGTTGATTTGATGAATAAAAATCGGATAATTTTTGAAAAGACCTCGGATAGCAGTCTGCAGTATGCGAGCCAACTGCTACGAGTACGTTGAACCTCTGATATTTGTCTATGAGTATGGCGACATTTATTCAAATATGAGTCGCCTTGTCGAAAGCCCTTTTTACATCGAATTTTTGTGGTGTCATTACCAACTTTTATGGAGCAGTTTTCTTCATTGTCATCCTGCACAAGAGGACGAGTTTGGGAGGGATCCTAGAACTAGACTTGACTGGACTATAGCTCGAATCTTCTAATGCTGTTGTATGCAGCATTGAAATCGATGAACAGATGATGGGTATCGAATCGGAATCTCTGAGTTTTTTCCAAGATCTGGTGGGCTTACCAGGCCTGAAATCACTCCGATAAAAGCCTATCAGTTTGTTCATGTAAGGTTTTAGTCCTTCACATATTACAGATCTGTTTTGGATTTGTGTTCTTGGCACGCTCTTTTGACTTTTCGATAGAACGTCCGAATATTATTTCTGCGTCTCAATCGAACGCTTCTCCGGTTCTTTCGTTTTGTTTTTGAGAAGCCGGTATTCCTCCAGCCTTTTTTGGTCATAGAGTTCACGAGAATCTCTTGTTCTTCTTCGCAGCGCCACTTTGTATGCTTTGTGTTTCGCTGCATGTGCTTATCGACACTCAAGGTGAAGCCTTATATATCAGATGCGGTGTCTTTGATGGCTTGTTGACAATGAACTTCTCGAGAGGTTTTGGAGACTCGATACGAAATTTCTCGTATCGTAACGTCGAATTTCCTCACCGTTCCTGCTTCGGTGTTTCGCCTTCCAAATTAAACACATTCGCGTTGACTACAACAAGGTAATGATCCGAGTTGATGTTAGCTTCTCGGAACGCTGGATATACAGAATATTGAAACTGTATCTTCCCTTGTATGTAAATTGTCAATTTTTTTGCACGATTTTTGGTTCCGCTATCGACGACGGGCTTTGCAGGTGGAAATATAACAACGGACACTGCTAGATGTACAATGGCATTGACGTCGTTAGAGCAGTGTGGATCCATACCGAAGAATTTTCGATTCCTACGTGGAGAGGCAATGGGTGAGTGTGGTATTTAGATACATTCTCGTATATTAAATCTGAAAGCTTTAAGGCAAGTGTCCTCCAAAGTTGTTAGGATAAATACTCGTATGTTGGTGGATGTTCTCTATGAAACGCTCGAATTCGGATTTGACAATGGCATCGATGTTAAAATCGGGCGACACTTTGTTTTCGTCGAAGTAAATGCGGCTGTGTCTCTTTCTGTTCAGGTTATTGCATTTCCATGTACCAGCCATCGCATGTTGCAACTATTTCTACAAATTACTTGTGCTTATTTTACCTTCAAGTGCTAGATATCGGATACTGGTCAATATACCTGCGGACTCGACAAAAATAGCAGCACTATAAACGGGACAGCGGATGAATTCCTCAGATGGCATCAACGGTGAAGTAAAATTCCGGAACAAAAGAAAAGAGACCTTATCCGGGCCACTCCGACATATTTGGAGCTCAGGCCGGTAAGGATTTCCGAGACTAAGTCAGAGTCTCCGAAAAGAGGTGGTGGGGGAAGGGCCCTTAATTGATCAACGGCAGCGCTCACATCCGCGAACGGGTTACTGGTTTCGGTCTAACCGACCCCTCGTCCTAGGGGTATCTGTAATGGAACTGGCCATCCAGGTTGGTTGCTGTACCGCCGGGGTTACTATCTAGCCGTGGAAGAAATAAACCAAGTTACGAAGTAACAACAAGCCTCGGATACGGACGGACAACCCCTGCAAATGAAACATGGACAACAAATTTCGGATCTACACGTGGAATGTTAAGTTCTTAAGAGGCCACGTGCACCCAAATAACTAGCAGAGACACTGGACTACTGGAGATATTACTGCCATCCAAGAAATACGATGAGATGGGTCGGACAAAAAGAGGATGAAAAACTGCGACATCTACTACGGCAATTGTTATCGACGCCAAAAGCAGCGCGGATTCGGATTATTTTTTAGAGGCAGACTTAGGGCAAGACGTCTTGAGTTGCCCGCATGTGAGCACCTCGTAACAATTCGTATTAAGGCTAAATTCGCCAACATTAGCCTTACTATGCGTTTACAGAGGAGAAAGACAACAACACCAAAGATAGCTTCTACGAGCTCTTGGCCAAGACCTATGAGCAGTGTCCTTTTAATGCAAAGCTTTGGTACCACTGCCGGAGGGTATAGCATGCAAGGCACCACCTCCGATAACGGATTCAGGGTAATCGACATTGTCGTAACTAGCACGCGGTTACCACATCTCAATATTCTTGGACTTGGGGACTTGAAGAACTCCTGATCAATCAACCATCAACCAGATTGACCACATTGCGATCGACGTAATCTTTGCCAAATCTTTTTCCGATTGAGTATCCCTTAATTTCTTAAGAGGTCCTATGCCGCCAGCATCAAATATCGAAGACCAGTTGCAACATTGCTAAAAAGCCATCAGATATGACGCCTCTGATGTGCTGGGTTTCACTCGGCAACACAACGAAACCCCTGGTTTGACGACGAGTGTCGGCGAGCACATGCAGCTAAGCCAGATGCATACAAAGCGACACTGGATAGAAGAACGACAGCTGCTCAAGAGATTTACGAGCAGAAGAGAAGAGACTAACACCGGCTTCTCAAGGGAAAAAAGAAGGAGAATGAGAAATGCGCGGTCGAGGAAATTGAGAGATGTTACTCCGATAATGAGATTTGAAAATTTTACCAAAAGCTAAAAAAACATGCCACGACCCCGAACCGGAGTCTGCATAAACAGATAAGGGAACGTCGTAGTAGAGTAGCAGTCGATACTGAGGATTTGGAAAGAGCATTTCTGCTATTACGAACCAAATACCACTGTTAAGCAGAATGAACTTTTCAAGCTGCACGATGTATGATAGATCAACAATTCCATCCACCAGACCTGGATGAAGTGAAGTTAGCCATCTTCATGGCATTGAAACCTCAACATTGTTTGTCCGATACTCAAGAAAGGAGACCCTCTGCACTGCACCAACTACATAGGCATCAGTCTTCTTAACATCGCCTACAAGATCTACCGTATTACATGAACGCCTGGATACTTTCGTCAACAACCTGATTGATCTAGTCTATGTCAGTGTGGATTCAGGTTATAAAAGTCCACCATCGTCCAAATATTCACACTACGACAGATCTTGAAAAAAACCCACCACCTATTCACCGAATTTAAGGTTGTGTATGACAGCATCTATAGAGACAGACCAATGTCTAGTTTTGACGATGGAGAATGCACGTTGCTCCATCAAGGTCGGTAAGGACGTCTTCGAGACGTTTGAAGTCAGAAAATAGTTTAGATAAGGCTATGCGCTGTCATGCGATTTCTTTAATATCATTCTTGAAAGGATAGTGCAAAACTCACGCGCCAACACAAGAGGTACAATCTTCCAATTACTCGCATACGTCGATGATATTGACATACTCGTAATCGCAAGAAAGCAAAGCGATGTTAGTGGCGCTTTCGCAAGTGTTGAAACGGAAGCGGCGAAGATGGTTTTAACGGTCAATGAGGGCAAGACCAAATATATGCTATCAACACCCAACGCCGACGTCGACGTTTGGACAGAACGTCATCCTCGACTAAAACTTAGAGGTAGTTAAGGCTCCGCTATCAACTCAGACAACGACACCAGCGCTGAGATCAAACGAAGAATAAGTCTTTCCAATCGTTGGGCTAAGAAGGCAATTCACTAGCAAAGCCCTCCCTTGAACACCAAAAGTGACCCTATATAAGACCTTAATAATCCCAGTTGCTCTATGGTACAGAGGCATGGACTTCATCACAAATGGATGATGGTGAGGAGCAAAATTCTTAAGGGTGATCTTTGGTCCCGCCTGCATAGGCGATGAGTGGAGGAGGAGATACAACGACGAACTATACGAGTAAAGACTGCGCATCGATGTCTAGGCCAGAAGAGTGAAGGTCCAACGACTGAGATGACTGGATCATGTAGAGCAGATGAACATCAATGCTCAGGTCATAGTGTCTGGTTTTTAACGTAAACCACCTGTCATGTAGACGTATGTTTACGGGATGCCCATACATCCATGGGGTCAAGGATACGCCTTGCCATCGCTCTCCGTCATTCCATTGATACCAATTCGGAACTGTGTTGCTGGCACAAGTTCCACTCTTGGTATTAGTCGAGGCCGACCTCTTACTGCTCTTAGGATGGGCCCCCGCCCAATTATCAAGGCTTCGCCCTTTAATGACGTTGTCTAATAATGAACGGGGGCAGAGCAAAGTACTGGTCTTATCGTAAACATCTTCAGAGGACGCTACCGAAGGTTGCTACGATTTGATCAGTCACAAGCTGCCGGTCATAGGTCTTGTTGGCGGCTGGACCACCGGTAGTCCCTACCAGGACTTAAATCACGGTACCATGGGAGTCAGGAGCCCCCCGGATCTCGGTCCGGGCCTGACTTGTTAGAGGTAGGCCCCCTTGTGGGAGCGTCATGGTGGCTGTGGTTTAAACCCAAAATCGCGGGTAAGAGTCTTCCTATGGTTTTCCTTGGTTTTCCTTTTGGTTTTCCTTGGTTTTCCTTTGGTTGACTCAATGTGGAGTTGCAATAAGTGCTGGGTGCTATGACCCTAAGAACAGTAAGAGGTTTTAGGTCGGCCTCGACTCATACCAAGGGTGGAACTTGTGCCGGCAACACAGTTCCGAATTGGTATCAATGGATTGACGGTGAGCGATGGCAAGGCGTATCCTTGCTCCCATGGATGTATGGGCATCCCGTAGGTTTAAGCCCACACGGCAGGTACTTACGTTAAAAAACAAGAGACATCTGCTCTTAGGGTCGCAGCACCCAGTACTTATTGCAACTCTACATTGGGTCAACCAAAGGAAGACCCTTCCCACGATTTTGGGTTTAAACCACACCCACCATGACGCTCCCACAAGGGGGCCTACCTCTAACAAGTCAGGCCCGGACCGAGATCTGGGGGCTCCTGACTCCCATGGTACCGTGATTTAAGTCCTGGTAGGGACTACCGGTGGTTCAGCCGCCAACAAGACCTATGACCGGCAACTTGTGACTAATCGAATCGTAGCAACCTTCGGTAGCGTCATCTGAAGATGTTTACGATAAGACCAGTACTTTGCTCTGCCCCCGTTCATTATTAGACAACGTCATTGATGGGTGAAGCCTTGATAATTGAGCGGGGGCCCAATGCTCCGGTCAGAAAAGTCTTCGAATCCGCTCCGAGGGACAGCGCTGTAGAGGAAGACCGCAACTCAGGTGGGGAATGTAAGTGAAAGGGACCTCAGCCAACTGGCGTCAGCTAGCTAAAAATCGAGCTGGCTGGAGACGCTTGTTGGTTGAGACCCAGTTCCACCCCGAACTGTAGCGCCACCTTAAGTAAGTAAGTAAGCCATCGCATGGTCTCGAATGCTCTCACTGAAATTGCGTTTATCGTTTTCAATGTCATCCTGTTCAAATTATCGTCTAGACTGGCCCGAAGGGTTTTACCACACCGTTGGTCACGTCACGACTATGATCATAATGTCCAACAACAATAGGAATTCGTGTAAGATAAACCGTCCGCCCTTGCTACCTTTCAGCGTTCATTAAGTGAATCACGATGAGAGACATCATTGTAGTAGAAGAAAGTAGAAGTTTTATTTGTACGCCCATAACATCTTTTGAAGTCCTTAACTTCATCAAAATTATGTGGAGTGGATGGTATTTCAAGCTTTGTTATTAAAAATATTTCACATTTTGTAATTGATGTCCTAGCCCATGTTTTTAATCGTTTCGTATTTGAAGGAGTCTTTCCTGATGGCTTTAAATGTGCAGATGTTATACCATTGCGAAAAAAGATATCTCTTATTGAAGTCGGTAATTTTAGGGAGGCCCATCTCACTTCTTCCTGCTTTCAGCCAAATATTTGAAAAACTCATGAAGAGCAAGATGTGAGCAAATTTCTTCGATTCAGTTTAATTGGGATCTCAAAATGGAAAATCAACGGAAGATGCAGTCTTACACTTTTGTTCTCAAATAATGTCTAACCTTGATGGAAAAAAATGTACAGCTGGCCTATTTATTGATATAACTAAGGCGTTCGATATGGTCAACCACAAGTGTTTATTAAGAAAACTGAAATAAAAAACTGCGTTGCGTGGTTTTATGCTCAATTGGTTACGCTCTTATATTCGAAATAGGTCGCAAGAAGTTAGGTTCGATAAAAGAAGGAGTGAAATGAAATTCCTTAATCTGGGTGTACCACAGGGCTCTGTTTTAGGACCGATACTATTTTAAGTCTATATAAATTCACTGTTTGCTCTAAATTACAAAGGTTCACTGACTGCTTTTGCAGATTTGACTTACGATTTAAATAGTCGTGTAGACTTGGTTTCCGATATCTATTGGGACTTAAACTTATTGAGACATTGGTTTGCCGAACATCGTGTAAGCTTTAAAATTAAATTCTTTTAGGACTTATCTCTATCGAACAAATTTGAAGCAAATCTGTACTTTCATGCACCTGAGTGTCAAAAATACAAATTATCTAATTGTAAGTGTACGTTTAGTTTTCCCCCTTCCACTTACTGTAGTAGTTTATGTTGCAGTGATAAATGTTTTTTGATAAACAATTTTAAATACTTGGGGCTAACCGTTGACTCTAAAATGTGTTTCATACTTTCTATATCTGCTAAAGGTCATGCATAGATCAGATTCAAAAAAGAAAAACATAGAAACACCTCTTGTAAGCTCTCTAAATTTTTCGAAAACTACAATCCAAATTGGAGATAATTACTGCTCATAAAACGGATACTCAAACACGATTCCATGTCTTCTTTTTATTTTATTTTTTAACAATCGATTTATGCGTTTAAACACCGCCAACAATTCATTCAGAATTAGCTAGCTGCTAGCACACCTTCGACTATAGCAAATGGTTTGGCCATTTCTCTTTTAAAAATGTGCATACCATGGGGGGATTGTAACAAGCCCCAGCCTCTAAAAGAAAATGAACCACGGTAATTCCCACAAAAACAATTTCGTTTATATAGATCACCTCTTTCTCCCACATACAAACATACACACCCTGATGAGGCTTCTTGCCATGAGTATACGGAAGTCGAACCAGTTACAACGCAAATTCACTTCACCCTTAAAGTATAAGTCTATCCCAAAACCCATATCCACAACCCTAACCAAAACGAAAACCAAGACTCATGCCGTTTCTTAGGCTTACTCAGTGTTTTAATGGTACCGGTAGATGTACGCGAGCTATGTATGTATATATTATACATACACAGATCAGGTTATAATGACAGCTACCCCTAGACGCCGTTGTAATAAGTGTATAACGATGATTATCAAGGGATAACTTTGTGCAAAGGAACGCCTTTAGAAGGTCTTTCCAAGGCTATTGCTTTCGCTTGGCAACTATACTTAATAGCAGCTAAACACGAAACAAGGTGGAAAGCCAACGAACAAGTTTTTAAATTTACCATTAACCCTCATCCCCCATCAGTAATCTCCGGTGGAATCTCATCCCCTAGTAGCTAAAACAACCGCACTTTAGAATCGCTTCAGACAATTTAAGGCAAAAGAAGAAGAGATGGTTGAATGATATCACGACGACGGCTGGCTTTAAACCTGGTGCCTGCTTTCATTTTAGCAAAAGCTACTACCCCTCTTCCTTCTGTCATAGCTATCGTCGTCGTTGGTGAGTTGCTTTCCAATTGGTTTTGGAGGCGTCCTTCTGTCGCAAACTTATTTTCAGGGCTTACGAGTGGTGGTTTAGTCCTTTTCATACTTGTGAAGTATGAATACGGTTACAGTTGCAATGAAATCCACCTTCTCATCCATCACCGCACCCTGTGTAAAAGTCTTTGTTGGAATGTCCCCAGTGGCATTGGATTAACAATTTTCGGTGTGCACTTGGATTTTGTCACTGGAAAGGGGTCTACGAAGGACATACTCGTAGTGTTGAACAATTTGTGACAAAAGATACATTTGGCTCGGGATATTGGCTATGTGAAGAATTGCAGGGAAAAATTGTATACGCCGGTGTCGATGTCAGTGTCGTTGTGCTTGCATGGGTAAATCTTTAACATTGGCTAGGATAAATGGACGACAAATGAATTGATGGACCAGTGGATGCTGTTGGATGTTGGTGGATATTTTGTAAGGTCAAGGCTAGGGCGAAAAAAGAAATATCTGTACGAGTATATGTATCTTTGTAATGGGTTTGATTTTAAGCGACACCTATTCAGGTTCACTGATGCGGATCAAGGTAAATGGCCCGACATTTAAGTGGTCCGACGAGGATACGAAGGACACTTAAAATGGATGGAATCGCAATTATGAGTCCGTTCAAGGGTAACCTCCACTGTGGACTTACTGTGTTTTTGGTCTTGACTTGATTAGGCAAGAATAATCGATGAATGTGTTAACATTACGGTATATGAGGTTAGGTTAGGATATAAGGGATGTGTTAGTCCCTATGGGACAAGCATACACGGGGTCTATTGTGATTCTCCGTCGATGTTGTTAGTGTTTATATATTATTATAAGAAACAGCCAAGTTGTCCAAAAAATCTATACCTCGGGTGTTTTTCACGGCGTATTTGGAGGTTAGGGACGCTTGTAGCGATAGTCTTTTTCGTTGAGTCCGAGGAGGGTATGTGTTCTCCCGCTGGGAGTTACTCCTGAAGATCCATGCTTTGTTAGATCGTTCTATGGCTATAAGTTCCATTTCGCGTTTTAGGCTTTCAATTGGTATTCCCCTTCATTTGTGTCCAGGTACTCAGCAGATGTCAACTCGGTGAGTTTCGCAGACTCTACTTACAGTTTGGCGACATTTTTGTACCTGTATTGATTTGGTGGTTTCACTTGCCACAGCTTTTATGGCTGCTTGACTGTCCAGAAAGGTAGAGATCTCTGAGAGGTCAAGTTCCATGAGTAGTATAGCTTGTGCAGCTTTAGCAATGGAAAATATTTCTGGCTGCAAAATACTTGAAGAAGTCCGGGATCTGTAGCATTTCGCAAAAGATTCTTCATTTTGGAGCCGTCCGTGTAGATGTGGAGTTTTGGTGGCAGTGTTAGTTAACCAATGATTTGGTTTGGTGCGATACGGTGCGTCTATAGGCCTGATTCTTTTAGTCTGATCGAGCTTTTGGAAGCCGTGAATTTAAGGAATTCGTCTAAAGGAAGGAGGTAAAGCATTATCTCTAATGCGCAGCTTGAGGAGTAGACCTTACGGCTCCTGTTACTGCGACACATGCTAGTCTTTGAACCTGGGTGGGTATTTTGAGATAACTAGTTTTTTTATGTGGCTTTCCACCAAACCACTGCACTGTAGTTTCAGTTTTTATGCATTTTTTATTTTTATAACTTAAACTACTCTTATATGCTAAACAAAAAAACGCTTAAAAATTAGCTTAAATAACTTAAAAATAATCTTGTTGTAACTTACTGGTCCCATGCGGGCACTCTAAATTAAACATAATACTTAATCTATGTCTCTCGACGTTTTGACAGGTTTTGTTCTTATTGTTATAGTTAGGACAATACAGCTTAAACTGAGAAAGCATATTTAAATAGAAAACAAAACCTAGTATATGGACTACTTTGATTTTAATTTTAATATAAAACTTAAAACTAAAAACTTACTCACTACCTAAAAATAAATCTTAATCTACTTAACCTACTTACATCTAACATAAACATAGGCATACATAATATATAAATACATGTAAATATATATTCAATTCAATTGAATTCAATTTCAATTCTTTATTCGGTGTACAAGTAAGATATAAATCTTTTATAGTACAAAATCAATATTTTATTATACATTTGCGGAATATTTACATAGCTTAAACTTAGAACTAAGGGAAGAGGAGAGGGAACGATGGGAAGAGGAAGGAATTAGGACATTCAAATATGTATGTATGAAAATTAGCTGTAGAAACAAAATATTTCTTTTTTGAATTCCTTTGCTCCAGTCAATTGCTTTACCTCCCTGGGAAGAGAGTTCCATAGTCTATCGGCATGTACGTAAAATAGACGAATTTCTAATTTAATTTTCTCTAATTTTGCGGCCCGGGTCAACCCCGGACAGATTTATTAAGCTTATTGCAAGCAAATACTCGTACATACTTAAAACTAACATTTTCACTTAAAAACTAAAGGGTGGGAGCAGTTAAAGAAAGTTAGGACGTGAGGCATAGGTGGAAATAAGTATGTTCTTGAGGGAGAGTTTGCTGAGATGGTAGTCGAAGGGAGGCAGAATATCGTTAACTTTGCGAAGCATCCCAGACAATGGCTCCAGGTGTCCGTAATTCGTTCTTTGAAGATTGAGCCGGAAAAGTGGCACAGACCTAAGATTGCGGGGATTGGTGTTAAAAGAAATAATTTGAAGTAAGGAAGGACAATCGATATTACCTACTAAAATTTGATGAATAAAGAGAATGTCGGCAACGTTTCGGCGTATAGAAAGGGGTTGTAAATTTATAAGTTGCAGCCGGTCAGTGTAAGGTGGTAAGTTTTGGTTATCATCCCAGGGAAGACCACGTAAAGCAAACCGTAAAAACCTGCGTTGAACAGCTTCTATCCTGAGGATGTGAGTTCTGTAGTAGGGCGACCAAACTTGGCTGGCATATTCAAGAAGAGGCCTAACAAAGGTTATGTAAAGAGATTTGGTAACATAAGGATTGGAAAACTCCTTAGACCAGCGCTTGATAAAGCCAAGGGCAGAGTTGGTTTTTTTTATTATACTATCAATGTGAGAACATAAATTGAGTTCCTTATCGCAGATAACACCTAAATCACGCAACTCATTCACTAAGGGAACAGGCAGATTAAAGATTAGATAGCAACGAGGATAGGGAGGCGTTTACGGGTATAAGTTATAGCCTGACACTTATTGACGTTAAGTTCAAGAAAATTCTTCTGACACCAAGTACAAAACCTGTCTAGATCTTGCTGCAGAAGTAGGCTGTCTGAGGAAGATGATATATATCTAAATATTTTCATATCATCTGCGTAAATGGATATGTTTGAATTTTTAATGATACAAGCAACATCATTAATGGTCAGAATTAATAATAAGGGACCAAGGTGGCTGCCTTGAGGGACACCAGAGGAGGCTTTAATTTTGTCAGAAACCATGAACCTAAATAGAACATAGTAAAGTCGTTCACTTAAATAGGATTGAACCCATGTTATAAAATTTATCTGGAAACCAAGAGCCTTTAGTTTTAGAAGGATTATATCATGAGAAATTCTATCAAAGGCTTTGTGCTGAAATCGGTGGCAATCACATCAACTTCATTTCCAGATTCCAATGCACATAAAGTGCTTGATACGAATTCCGTTAAGTTGGTCGTCGTACGAGTAGATCTGCCTTTGAAAAATTCGTGCTGGTTTAGGGAAACAATAGATTTACAATGGAAAAGCATTATGTCATAGATAATGCTCTCAAAAAGCTTAGATATGCAGGACAACTTAGCAATTGGTCGATAGTTGGAAATATCGTCTTTTCTACCTTTTTTATGTAGGGGAATAATAAACGATCTTTTCCAGGTTGAGGGAAATAATCCCTGGGTGATAGAAAGCTGAAAGAGAGCTGTAAGAGGTTGGGCTAGAGGCATTTGACATTTCTTTAAAAATATAGAGGGAAGATCATCAGGGCCAGCAGGATAATCATCTTTGAGTTTTATTATTTTATCTCTAACTTGCTCTAAAGTTATAGACACCGATTCCAAAGTTGTTTGTGGGCAGCTGTTTAAGTAGGAAAAGTAAGAATGATCTGGCTCTTGGGAATGGATGGCGAACGCTTGGCCAAAAAAGATTGCGAAGAGATAGTTATCCGATTTGCTTTTAGTTTTGATGAACTGAAAGAATCTTTTGGGGTCGGAAATGAGTGTGTGGTCCATTCGGTTTAAATAGTTGTTATAGAGAGTTTGGCAAAGTACAGAGAAATTTATTTGGGCAGACTGGTAGTAGAAGAAATCGGTGTCGGAACGAGATTTTAAGTAAGTATACCATAGCTTATTTCTCTTGTTACGAAGAGATCGCAGCTCTTTATTATACCAGGGTGGTGACGATGAGGGATTCCTTTTGGGTAAAAAAGGCACAGATTGGAGGAGACATTTTAAAATTTTGGTATAAAAGGATGCAAGAGCATAGCTAACCGTAAGGTTAGGGTTATCGTAAAGAAAGTTAAAATTGACCATACTGAGGAGGTTGTTCAGTTTGGCGTAGTTGGCCCTATGAAAATTAAAACTGTAAGAAACGGGATTAAAACCATTGTCATATGACAGCGTAAGAGAAAGGGGAGGGTGGTAACTATCCAACTTAGAAAACAGATGTTTACTTTCTAAAACGACGCAGTTATCTGTATCAATGCCGAAGACTAGGTCGAGTTGTCTGCCGATGTTATTGGTGACACCACTTAATTGATATAGAGCAGAGTCAGTTAGGCAGTCGATGAAAAGATTTTCTTCATCAGAGGTAGGATTTGTAGCAGTATAGTAGGACTGATCAGTCTGAGTCTATAGAAGCTTAGGTAGATTAAAATCACCTAAAAAAATAACAACGTCATTGGGATCAGCAGCATTAAAAATGCAGTCGATTGCATCAACAGCTAGCTGGTAACCTTGAATTGGTTGAGAGGGACGAATATAGCAGCAACAAATATATAGGTTGCGTTTGCAAATAGGAATTCTAGCGCAAACGAATTCGAAGAATGCAGTGGACGATTTTTTAAAGGGTCTAGACTCGAGACGAGAGTGTATAGCTAGAAGTACACCACGGCCATATAAATTCTCCTCTTTATCTAGACCATCGTCACGGTGTAAATCGAAGTCTTGGGAAAATAATTCATTATTCATAATAACAGGGGTGAGATTGGTTTCTGTGAGGGCAAAGATGTCGTATGGCAGAATCTGCGAATTAAGATATATAGCAGAAATCTTAGTTCATAATCCTCTTACGTTTTGATAATACAGGGACAGCTATTTGGGAGGCTTCGGCAAAGAATTGAGTGGTGGGTTAGGAGCTATGGTAGTTTTTAAAACTAGACCGTGTTCTTTGGAGGTGTAGTATGCGTTTGGAGCTAACATGAGACGCAAAAGAAGAGAGATCATTAGCCACGTCATCAGGAGTCATATCTAATTGCTCATGAAAACGTATAAAAAGTTGCCGCAGATCATTACGAATAGTGGGGAGGCCTTCTTGCAGAATGGAAACCATTGCATTGGTTTTCGTTGTACCGTCGATACAGACAGAGTCAGGCTTATCATGTAGGTAGGCGAGATATAAGCGAGCATTATCATATAATCTGCAGTCTCTTAAACGAGAGAGAACATATCGGTTATCTTCCCCAGAATCGATAAGGTGCTTGGTTAACTTTGCCTTTGGAGGAAGAATGGGGTCTAAAAAAGAAGGTGGTTTGGTATTAGGGTGGGAACGAGATGTGTTCATATAAATTGATGTGGGAGTGATGAGATTGTAAGTCCGGGAAGATTGTGCGAAATTGAATTTTGTCATTTAGGTATAATGGCAAATGTGTGTTGATAACTTTGTGCATGAAAAGACAACACCTGGCACTTAAGAAATCCCTTAGATTACACCCAAGTACCAGACGGTGATAGTGGGAAGTATGGTCATACCTGCGAAGCCCATAAGCATATCTTATCATATCATTAAATGCAACAAGTAGCTTATAATATGATTGAGAGTCGAGCCCGCAGTATATAACGACAAAGTTATCAATAATTGGCAAAAGTAATGTTTTGATTAACCTAATTTTAACCGCTGTAGGTGTAAATTCAGACGAAAACCAAAGTTTCCGAAGTACCATATAAATACAACGCACAATATGATTGACATGATCGATAGCATTAAGGGAGCGATTTATTCTGTAGCCCAGACTTATAACAGTATCAACATAAGAAAGCGTCACACCATTTAAGTAAATATATGAGACTGAGGAGATATCGTGATTTTTTTAGATATCACAATACACTGAGATTTATTAGGATTAAGGTTCAACCCATTCATTAATGAGCAATTGCGATAAGAGATATCTATATGCTAAGTCCTCAATTAATCCAATAGGTCTAGATAGATACAATTGGACATCATCGGCGTAAATGTGTAGAGATATATTATTACAAACAGTGGGTAAGTCGTTAATAAATAGGCAGAATAAAATAGGGCTCCACCCTTTGGGTTCTGTTACCCAGGTAACTCATCATAAACCGAACAGATAGTTCACTAAAGCCAAAAAATAACCTGAGTTTCCGACATAAAATATTGTGGTCAACATCGTCGAAAACTTTAGAGAAATCTAATAAACACAGAATGGTAACATTATTTTTGTCAAACTGAATCCTTATGTCATCGAGCACCTTAACCATTGCTGTAGAGCAGCTATGATGGGCTCGGAAATGGATATAGTGCATCTCCATTAAGATATGTGTTAATTTGTTTTGCCATAATTTTCTCCAACACTTTGGACAAACATGGCAAAATACTAATTGGGCGAAAATCTGAGGGAGATGATGCGTCAGGTTTCTTAGGCACAGAAGTTACTAATGCTTTCTTCCATCTAGCCGGAAATGTACCAGAATACATAAATAAATTTATGATGTGCGTGAACGGAGCCAATATATAAAGTAGCACCATTTTGATGAAGCAGAGGGGAATACCATCTGAACCAACAGCTTCAGACCGGAGCGAGCAAATACTCTCAACAACCTCAATTTCAGAAACAACTTGAAAATTAAATTCATTTGGCGGATGGATTACAAGCTGAGCATTTGGAACAAACTCACGGTTTTCTCCACTAGGTGATAAAAATGCGCTGTTCAACATATTTAAATCGGGTACGTTAGAAGATACATTTCTTTTGCCAACATAGCCGCTTAGCTGCTTGATTTGGATTCAGCTTGGAAAAATAATACCTTTTCTTTGAACAGCGGGTAATCGTTGAAGGCTTATTACGGAAGGCTTTTTACGAATTGCAACAGTTTTGATGGGGACATGCTGATTAAAAAGTATTGACACTCTAAGTAATCAACATTCTCATTTGCATTGGGGACGTTATATATGTTATGCCATGGTATACGTTGAGTGTTGAATGGCAATGCGTCACAGTTGGTGGATGAAAAATCTCTATATTGAAAAATTGATTGTATTGGTATACGAGAAAAATTCACGTTGTATGTACAAAAAATAAGATCATGATCGGATACACCTTCTAAAGATAGTTGGTCATTTACTAAGACATTACAATGGTCAGATACAATAATCGCGTCAAGAAGGCTAGGAGAACAGTTGGGAGCAAAGCGGGTAGCATATGAATTAACCACAGCCAATCCATTTGCTGCAACACTGTCTAAGAGTTGTTGAGCTCTAGTATCCGCTTTTAAGGGATCAGCATTGAAATCTCCACAAATCATAATGTGTTCATATATTTTTTTTTCTTAAAATTAACTTAATCCTACCTAAAACTATGTAAGCCGGCCAAGGCTAATGAAATAGTCAGACGACCGACTTTGCTTCCTATGGAGCTACCTAGTATTGGAAGAATTGGACGACGAAACTTCCCCTCCTTCAACTAGCCGCCAAAATTGTTGGTGCTGCCGACCAACATCCCTCATGTCGTGACTCCCTACCACCCTACTGAACCGGAGACGCTCCGCACTGCCGTGTGCGGCGTCTCCGTCGTAGCTCAACTACGCCTGTCCGCAGCTGTTCGAGCGACGTGGAAGATGTCCTAGATCAGACCTTTACTATCTAGATAGAGGAACGCTTCTGGAGGAATAACTCTCTCGTGATACATATAATTGGGGTAGAAACCCCCGGTTGGTCATTGCTCTTGCAATGTGCCTTCGAGTCAACTTAATGACGAAATTGTCCACTCTTATTAGATTCGCCCTATTGTACAAGACCTCATTGGGATAGAATTTTATGTACTGAGACTCTGGTGTTCTGTATAAGCGAAGACAAGTCCTCTCGAACATCCGAATCTTTTCCAATAAACTTGCTCTCACGTTGAACCACATGGGACATCCAAATACAAGCATGGGCCTGATAAGGGCCATGTAGCAGATCACCTTCACCCTCGCATCGAGTTGACTGTTATAGAACAGTCTCTTTGTAAGGGCAAAAGCACCTTTGAAGTCACGTTGCAAAAGTATATTAATGACCTCAATCTTTGTACCTGATCTGTACGCGATTAAGTCGTCTGCGTACGCTATATCATGGTGAAGTGAAACTATCAGGTCTTGTGTAAATATTGAATAGGATCGGCGAATTTACCACACCTTGTTGCAGACCGATTTTAATGTTAAATGTTCCAGCAGAAGTCACATCGCCATTCTTCACGATGAACTGTCTACTGGAAAGCATATCAAAAAGAATATACAGCAGTGGTTTACTAATACCCAACTTGTCCAGCTTGAAAAAGAGTCCCTCTAACCATACGGTATCGAAGGCTTTCTCCAAGTCAATCAGGCAGGCACCAGTGCACTGTTTCTTGCCTTTGTTCCACTGGATATCAGAAACCAGTTTCGACGCAGCATGAATGATATCATGCCTTGAAACCGAATTGATTATCCGGAACTATATGTTTGTCCTCAACCCACTTAGTCAGGACTCTATTGATCACCTTCTCGAAAACCTTGCTGATGCTTGGAAGAAGACTGATCGTGCGGAGGTTCGCCGGATTGGAAGTGTCTTTATCACTTTTGGGGATGGGATGTACCACCGCAGTTTTCCAATGCGCTGGATAATGTGCATTATTCATTGCATTATTAAACAGGATGTTATAAATGTCCACCGCTACTAGAGGGAGATGTCGGAGTACAATGCTCGGTATTTCATCGGTTCCCACTGATTGGTGATTCGAAGATCCTTCGAAATGAACGTTGGTAGTACCCTATCGTTGGTGATGACATTATAGACTGGGATAAGCATGGGTCTAACTACAGTCATACACATCTAGTGTATACATGATTATACGTGGTCTTAGTCCCTAACGTTTACCAAAGGTTCTTAGGCATGTGTAGCATTCTCCTAAAGCTTTTTCGGTTCTTTCTTCAATGATACGTTTCCAGCTGAGCTTATCGTCTAGGATGATTCCTAGACGATTCGGATGAAAGTTGTATCCTAACACCGGTGATTCCGGGAAGTTTAAGCTTTTCTTTTTTTTTGGGATTTTGATGGATTTATTCCTAAACCGTTTTGTTTCGTCCATTTTGCGAGTGTGTTCAAGGCCGACTCCATTCGTTCACCGATCGTTGGAAGATATTTTTCTCCCACCAGAATGACTATGTCGTCGGCGTAGGCTACTGCTACTTCTATTCGAAACTTGTAAGTATTTCGTTTACAACAAAAAGCCACAGAAGCGGAGAGTTCACTCCTCTTTGTGGAGTGCCTGCTGCAACCGTTTTCCTGACTGTTTAGGTCTTCTTCCTTTGGGAAGGGAGTTTGTTACCGTCTGTTACCGCGGATTTGTGGGAATTGAACGATTTCATCGCCCATGTCATTCTATTCTCTGTGATTAGGCTAGAGATTATTTGATGGTTGGTGCCATTTGATACCTATTCACCAACATTCTTACATCATAAGAAGAAATAGCGATTCCCGATTGTTCTCTTTTCAGACTCCATTGGAGTCTTTCTGATATCCCGGAGCTATTGGATCTTTAGGTAAGACTTACCTTAATCTAACTGATTTGTTGGTGCTATCTATCGCTTCGCAAAAAAGAGCACAAGATTGTTTCGTGGCCATTTTGATGTTTCTTGTGTAGAAGTTGAGTTCAGACCTTCATATATTTGGTTCAATCTTTTTCTCTATGAAGTTTTCTGGCTCTATTCTATCAGTTCGCTTGTGCCCAAAAGGTTTGGAAGGCTTGTGATGACTAGAAGTGGGACAATTCTTAATGAAGACTTTCCTCGGGTTTGAAATTATATGGTTGGTGGCAGAGACAGTGGAAAGGCAATCAGGAAGGTACACTCTTACGGATGATTCAATGTTTTCGCTTTTCCTGTTGGAGTACGCCATCCAGTTAGTTGTTGTAGGATTTCGGAATTTGTTTTGTATGGTCGATCCACTGTCTATAGTGAAGAGAATTCTAAGGTGATGCGAAAAGGATTCCTTCATGGATACTCTCCAGTTGCTAACTTCTGTTTATGATAGTTAAGTCGGGAATAAGTTCTCCAGTTTTTTTATGAAGAATAATAATTTCAAAAATCGACTCACTCTTGGAGTTGATGTTGATGTATGTGCTTTATCATTGATTATGGTATGCGTTGGTATCACAGCCGATTATACCAGACCCGATCTATCTTGATTCGTTATCGTGTGGCATGTAAGCTGAGACAAGGATGATATTATTCACCTTGTTCTCTAAACTTGCTGCCATCGTATCTCTATCGCTGTGATCGTATTCTTGGGACTTTAATCCTTGTATCTTGTTTTCAAGAATTGAGAGTAGTTGGATTAATTTGCACCATTTGCAGCTTCTTTGAGGCTTTTGCCATCATAGGATAGTTTCGCCTTTAGACAGCCTATCCCATATTTTCCCATACCCTTCTTTTCCTTTAGGATCCGTTCAGTTTTGCCTGTCTACCGCAAATAGCAGATTTTTTCCTTCATTTCTGTGGCTCTTTCTAGAGTTGAGTAATGCCCACTTTTTACAGCGAGATATTGGTTTTGTATCTCGATTAGTTTCACGATGTTTGTTTCTTCGGAAGCAAAGAGGAAGGTCTGCTTTGGGAATAATCTAATAATAACGAGGCTCTATTATAGAGTTCTCCAGCTATGAAGAAGATCTTATTGACACCTTAATCCTGTTTTGCTAGTCCGAAAACTAATTCCTCCGGGCAGTTGGTTTCAATCTTGTCATTCATGCTTTTAGTATGTGGTCTTCGAGTTTTCCCTCTTCAATTTTGTCACGGGAGTGTTCTCGGAATTAGCCTAGGACCTTTTTCGCTTTGGTATCATCTCCTGACCTCTGCCGCTTCGCTGATAGTCTCAAGGTTGACGGAAGGCTCAGCCTAGCTAACTTGTCCTGTTCTTGGACCTTTTCGGGGGTCTTAGGTGGGGGTTTTTCAGCCTGTTTTTGAGTCCTATACTCCATATTTAACGATCAGGAAAAGACATCTCCAAACCCACAAACATAATCACGGGATACTGTGTCATTGGAAGACCCACGCAGTGATTGAGTATTATTCACAACCTTTTCTGCAGAAACAAAGAGAAAGAGAAATCTCCGTTCGCATTAGATTACAATCTTTAGACACTTATCACTTCCTAGTTCCTAATGATGTCTGCTTTATACTTATCGCCGAACTTGACAAATTCATCAAGAAATCTCTTTGGTTTCGGGAGTAGCTAGGACCTCGATCTCCAAAGCTTTCTCGGTGGTATCGCAATGGAACTACAAATGATCTAAGTGCATCTCAACTAGGCCCACTTCAATGTTCCAATGGGTTTAGATGTACGAGTATTATAATACCGTGAGGAAGTGAAATTTAGCGAAACGATCAACCCGATCAAAAAGCCCAATTCGCATGGAGGGTTCAGTGTGATCACCTTTTATCCACATAAAGCCGTGTGTACTCATAAATACCATTTACTCTGATGTAATCACGTCGGGCACTTTAATAGAAATGATTGACAGACTTTTTCGTGGTGCTCTGCAAAAGCGTTAGCGAAAAGGTTGGGATGGCCGTGGTGTAGTGGTACTAGCAATCGCTTCTCACTCGGAGGGTCCAGGTTCGAATCCTGCCCATGGCAAGTCAGTTTTTCATTTGTGTAATTGGAACTCAGACAGAAAAATTCTGCGTGTGAAGGCATAACACTGACACGTAGATTTGGCTGTTGTAGAGTTTCAAGCACAGGAAAAATACTGTGAATTATACTTCGAATCACTCTGAGTGAAGAGAAATTGCTCCGTCCTATTCGGACTCCCACCCCTGGAGAGCGAATATCGAAACCAAACACGCCTGAGTTTCAAACCACTACAAAAATAATTTTCCTTTCTCCTCCTTCTACCTTTCCGCCCTCGCCCTGGCAACAGTAAAAGGGTATCTAACCCCTTAGGCGCGCGTAAATTATTAAAAAAAAAAAAAAAAAAACACAACTGCGAATGTCACCTTGCATTGCGAAGATTTCTTGTTATGACCTAAAATACCTTCAGCTTAAGATGCCAAGAAAAAAGAGAAGACTGAGTTCAGGGTACATATTCCGTTGTTTGCCAAAAATTGCACACAAAAGTGGGACAAATGACTTTACCTCAGTGTCCTCGTGGATGACATTCGACCAGAAAGAGGCGAAAGAAGCAGTATAGTGGTTTTTACCACATTACGCAGGGCCTGGGAATTGACAAAACACCTTGCGATCAGCAAACTAGGGAATTTAACACACCTCTTTAAAGGGCAGCATTCTTATCCGCTATAGCTAAAAATATAATAATAAATATCAGATTAGGCGAGGTGAGTTTACAACCTTGTTGCCAAGGCTTATCGTGATTACCAGCTTTCGAATGCCGCCTAATAATCAAACATGTTTTCAATTCTGTTTGAACGTTCCTTGTCAGATGAAGGGATGCGAAATTATTAGCTACACTAACTCAACGCACATATTTCATAGATCTATGGAAGGAGCATGAATATGATAAGCTGGTTTGGCCCTCCCTCCCATTGATCTTGGAAAGTGGTTCCGGAAGAAAGTTTGTCGTAACGAGTGATAATCGTCAGTACTTTTTTAATTATCAACAACATTTACAACTTGTAAAGCAAAGTTTATTTCAAGTTTGCTCTGTCCATTTACAAACATTCATCTCCATAGGTAATCTCTTTCTGCTAGTGCCTGTTCGGTATGCGAATTTAATCGACAATAGGAGTGCTTCACTTTTTTTTGTATTATTTTACCCCAACAGACACACACACGAGTTAGGAGTATGGTCAAAGTTTAGATAAAAAAAGAGCATTGCTTAGGTTAATTCATTCACTTGATGACAGGTCCTCAAGAAAACCCCGATGCTCTTCATTACATTGATAATGTGAAAAGGTGTGGGAAAAGCGAAAGAATTTTCATTCTTTTCCCATGACATTCTCACCAACGGTCAAGGATATTGTCGGGTTGAAATCAAAGAATGCAGTCCCTGACAACAATTGTATAGTATTATCCCAACATGTACGGATAGTCATCCTGTGGTCTGAAAGTCCTGGTTAAATGATTAAATAAAAAATATAAAAAAATAATAAAAAACGCGTTGCAAGATTTTATTTGCTCTTTTACCCCCTATTGGGACGGTGTGGATTAAGGAGGGTGATTTAAGGCGGAATGATTGTTCCGTGAAGAGAATTTCATAGAATTCCATAGCCTCGTCGTACGGATTCAGTAGAAATGGTTCTCGTTTTAATGACAGATAAAATGGATGAAAACCCGTAAACGCTTCGATAATGATTGGAATTTTATTTGCAAAGATTTATATCTTCATCAGAGAGCCGTTAAGAATCACCAAAAGAATCTAAAAAAATATTTACGCAGCACGTTAGATTTTAATTAAAAGCCAATAAATCAGTGGTAGTATCTATCATACAATACTTTGGATTGACCTTGTGTTCAATATGTGACTTTGGCGGTGGACTTATTGACCTGCTTTGAACTATTATCTGTGTTAATTGGACTATTTCAGATTTCATAGGGAACAAAGTTGAAAGTCACGAAGTTTAGATCATCCTAAATCGGTGTAAAGTTCAATTAAATCCCTTGTTTTCAACATCTACTCCCAACCTTTCACAGAATGATCTTTTGATCCAGATTTGCATATTTCACAATATAATAAAAAACAGACTCGGTTCGATGGCAAAAACAGTCTCAGGCACCTGGTTCATGCAAGTGGAAAAAGAACTAGTACTCCTAGACGTTCCTTTTACTGAATTTCCCGTCCGTTAAGTTAGCAACCTGCACGCTGACCTCTTAGAAAAGTTCGGGAAGCATTCGTTTAGTCTGCGTCCTAACCGACGAAGCAGGTAGTCCTAACGTAGGTTTGAGTCCTAAGCTAAACTCTCTACTGAGTTTATGACGATTTCATTTCCCGATATTCCATTGTGACCTTGGGCCCAAACCAGGCTCAGTAAATTTAGCCTTCTGACACTATTCAGTGATGTCTTGGGTTCTCGAAATAGCTTGGAAGTCGTGAGAGGAGCCAGTAAAGTTTTAAGAATGGTTTGTCTCTCGTTATAGACGCAAATGCTTCGTTCTATCCACCGATCCTTCACATTACAGTTCGTTGCCAACAGGATTGCCTATATCTCGGTTTGGAAGACAGACGCAAGTTTTCCAAACGCCGCAATGGTTTTGGCGCCATCCATGAAGACCCGACTACAATCCTTTTCTGCCTCAGATTCAAAAATCTAGTGCGCGTTATACCACAAGTCGGTTGAGGTATCCTTCTAGTTGTGCGAGCCTCTTAGGGTAAGTTCTTTCTCAACTGCGATGTCCCTCCGGATTAGATTCGCATACTCTGCAAGCTGGAGCATTGGTATTCATTCGCTCTACATGTCCCAGCGACATCTTAGTCGACTGATATGCAGTTTTCTGACTAGGTCGATCTCGCTCTGCGAAACAGCAGAATATTTTCCGAAGGGCTTTTCTCTCGCAACGACTGAGGATATCTTCATCCCCCCCAGGCTCTTATATAGGGTCTCCTAGTTTTATAGGACTTTACTACTCAATTGCCCTCTTAGCCCTAAGAAACAGCGATTGGCAAGAGTGATTCTTCGTCTTATTTCTGCTGGCGCCAAGGTAGACAAAATTCTTTACTACCTCGAAATTATAGCTGTCAATTGTGACACTGTGATGTTCTGTGTCCTTCTTGTTGACAGAAACCCTTGGTGTGTAACCCATTTTGGCAGCTTCAGTTTCAATACAAGCGAACGTGTGAAAGCCCGCTGAGTTCTCCTAATTATATCGATATCATCAGCGTACGCTAGTGGTTACATAAACTTTTGCAAGATTGTGCCCCCAGTGTTCTCTTGTGCGCACAGCAGCATTCTTTCAAGTTTAAAACCTTTTTCGACATCAAAGGTCTCGGTTAAGTTGTTACCGGCCTTGACGGAGCAGCGGAAGTTCTCAATTGTCATTCTACACAGACGGACGAGTCTGGCATGGATGCCGAAACTATATGAGACCTTAAAATCAATGAAAAGGTGGTGGGTATCGACTTGGACTTTTTGAGTTTTTTCAAAGATCTGCCGGAGTGTGAAAATTTACCCGACTGCGGACTTTCCTGGTCTGAAACGTGATAGAGACCAGTCTGATTGTTGTCCAAGGGTTTCAGACGTTCACACTATGGCAGATTAGATCTTGTATCCGATGTTGAGGAGACTAACTCCTCTTCTAACCAGATCTAAGAAATGAGTCATTTCCAGCAGTTTTGAATACCTTGTCCGGTAAGCCATCAGGTCCAGCTGATTTATTAGATTATAGCTTAGATATTGCTATCCTTACTTCGTTCTGGTCAGGTGGGCGGAAGTTTTGACTATCATCGTCTAAGTTGAAGCGTCTATTCTGCCTGATGGTGGCTTGTTGGGCTCCTTCATTTCTATACATTCTGTACAAAAAGTTTTCCCATATTCTCAGCACCAACTGTGACTCTATGCTGCTGTGTATGCTTACCGGCATTCTTCATCCAACCAGAGATTTCTTGGTGATGGTCGAATGATACCTAGCCCACCAGTTGCGGTGTCTCTGATAGCACGTTTGGTCTTTTACTGGATGCTAACAGTAGTTCTTCTTTTTTGTGGCGCTTGGGAAATCCGTATTCGCAGTTTGGCTGCAACAAAGAAGTGATCCGAGTCAATGTTGGCTACCCAGAACGTTCGGACTTCCAGAATACTGGAGGCATATCTTACGTCTATCTCATGATGATCAATTTGATTTAGCGCTTAGTGATCAGGAGACCGCCATGTTCTTTTGTGTATATTGATACGAGGAAACCGTGTCCTTGTTATAGTAATATTTTGTCCCGCCGCAAAGTTAATAAGCCTACGACCGTTGTCAGACGTGGTGTCGTGTAGGCTATACTTACCAACTGTCCCACCAAAGATGTCCTCCTTTCCTATCCTATCGTCTAGTACGATTTTAACGCCATACTTCGGAAATTGCTCATATGCCTTGTCAAGGAGCCCGTAGAAACATTCTTACGTAGGGACATCGGCTCATATTAGGCTAATGTTAGCGAATTTAGCCTTGATGGGGATTATGATAAGACGCTCGTTCACGTATCGGAAGCGCAAGGCTTCTTGGTTAAGACTGCCGCTTATGGTAAATCCTCATCCAAATAAGCGCTGATTCTTTTCCCTATAGCAATCACCATAGTACATATCGCAGTTTTTCATGCTCCTTGTGTCCGGCCCAGCCCATCGCACTTTGTGGATGACAGTGATATCTGAGTTACAGTAGTCAGGGACATTAGCTAATTGTTCGGCTGCACGTGGCCTATTAAGGGTCCGAACATTCCACGTTTACTAGGATCGTCAATCCGAGCCCATTGAGAAATTTTAATCTCTTCCGTATAGGTTTCTGAGCCCTATGACGGCATAGGCCAGTGTAATGTTACTGGCCGGTCATGCCCTTGCCATTTTTGCTTGCATGACCAAGGGTTCACTCATGCAGCTACCGGGGACCACCACTGGGTGTTAGGGCAAGCACTTCGCTATGAACTTGGTTGTTGCACTGCTGGACCCAAAGACACTTATTTTTAAGTGGAATATGACTTTGAGAATATAGCCCATGACATAAATAACACGAAAGGAGAGATTCATCAGCGCGTCTAGAGCAGAGCCAGGCGTGCTAGGGAAAGTCTTCATGCAGCCGAGACAGACCGTCCCTTGGAGTCTGGTAAAATCAACAGTGACATATTTTCGTGAAAGCTTATTCCGCCAGAGAAATGACGTATAGGATACAATTGGCCTTATCATAGCTGTGAAGATTCAAGGACCCTCCCCGGTGGAAAGTGCCATGTCTTGCCGAAGGCTCCTATACGCTGCCAGAAGGCCGACATCCCCTTGGATGCTTTCGAGGAAACATTTTTACTTCAAAGAAGTTTGTTATCCAGGACAACACCCAAATACGTAGCTTCATTGAAGAACCAGACCAGTCGTAGCTCGTAGAGAGGACTTTCTCATTTTTGAGAGGTTTGACTGAAAGTCCATTTCTAATGCACACCAATCGTTGGTCACGTCTAGGGCTGCCTGTGCTTTACAGCAGACAGTAGACAGCAGGCGCTAGACATAATCCAAAAGACAGTACAGCTATATCATCTATTTACGCATGAACTTAGACTTGGAAACATTTGAGAGCATTAAGCAATGAGTTGAATAGCATGCAATATACAATGGCAGTGGACAGGTTGGACACCAGTCAGCATCCGTAAATAGAGTCTTATTCACGAATATTGCTTATGATATATGTATGTTCTACATACGAGTATGTACCACCGGATTCCACTTAAGAGCTCTTTCTTCGAAATGAACAGAAGTAGTTCTTCTCGTCGGCGTTGACATTATTTCCCAAATTTTTTTCATTGAATTTAGTGAAATCTGAACTCTTGAATTTTATTGTTCCAATACACATTTACAGAAGGTCAGTAATTCTGTTTAGAGGTCTTTGATCGATGACTTCACTGGCATGACCTTCGAGTCATTTCTGCCAGTAAACTGTCTATACAAAGTTTCTAGTCTGGACAACTTTTGAGTAGATACACAGTTGCGTTGCGGAATGCGTTTCGTTTTCAATGTGTTGATACCGAGGTATTTTTTGATTTGATTTGATTTTGCGGCCCGGGTCAACCCCGGACAGATTTATTAAGCTTATTGCAAGCAAATACTCGTACATACTTAAAACTAACATTTTCACTTAAAAACTAAAGGGTGGGAGCGGTTAAAGAAAGTTAGGACGTGAGACATAGGTGGAAATAAGTATGTTCTTGAGGGAGACTTTGCTGAGATGGTAGTCGAAGAGAGGCAGAATATCGTTAACTTCACGAAGCATCCTAGACATTAGCTCCAGGTGTCCGTAATTCGTTCTGTGAAGATTGAGCCGGAAAAGTGGCACAGACCTAACATTGCGGGGATTGGTGTTAAAAGAAATAATTTGAAGCAAGGAAGGACAATCGATATTACCTACTAAAATTTGATGAATAAAGAAAATGTCGGCAACGTTTCGGTGTATAGAAAGGGGTTGTAAATTTATAAGTTGCAGCCGGTCAGTGTAAGGTGGTAAGTTTTGGTTATCATCCCAGGGAAGACCACGTAAAGCAAACCGTAAAAACCTGCGTTGAACAGCTTCTATCCGGAGGATGTGAGTTCTGTAGTAGGGTGACCAAACTTGGCTGGCATATTCAAAAAGAGGCCTAACAAAGGTTATGTAAAGGATTGGAAAACTCCTTAGACCAGCGCTTGATAAAGCCAAGGGCAGAGTTGGTTTTTTTTATTATACTATCAATGTGAGAACATAAATTGAGTTCCTTATCGCAGATAACACCTAAATCACGCAACTCATTCACTAAGGGAACAGGCAAATTAAAGATTAGATAGCAACGAGGTGAAGTAGGGAGGCGTTTACGGGTATAAGTTATAGCCTGACACTTATTGACGTTAAGTTCAAGAAAATTCTTCTGACACCAAGTACAAAACCTGTCTAGATCTTGCTGCAGAAGTAGGCTGTCTGAGGAAGATGATATATATCTAAATATTTTCATATCATCTGCGTAAACGGATATGTTTGAATTTTTAATGATACAAGCAACATCATTAATGGTCAGAATTAATAATAAGGGACCAAGGTGGCTGCCTTGAGGGACACCAGAGGAGGCTTTAATTTTGTCAGAAACCATGGACCTAAATAGAACATAGTAAAGTCGTTCACTGAAATAGGATTGAACCCAAGTTATAAAATTTATCTGGAAACCAAGAGCCTTTAATTTTAGAAGGATTATATCATGAGAAATTCTATCAAAGGCTTTGCTGAAATCGGTGGCAATCACATCAACTTCATTTCCAGATTCCAGTGCACATAAAGTGCTTGATACGAATTCCGTTAAGTTGGTGGTCGTAGATCTGCCTTTGAAAAATCCGTGCTGGTTTAGGGAAACAATAGATTTACAATGGAAAAGCATTATGTCATAGATAATGCTCTCAAAAAGCTAAGATATGCAGGACAACTTAGCAATTGGTCGATAGTTGGAAATATCGTCTTTTCTACCTTTTTTATGTAGGGGAATAATAAACGATCTTTTCCAGGTTGAGGGAAATAATCCCTGGGTGATAGAAAGCTGAAAGAGAGCTGTAAGAGGTTGGGCTAGAGGCATTTGACATTTCTTTAAAAATATAGGGGGAAGACCATCAGGGCCAGCAGAATAATCATCTTTGAGTTTTATTATTTTATCTCTAACTTGCTCTAAAGTTATAGACACCGATTCCAAAGTTGTTTGTGGGCAGCTGTTTAAGTAGGAAAAGTAAGAATGGTCTGGCTCTTGGGAATGGATGGCGAACGCTTGGCCAAAAAAGATTGCGAAGAGATTTGCAATAATTTGGGGATCGCCCGAGTACCTATCAAGAAAATTTAGAGATGATGGATCCGATTTGCTTTTAGTTTTGATGAACTTAAAGAATCTTTTGGGGTCGGAAATGCGTGTGTGGTCCATTCGGCTTAAATAGATGTTATAGAGAGTTTGAGAAGTATTGTGCTATCCATCGTTTGTTGTACTGTCTCGTCTATTTTACGTGAGTCTGTCAATCTCCTCCTTTGACAGATTTCTGTTGGACGGTTGTTGGACGGTGGTTGGAGCGAATTCGAGGAGATTGCTATTGTCAACCTTCTGGAGAAATTTGTCCAACTGTGTTTCACACAACAACAAATTGAACGAACAATTGTTTTTAAATCACTTAATTTAACTGACCCATTTTCAAAGAAGACAATTTAAAAAGTGTCACTGTAGTGCTTATAGTTTTTAAATATTTTTTTCACTTCGACACATTTTAGTTCACTCCTAACAAGTTCATTTTTAAGATGAATTGCTTCTATGCCTTCTAAACCATATAGAACCACTTTAAAAGCTTTCGCGGTCTTAAGGTCATGCGAGAAGAACTGACAATTGTCTGAGTTAAGTTTTTTAAGAAGAGCGTTAAATGATTCTACAGACTCACATACTATTTTTATGCCGATTGACAATTTCTTAATAGAATAATCGGATATTTTAAGGTTTTTCATTAGGAGATGAACAAATTCAGGAGGCTTTTGTAACAATTTAATGGGCGGCACATAAACTTTCTTTCCAACAGCTGACATGATTTCATCCATTTCAACACTATTGTCAGTGTTCGGATGACATTGGAGAGGAAACCAGGGATTATTACGAAAACCACTTGAACTGGACATGGCTGTACGTATTTTTTTATCCGAGGACAATTGGCTGCGCTCGGATTCAGGGGATCGATTGCGTTTACGAATGGTAATTGCGTTTTATAAGGGACTTGCGAAAGTAAACGCACGAGGGTTAACCCACGTTGTGCACAGTCGAAAGCGCGCGTCAAATTTAAAACAAAAGTGGTTTAATAGGAACTGCATGAGAGCCAGGGACGCTTCTTTTACATATCCAAGATTACTGCGTTCAAACAATTCCACCTCTTTTAAAGTTCTCTACGCTTTGGCGAATAAGTATTTTAACTAGATATGGCTTTCGAAAAAATAAGTATACGATCAGCAAAATGTAGATATAATTAGTAGATCGAATTCATCAGCAAAGTTCTGGAAGGCCGTGAAGGTTGAAATCGGAAAGAAAAACGTTATCGCTCCAGGCAAGCAAATATGCTCAAAGACCAGTTTACTTAGCTCCTAAACACGACGAGGAAAATGGACGTATCAGGGTGAGCCAATTGAAATTGTGCGCTAGGTGGTGTTTTGATTACGTCAAACCTGAACATGAGGAGGCACTGAACATCAAAATTAGCAAAAGCAAAGCGTGCTGTCGGTGCTGTTTGGGGAAGTTGCATCAACAATAAAAATATATCCCACAGCGCGAGCTGAAAATATCCCGCGCAACTGCATCTTCCATAGTCCTTAATGGAGCACAAATATGGGGATATCGACCATTCCAAGAGGTAGAAAAGTTTCTTCGTTATTTTATAAGGATCCCCAGATTGCCGAGCATCTCCCCTATTTACATGCTCCATTTGGAGACAGGTATTGCCCCCCCTGTTTTCGGACACTCTCAAACTACACTTAGATTATGAGGTACGAGTTATGGCAATAAACGAAGACAGGCTAACCAAAATAGTTCTATCGCACATTCTATTGACAAAGGGAGCTTGCGTACAAGTGTGGGAAGTCTGTCATCTGAATGCGAATACAATCTATCTGTTACCCCCAACGAGCAGTTAGTGTCTCTGAAGAATAAGTTTAGGTCCCTAAACCGGTCAAAGGTTATATAATAAATTTCTAAGCGAAGCGCTTATTATTATAGCAGACTGAGCCCCTATCTACGGGACAAAACATAAATCTTAGATCGCATATCCACTGGGGAGAACTCTAAACCTTTAATTATATAACACATATCGCCCAGATCTTCCTATACTGTGCACAATATGCAACCGGAAAGAACGAGGCAATATAGCCCATTTTAACAGAGTTCCATTTCAATATCGTACGCTCGATCTGGATGAAGCGATAAGCATACTCAACGGCAGTAGAGGTTGGGACGCATTATATAGATATACAACGATTGCCCTACGTTATCAAAACTGCATAATTGGTGAAAATTTTTAAATTTGAATTTTTTTTTCTTTTTGAAATTTGTAAATTATAAAATTTGTAAACGTATTTATGCATTTTATGAAATAAATAGTCTAATTAACTAGCTAACACTCAAGTGGGTATGAATACACTTAAAATGCGTTAGCATGTGTAAAGCTTTTTCAGAAAATGGAATAGAGAAAGAAGAAGAAAGACAGCATGTCAGGTTCAGCTATTTTGTTTCGTAGTAATGCGGAAAGTGTGCATGCTTTCGTTCATAAAATCAAGTAGTTAGTCTATGAAAAAGAAATGCTTTGAATGAAGGTTCTCGCTTCTCGATATGGAAATCCACCTTCCACCTTAAGTTTTTCACTGCAGGAACCCTTCGAGATCGCACAGTCTGGTGGTGTTAAGACCGGGTTGACATCCGACATTTTGAATCTATCCAAAATTCGATCCACGTAACTCCTTTGTGAAAGAAATATTGTCCCGCACGAGACACTTTAACCTCGAAGACTCCTTTCAGATATGAAATCAGCTTGTTAACTTTTTCTTCATTCTCTCCCACTATCAGTCCATCGTCAACGTAGATAACTACAAGGATACGCTTTCCAACAAATACGCAGGGGTCGGCTTTTGAAGGCACCAATTTAAATGAGCGTAGAAATTCAGTGAACTTGATATTCCAGCATCTGGACGCCTGTTTAAGTCCATATAGGCTTTTCTTCAGCAGGCAGACCCTTCCGCTTCCATCATTCAATCTTTTTGGTTGGTGCATGTACTCGTATATAGCTTCGTGTAACTCTCCACTTAGAAAAGCTGTCTTGATGTCGATTTGCTTAATTGTCATTTTTCTCTGCGCTGCGACTGCAAGTATGGCACTTATGGATTTAAAGCGCGCAACTGGACTAGAGATCTCATCATAGTCAATTCCAGCTTCTTGCGTAAGCCCTCTTACCTCAAGTCTTGCTTTATATCTGTTGGGTTCATTGCTGATAGCATCCTTGATTTTAAATACCCATCTACTTTCTATGATTTTTCTCGTCGTTGGTGGTTCCATAAGTTCCCAAGTATCGTTCTTGCGTAATGCCTCAATTTCCTGTAGCATCGCAGCTTGCCACTTCGCGGCATCTGCTGACTTTGGTATGTCTTCAAATGTCGTTGGTACATACCTGTCTACCACAAAAGCTCAGATTTCCAGCAAAGCCATCATTGAATCTGCCCGTTCCCGTCTCGCACTTATTAACCGTTGCTTAATATACTCAAACGGGCAATGACCTTGAACAAGATTCCTGCTTGATTGTTAATGTAATCTCTTGATTATGGTTTCTTGTTACTGCCGTTGTGCTCCCTTTTATGATAGGGCAGTCCTCATCGTCAGATAGCCAGCTTTCTTTCTTAACCTCTTCGGGTTCATCCAGCAGATTGTCCTCGGATTTATTTTCAAACGTTACCGTAACTTCTCCGCTTTCGCCTGGAATTAACATTTTCCTAAAAATAATACCACGGCATACATCAACCTTATTTGTTTGTTCCCTTTGTATTTTCAGAATATCTCACACAGATTCGTGGCCGTAATTTTGCATCCCACTTTTGCATAGAGCCGCAAAGATCTGCATGTACAATCTCACCGACACACTTGGCTTTGCTGTCACTCATTTTAAAAGACAAACGATGAGATTTCCCTAGGGCACACGCATCACAAAAGAATTGTTCTTCATCACCATATTTGATATTACTATCCCTTAAGAAAACTCCGAACGTAGCTCAGGTTTTTGTGGCCCAAACGTTCATGCCACAGTTTGATAGACTCTACCCTCATATTTACATTCGCAGATCCCGGTTCCTCAACTCTGAACAGCATTTTAAACAACGAACCCTCACGAACTCCCACTGCCATAGTACATCGATCTTGCAGCAGCTCACATTTGTTACTGTCGGACACCAGGCGAAGGTTTTTGTCAAGCGAATGTGAATGTCCGGAACAAACAAAACATTTGTGAGAAGCTGTGGTATCCATCGCTGATTATTATAGGCTTTGATGTTAATATTTCCACAGTCAGTTGCACTAATAGTCTTTCCATTACCAATGCGAATATATTATGGGTAATCGAATGCCTTGTACCCAACAATCCAATCACGTCTGAAGGTCATGTGGTCACTGGCTCCTGAGTTCAGAAACAACTCTTCACAATCTGTATCGCTGTTCGCAATTACAGTACATATTGTGATAACCACTTAGATGTGAGCAGCGACATCTAGATTCAAAGAATCTGAAGATTTCGATACTGGATTAACAAAGTCTCGACTGGAGAGTGGAATCGAATTTTCTAGCAAATTAGAAATTGTATGGGACGCTGGATGGCGAGGATTGTTCTCGAAGTATGTCATTCGAGTATAAATACCAGCATCCCAAAGGTATGCAAATCAGTTCCAAAGTGTAATTTGAAGTGTTAATTAGGAGAAGTGATTAAGTGGTTTAAGTAAAAGATAAGAAAAGTATAAGTGGTTGAGAAATTGGATTGTACTGAGAGAAAGAATTAAATAGTGAATTGTAACTGTACTGAATAAAGGGATTTGTATTGAAAAGAATAAGTTCTATTAATTGTACCCACACAAACATTTTACATTGGTGTCAGAAGTGGGATAGGACTTATTGTGTATAAAAAAAAACAAAAAAAAAACAGTGATTTCTGACTATTTGAAAAAGCTAGAATGGGTCGAAAACTATTGCAGTTGACCCTCGTCCAACTCAAATCCGAGTTGAACAAGAGAAGCCTCAGCGACAGTGGAGGAAAAAGTGAACTGGTGCTCCGACTTCAGGAGGATTTGAACAACGAGGGACATGATCCTGATGCATACTCCTTTGATGTTGACGAGAATGAACAGACAAGTACCGGCAATGACATGGCTGCGATGATGCAACTCCTCTTGTTAAAAATGGACGAACAGAAGAACAGTCTGGAACAAAAAATGGACGAACAAAAGAAAATTCTGGAAGAACAAAAGAATAGTCTCTAGCAAAAGCTGGATGAACAAAAGAATAGTCTCGAACAAAAGTTGGATGAACAAAAGAAAAATCTAGACGAGCAGAAGAGCAGCATTGAACAACAATTCGACGAACAAAAGAATAGTCTAGAACAAAAACTGGAAGAACAAAATAACACTCTCCAGCAAAAATTCGAAGAAATCGATGACAAATTTGAAAGAATAGAGAAGAACGTTGATGACAAATTTGATAGAATAGAGAAGAATGTTGGCGAAAAATTCGAAGAAATGGACAGCAAAGTTCAGCAACTGGCAAAAGAGCTCGACACAGTGCGAAAACAGAAACTGCGAGAATGTTCTTTAAGCGGTCCAAGGAGAAAAGATTTGAAGCCTCCCTCATTCGATGGCCAGACCTCATGGTCTACTTATAAGAAGCAGTTTGAAATGGCTGCCTGTGCAAACCACTGGGACAATAAAGAGAAGTGCTTTGCCCTAGCGATGGCCTTACGTGGTCCTGCGGCAGAATTGTTACAAACAATCGATATCGAAAAGAATAGAGACTATATGGTTTTAGTGCAGGCTATCGAGAAACGGTTTGGGGATAGCCACATGCGGGAAGTTTACAAGGTTCAATTGCAAAGCCGTATGCAGCAACGAGGAGAAACACTGCAACAGCTCCAAGCAGACGTGAGTAGACTGGCACATTTGTCATATCCCACCGCAGGACAAGAAATAATCGACGAAATGGCAAAGGACGCATTCATCAGGGGAATTGCAGATTTGAAGCTACAATCAGCAGTAAGGATGGCCGGGAAAAGAACCCTTGCTGAAGCACTTGCCTTCGCTCTGGCTATGGAAGCATCCAATCAGGCTTCCAAAGGAATGCATTTCGTCAGGGAAATAGTATCTGGTGAATGCTCCTGCTCAAGACCAACTACCATGCAACGAAATATCCCGCGGGAGAGACGAAGGATGCACTGCTGGAACTGAGATAAAGTAGGACATTTACAAGGGCATTGTAAAGAACCGGTACGACGAGAAGGCTGCCTGCACTGGGTTTACAGGCAAATAGAAAGAAAAACTGGCCGAAACGGCTACCAAGAAACCGGTCAAATTTCCAGAAGCCATCAGTTAGGAAATGCTTACTTCGCGGGGCAGAAGTCTGTAGCAGGAATCGACTCCAGGGTAATTATCCCAGTCTCACAGGTAAAACAATGCAATGAAAGCCTCCCAGCAGAAGTAGTCAGTGGTATAGAAGCGAAAGAACAGGCAACTATCCAAAC
This sequence comes from Volucella bombylans, assembly GCA_949129095.1. Taxonomy (NCBI): domain Eukaryota; kingdom Metazoa; phylum Arthropoda; class Insecta; order Diptera; family Syrphidae; genus Volucella; species Volucella bombylans. The sequence continues at coordinate 119,633,879 of OX422142.1, read as the reverse complement.
GATCAGGACTGAGCCAATAGAGGGTTGGAGTATAGACGAAATCCGTTCCTCCCAACAGGCAGACAATGACATCGAACCAATATTGGCCTGGAAAGAACACGAGGAAAGACCAAGCTGGCAGCAGATATCAGATCGGAGCCAAACTCTGAAGGCATACTGGGCACAGTGGGACTCGCTTTTTGTGCAAGATGGATTGCTTAAGAGAAAATGGGAAAGCGCAGATGGGACAACATCTCGTATGCAGCTAATTGTGCCACGGTCCAGAGTCAACCAAGTACTCCATGAAATACATGACGGAATCTCAGGAGGCCATTTGGGAATAAACAAGACGTTGGAAAAGGTAAGGGAACGTTTCTATTGGCTAAGCGCTAAACAAGATGTCGAGAATTGGTGCAAAAAGTGCATAAGATGTGCGGCTACCAAGGGTCCAAAAGTAAAGCCACATGGACAAATGCAACAATACAATGTCGGAGCACCTTTCGAACGAATAGCCATCGACATCGCTGGGCCGTTTCCCGAAACCTTTAATGGAAACCGATATACTCTCGTAGTCATGGATTACTTCAGTAAGTGGCCGGAAGTGTTTGCCATCCCAAATCAAGAGGCTAAGACCGTAGCCGAACAGATAGTCAACAACTGGGTGAGCAGATTTGGGGTCCCAATGGAGCTGCACTCTGATCAAGGGCGAAACTTTGAATCAAAAGTCTTCCAGGAAATATGCCAATATTTGGGAATAAGAAAGACAAGGACAACGCCACTACACCCTCAATCTGATGGAATGGTCGAGCGATTCAATCGGACCTTGAGTGAGCATCTATCTAAGGTTGTCAGCAACTGCCAGCGGGATTGGGATCGACACATACCCCTCTTCTTAATGGCCTACCGAAACGCGGTCCATAGCTCAACAGGGCACACACCATCCGAGATCTTATTTGGTCAAACAATTCGGTTGCCAAGTGAAGCAAAATTCGGATCCCCACCGACGGAGCCCAAAGAGGTGAACGAGTACGTGAATGACTTACGCAGCAGGATTCGTAAATTGCATGAAGACATCAGAGAAAAGATGAAGCTAGCAAGCAGCCGCATGAAAACTAGGTACGATATCAAGGCGAAATCTTCCGGTTTCAACGAAGGAGATCTGGTTTGGCTGTATAATCCTCAGCGTAAGAAAGACAAATTACCAAAATTGCAACGCCTTTTGCTCGTAGATGGACTACAATTTTATCCACATTGCACTTGATGTTGTGCAGTTCATAATATTGTAAAATGTTTGTGTGGATACAAATAATAGAACTTATTCTTTTCAATACAAATCCCTTTATTCAGTACAGTTACAATTCACTATTTAATTCTTTCTCTCATTTCAATTCAATTTCTCAACCACTTATACTTTTCTTATCTTTTACTTAAACCACTTAATCACTTCTCCTAATTAACACTTCAAATTACACTTTAGAACTGATTTACATACCTTAGGGATGCTGGTATTTATACTTGAATGACATACTTCGAGAACAATCCTCGCCATCCAGCGTCCCATACAATTTCCAATTTGCTAGAAAATTCGATTCCACTCTCCAGTCGAGACTTTGTTATTCCAGTATCAACATTTTCTGCTCTGTGAATCTAGATGTCGCTGCTCACATTTAAGTGGTTATCACAATATGAACCAGTGGTTGAGGGCCAACACTCATTACAATAATCTTCTGTGTCTTTTTGTCTTTTCTGTTCCATGCAACCACCTTGGAGTTATCGGACCCAGTGGCCTCAGGCTTCAGAGACTCAACACTCACAACCCTGTAAAGTTCACTTGCACTTAGCATAACCCTTACCTGGAATTGCCAGACTCCCCACTGATCTGTACAATCGAGCTTTTCGATCTTAAATAGTTCACCATCCATTTTGAAACAGCGACAGATAACCAGTCGGCAAAAAACAAAACAACCCGCAAAATTGGCAAAGAAAATCGAGCACAAAACAGCAGCCAGTGAAACACCAGCAATATACCCATATATTTCCAAAATAATCCAAAATAATCACTTAATTTATTTGCAAAAGAACTAATTTAACTTTTCTTTTATCCGCAAAAAAAAAAAATCAAACTGTACTACCTATTATTTTATACTCGTATTTTACTTTTACAGTGAACTTGGGTCTGGGCCTATAACCTATGAAAAAGAATCGCTTTGAATGAAGGTTGAATAACGAATGAAAAAAATATTTATTTAAGTTTGACAGTTCCGTTGGTTAGTCTTAAAAATAAGTGTTAAAAGTACTAAGTGCAGTTATTCACAGACTTAATCATATAATGCTGATGAATATAATATTTCACAAAGTCCTTTTTCAGACATTTCGCCGTTTGGTTTCACTAACGCATATTATATCGATTTCACTTTGCCGTAATACGTTTTCTACTTCAAAACTTTTGGCCGGCATTGTCCCGATATTCCGGCTTGTGATACAAAATTAATTGCTTGAGAACATCATATCGGTCGCCCCGGTAACAATCGATACAAATACATATGTATTTCTTTTCGCGTAGCGGTCACCCCTCCGCTGAGCTAAAGAAGTGCCCGCCAGGATAGAGAATTTTATATGCTCACTCCCATTATGTCGTACTTTCATACTATTGCCTCTTTATCGAACTTTTCTATTGTCTCACTGGTAATTCCCCGTTTACGCATACTGACTTCGGATAGTTGTATTAGATGTTGATGCCCGTCAGGCTCATCTTATGTGTTAATGTGTCTAAGTAACATTTTTCCCGATTTGATCGACTTTTACGTCAATTAAGGGAACGAACGGCGACAGTGTTCTGTAAGCCGTGATTCTTCCTAATGACATTTTTTTCCTTATAACCATAAAATAGTTTCTGTAGTTGTTTTATTGTTAATAAAATTTGATTTATCAATGATTACCCCTTTTAGATGGATGGCCTTCACCTCAGCATCACTAAAATATGCGCATTTATGTATAGATGTAATTATGTCAGCGGTCTCCACACAAATTGATGTCATCATTAGCTGTAGATACACGCCCTCTAGGTCATCAAATCTGCATTAGAAATCGTTTTGCTTCCAATTCGATTATGCGGAACAGGTTGAAGAAAAAAAAAAGGAAAATAACCCTCAACCACAATAACAACTACTACCGACAAAAGCCCGGACACAATTTTGTCATTTTTCCCCCTCTCACGCCATGTGCTTATACTCGTATTTTGTGTGCCTTTAAAATGACGCAAGAATTCTCATCTTTATGGTTATTTTATTTTTGCGGACACACAGCAGATAAAAGTGGAGAACTCAAGGATAACTATCAGAATCGATACTGCGATTGAAATCCCCAATACACAATTGAATTCGCTCCTTGAACTCTGAGGTAAAAAAATCTTAAAGCAATGTCTTTGGGCAGACATGGGGATACTGCTTTTTTTTTTTTTAACTCTGACAAATGAAACTGTCGCGGTTAGTTTTTGTATCTGTTTTCTTACACTCCAAGGTTGCTGATTATGTTTGTTGTAATGAAATTCAAAGAACAAGCCTTATAACTTTGCGTCTTTTTACACAAGATGGCACCACGTTATAATCCGCTGTTCTTTTGCAACGCTTGCATTAAAGTAATCGTTATTTCTTCTTTTGCAGGCAATGGGTTAATAGATGAAGCAGAGTTCCTTCAATGGGTTGGTCGAATTCAAGCCCTACGGGAAGAAACAGAGGAGAGTACGAGTAAAACAGATGAAATGGATGATGTCACAGAAGACCTCATAGCTGCATTTAGGTAAGTTTGAAGTTGAGCTTGACGTTTAATTCTTGGTGGAGAGGATCCTTAGGACATTACTATTCTGCATGTTGTTTGGATACGCCTGCTCGTGCACACAATCATATTTTTTTGAAGGCAATTTATAATCTCTACGCGTCCGCGTAAGTAAGTAATTGTGCGGACTTAGACAAGATAAGACCTCCTCCTTTGTTGTCCAATTCTTTCTAGGGCGACGTTAAAAAAAAGTCACATGACAGCGCGTCGCCTTGTCTAAAACGTTTCTTGACATTTTCGGTCTTTGGTAATTAATTACCGACCTTGATGGAACAGCGAGCACTGTCCATAATCACTCTGCACAATATGACGGGTTTGGCAGGGTTGTTAAAACTAGACATGGGGTTGTATAGCTCGTCGCTATCCACGCTGTCATATGCGGCTTTCAAATCAACAAATAGTCAATGAATTTTGATCCGAATTCTGAATGTGAATATTTGATCGATGGTGGACTTTTCTTTCCACTGGTATAGATAGATTGCTATGAATGGTTTCGGACACACTCCTCTGTAGTAGAAGCAGCCAAGCAGGTCTTCTTCGTTCTTGTGAATCGGACAAACGATGCTGAGATTCCATTCTTCAGGGATGCTTTCCTCTGACCACACTTTATAGATGAGTTAGCGCATGTTTCCAACTTGGCCATCTTTACCTGATTTAAACAGTCCAGTAAGTAGTCCATCTGCGCCAAAAGCTTTATTAGACTTAAGTTCCTATATTGCTACCTTTACTTCGTCGAGATCAGGGGACGACAGTTTGCAGAACTCTTTCCATATTCTCATTCTGCGATTCTTCTACTAGTTGCCCTTGTTTATCTCTGCAAGCTTCTATACTTTAGCCTTGTAGCCCTGGCATGTTAGTTTTATTCTCTGATAAAACCATATTCCTGTAATAACATCTCTTCATTTCCTCGATCACGCGCTTCTCGTGTTTTTTCTTTTTCTTTTTGCCGTAGAGCTCACGTTACATTACGTCCCGGAGCAAAATCAATAAGCCTATTCCCGTTTCTGGAGCTGATATCGTGGAGGTTTTACTTTCCAACTATCTTGCCAAGATGCCTAGCTTTGCAACAAAATCGCCAAAGACGATTTCAACGTTATATTAAGGGCGCTGCTCTTAGGTTCTGCTCTTAGGGTAGTGGGCGTGAATGGGGTCTATATTGGTAAATTTACGCTTTATGCAAATCGTCGTCAGGCGTTGGCTTATATGTCTGAAGCTAAAAACTTTTTCCCTAAGTCTTCCTCTGACTGCAAATCTGCATCGCAGTTTTTAATCCTCTTTCCGTCAGGTTCATCTCGTCGCGGTTATATAGCGGTTATGTCTGCTTTGTATCAGTCGAAGATCTCTGTTAGTTATTCGGCTACACGCTGTCTGTTAAGGGTACGAACATTCCAAGTGCGGATTCGAAGATCGTTGCCTTTCAATCGTTCGTCAGAGTCCATTTGCTGGGTCTCCACATTTTTTTTTATCTCTTCCGTATAGGGTTGTGCGTCCTATTTTAGCCTTCATGCGTAAGGATTTAGTCATGTACTCGTGCTGTTACCGGGAAGTAGAGCAAGCATAACGCTACATGGACGTAGCGAATCTAGGACGCGTAGATTCCCGATCAAAAGCGGCGTCCCCTATATGTTAAGTTCATCATCGCCCAGATATTCAACTTCTTGGAGAATAGCCTGGATCTTCAAATCGATATCCTACATCTCTTTATTGATCTATGACAGTATTTATAAAGGAGGACTACATAGACTAATGTCAAGTAATGACAATGGATGATGGAATTTAGGACCATTCTTTTGAGTATTTGGGCTCCTTCTCGCCAATAACGCTCCAATGCCTGAATAGTGTGCGTTTTATCAGCATACACCTCAAGAAGTAATCTTCTTCAAATTGCATGACCTCGGTAGCAAATTCACTTGTCCATTTCACGATATACACAATATTGTTGTTGAATAGAGTCCTCAGAAAGTTAATCGTTTTATGGGCAGTATGAAATGAAGCGCCATCCTGCTGGAACTACTTATCACCCGGATCAATGGCGTCCATATTTTTGAAGAAATAATTACTGATCATTGTCCATTAAATTTGACCATTGAGCGTCTCCGCCCTCATTTACCAAAACAATTGTGGAGAGATGATGCCACCAGGTTGAAGACTACACTAAATAGTGATCTTTTGTGGGTGTAATTGAGCCTCAGTTTGCCTTTCCGTCATGTGTATGTGGTACGAAATTTATCCATAATACAACGAATATCGAGCTCATTTGTTTGATTACATCACCACATTTTCTACACGTTTCGCGCATTGAGCATCGATTTTCAAAATAAGCTTTAATGATGCGGAAGCTTTCTTCTACTGTAAGTCGATTCATCATGATTTGTTAACCAATATTGAACATAAATGTCAAAGAACTGTCAAATGACGACACGTTATCACTTTTGGAAAATCTATCAGTAAAAAAAAAGAACGCCCTTAATACTCTGTCGACGAGAAAAGACACCTAACTCTAACGTGCCGTTGGAGCCGTTATAGGAACCGGAGCGACAAACCATAACATTAAGGTGAGAAAAGAATGTCTTCCTAGGCTTCACTGTAAATTCAAACAACGACACAACCGTAAAGATCAAGCGAACTCTTGCCATTTCTTTGGACTAAGATATGTTACGTGCATATGGCCTTTCCAGGCCAGAATGCCTTAAAAATCCGTACGGATGAGATAACTTGGAGAAGATAACAAGAGGAAAGGGACCTCAATCAAGTTGATGTGAACAACAGGAGCCGATTAGCCCCACTTAGAAGCCCTTCAGACTGTTGTTATTTCAAGCCGTTTCCAGAGACAGCAGGGTATGTAAGAAATGCAAAACCAAACCACAGGCTACATATGAATGTGCTCCTCAAACTTTGAGAAGAAATTGAGGCATAGATTTCTTCGTCCATTATCATATTAGATCTTTTTGAAATTCGTAACAAGCCAAGGGGCATCGGCTATCGCCATACAGAAGAGAAATCGAAAATTTATCACTTTTTCCTTCGATTGCTTACGAAGCTTACTGCTTGCATGAAAATGCAATTTGCCCTCTATCAACAAATAGAATTAAAAAGAATACAAGTGCGCTGCTTATCACCGATTTGCACCCAATAACTGTGAAGAAGCTATACACTTTTCTAATTGCTTCTATTTTGCAGTCCATTTATTATCTCGTTTAGCAATTCAGCGCGAAAAAAATATATAAAAGTTAATTTGCAAAAGTAACCTGTTAATTTGCATTCCTGACATACTCATAATTATCCATCGTTTCTTTCGACAACTCACAATGTTTACATTTTTCTACATTTTCCTCCTTAACCCCCGCCAAATGGAAGAGAAACTGATTCATTATCCCTTAATTAGTTTATTCCACCCCAAAAGGAAAAACAAAAATGTAGAAATCCTGTGAAAATAGAAAAATTGCCTTTAAACATAATTGATGAAGACAGGCGCAACAAGGATTCACATAACTTCCCTACACCTGACCACTTCTATTACCTATCTAAACAATCATGCTCGAAGGACCAAGTTAATCCCTCGGCAACACATTCTCACTTTACATGCTTCATGGTACATACTCGTATATTTCAACTCATACAAATGTATACATACATACATATTTGTTTCTGTATCTTTAGCTCTATTTGTGTTTTGTTTTATTCAACAGGGTATTTGACCGGGATGGCAACGGTTTCATTACACAAGACGAACTCCAGACCGCCATGGAAATGATTGGTGAGTCCTTGACTGAAACCCAATTATCACAACTGCTGGCCATTGCCGACTTGGACAAGGATGGAAAAATCAATTACGAAGGTAAATACACACAAACACACCCAATATGAATACATATGCCATACCCAAATAATTTCCAGGTGCAAAAGTTTCGAACTTTGACTTTGTATTCATGTGTGGATACGAATTCCAAATATGAGATATTCCATTCTTAGTCAGATCGTAGCTAACGTATTTATGTACATTGGCGTTTATTAGTTCCTTTCGACGGGCCTACCTGTATGTCCACACAGGCATACCGTAGGGGAATACTCGTAGTCTCAATCGGTGATTGTCTCTCGAGGATACGCATAAGGAATGCCAAATTGCCGAAATTACCGTCGAAGGACTAGTGTAGGTTATGGGTTAGGCCTTCATTTGGTCAGGATAATTAAAATAACCTGTTGCTGGTGGTTATTGTCGGTATTCTTTTCGTATCCTTTTTTTTTTTTGTTTTATAATTATGTGTGCAACAAGCGCTTCTAATATTGCAAAAGTCTTTCATAATTACGCCCCAAAATTTAACTGGCACTCAAAATGTCCATAGACGACAACATCGCACGCGGTGTAATTTTCCAGTAAAAAGTTTTGACTAACTTTTCGTTTATTGCTGCTGGTTTGAAGTTTAATTGAATTAATTCAACGAAGCAAAGAGTGTTTTTTTTTTGTTTGCAGATTTATGCTGAAAATACGAAATTAAATTTTGATTTTATTTTGTTATTTTATCCTGCCGTAGGAACTTGGAAAAGTTCGTGTCCTTTTACTTCAAACTTTGATTAAATTAAAATTACAAGTAAAAAGGCATGTCAGTTAAATTTGAAATTAAGCTCACCCTGAAATAATTAATTTTAATTTTAATTTAATTTTTTAATTTTGGTGGGGGCGAGTGCCCCCATTTATTCGGCTTAATACAAGCTATAACTTAAAAAATAAACTTAAACTAAAACTTAAAACTAAGGTTGGTTGGAGTGGTGAAGGAGAACAGATTTGAGGTAGGAAGTGGTGCGGTGAAAGTCAAAGACAAGCTATAACTTAAAAAATAAACTTAAACTAAAACTTAAAACTAGTGGAGTGGTGAAGGAGAACAGATTTGAGGTAGGAAGTAGTGCGGTGAAAGTTAAAGACGGTAGGGTTTGAGTTGATTTGACGTAGCATACGGGAGATTGGTTCGTTCGCGCCATAGGAGGTGTGGTGGGTTGTGTAACGTAATTTATTATACCACCCTATCCGTAAACTGGGCGAGTATAATAACAGGGTGTGCTTAGTTTTTACGCACTTAACCCAGAGTCCTTTAATTGCATTTAAAGCAAATAAAACGATCGAAAAGGGACACTCTACTATAAGCCCTCCAAAATGTACCCTAAAAGGACCCTCCCTACTACTTCTTCTTCACCTTTATGACCTCCAAGCACAGGCAACTCGAAAGGCCAGTCCGGGCAAAGAGTAGAAGGGGGTTAGGCCAATTCGCAGCGGCAGGCATGCTAGTCTAAGCTCCGTCCTAAGCTCGTCGGAATGGGGGGGATCTTGCTGCTAATAGTAGCCAACCGCGGTTACATAATTTTTCATGCCTGGCTCCAGATGTCATTTGAGCGAAATTTAAAAGAATTAGGAACCCGATTTTGTCCTTATGTGTCTCCGACCTAAATGGTTTCTATATCTAAGTGAAAACCTAAAATACTTCCCATACCCTAGCGCAGAAGAAAGAGAGAAAAGAACCAGCTGATATGCTCTATTACGGAATTAACCCTCCCCTTAGTATCTAGCATAGAACGCTAGGACACTCCTTGGTAGTTGTTTGATCCGTCGGTTTATATGTCAACTACCCCTTTTTTATAATATCCTGTATCCTTACAACATGTTGCTCGATCGCCGGCCAAATGATCCTTTCGCGCCCCTACTATCTATACTTTTAGCTGCACATTACAGATAACAAGCTATGTTACACAAAATAAAAGGTTAGCGACTGCCTTCCCTGGAAACTTTCCCGCAAGAACATCCCTCATTCTGAGGTCCGGTATAACAGTTACAGAACTAATCGAAATGGAAAAAAGCATAAAAAATAAATAAAATGTATGGTCGTACTTAGACAAGTATGTATTCAATAAGGTAATATACAGTTTTTTGATATAATATGAATGGAGGGGATAACAATAGACGAGTCAAGGCCCCTGAAATTAATATAATCCTAAGCTATGACATCATAAAGTAAATAAATTTAGAAAGAGGTAATATAAAAAAAGGTAATTTAACAAAATGAGTTCATGTTATACTATCATAGATACATGTCAATATATAATATGTAAGATTCGAACAAAAATTAGTGTTTAAAATACATACTCGTACTATGCAAAAACTACATAAGTATAAAAATTGTGTTTTCAGTTCATACAGTTCTACGTTAAGATTTTTGTTACTTTAATGATATTTAAAAAAAAAATTATATCAAAATAAAAGAAAAAAAAAGGGTTAACAAACTCACCGATAATATTTGATAAATACTCTTCAGGAGGGTAGTGCACTGCCATCGCTGGAAATGATGATCTTGGTGTTTTCCTTTCTTTTTATTAAGATATTTTATTAAGGTTGAATACTAATGAAATTTCAAATAAACACAGGTGAAGTAAAATATTTTTTTTTTTTAAATACACTTTTATATATAATACAACCTCTGGAGCCTTGCTAGGATGAAATGGAGGAGGAATGGAAACAGGGTAGGAGCGTTTGGACTGCTTCTGCTGATCCTTGCAACTTGTCTTTCTGGTTCTCAATCAAAAAATATGGTCACCCTCTTTTTCCGCGGGGTTTTAGGGCACTTGTCGATAGCTGATAATTATTTTCCTTTGCAAATTGGCTTTGCTATTTTCCTGATTAGCATTGGAATAGTGATGTGATTTTATGCATTCACACTTTCGCACAACCGCCGTCTTGAGTTTTTATTTCTTTTTTATTAGTATTGTTAGCATTATATCTTTCAATCTCTCGTTGTTTCGCGTGGCGTGATAGGTATTTAGTATATGAATTAATTTTGTTTGTTTTGTCGATATATGTATGTTCACTTGTTTGAATTTGTTTCTTTTTTTTGTTCTGAGTTTCAACTAGAATTAGGTTTTCTTTATTCTTTCTTTATTCTTCTTTTTTTTTTTTGTTAAAGGTCTTCTTAAATTTTCTTCAGAGAAATTTTTTTTTTTTCTCACTTTTGACTATTTTATACGAGTAAGTCTGTACTTTTAGACTCTATTAAACCAACTAACTAACTGACTACTAGTCTTCATCCAGTCTTCGCTTGATACCTCGTACGACGCTGAAAAAATTCCGTTTTATTTATTACCCAGTACCGAATTGTCTGGTGATTTTACATTACGGGTGTTTCACCCTGAGAGCTTTGCAAACATGTGATTATTTTGGGAACAGTTTAAAAATCATAGGCATGAACCACGAAGCTAAAGGTTTGACAAGAAACATCGCTTGGAAAGGGATATTTACGACGGATTGAAGCGTTGATAAGGAGACAGGTTGTGGCAGCCGCTAATGTTTATTAATAGATCGTAACTCAAGATGGCAGCGGCATAATATCGTATATTTTTTTTCCTTTGCAAAATTGTGCACTAATTTAGAGAGAACTACATACAGATGTATATATGTACATATAATAGGAATACATACATAGATACTAGGTGGTCGTTTCCCACAAAACTTACTACTTTTACCTGTATCACATATTGGTAAAAGGAGTAAGAAAAGAAACGTATGTTGGCCAAGTGTAGTTTGACAAAGTGAAATCTCCATTACTGAAATTATACATTCTCTAGCGCCTCAATCAGTTATACCTAAACCAAACATAAGTTCCTTCTATCTATATCTATATGAGAGAGCATATGCTCAAATATAAAAATTAGGTTGTGTATACGCACCCTTTTCCTAGTTTGTATTTGTTTTTATTGTTTAGCTTCTTATGTCTTTTATGTGGATAATGCCTAATGTCTTGCCCATGGTATCCTTCAACTCATACATTTGATTGCCAACTACCCTTGACACTACCATTTTAAGAAATTTGGGACACAGCTTAGCATTAATTTTTTTGGCCGCATCACTCAGAACGAAGTTTCTTTTGAAAACTATGTCGCCTACTTTATATTTTCTGTTTGCACTGCGAAGGTTGTAAACTTTTTCATATCGGTCGTGAGCAGCTTCAAGACATTTTTTTAAGTGTCTATGCAAGATATTCAGCTTATCAGACTTTGGTAATGCTTGGATATCTGAGTTGTTGAGGGCATTTAGCTTGCGGAGCAGTTCGTAGCTAGAGCCATGTTCGACCATTGTATGACCAAACAAGGCTTCGTATGGTGAAACTCCAATTGCTGAGTGGACAGCTGATCGCAAAGCGCAACCTATGGCGGGCAAATGTTCGTCCCATCGTGTTTGGTCGCAGGGTAGATACGAGCGTATCGCTGCCAATATCGATCTGTTAACGCGCTGACTAGCGTTGGCCTGAGGAGAATAAGCAGCAGTGCGTATATGTCGCACACCGAACGAACTTAAGAACTTTCCGAATTCTTTGCTGGTAAATTGTTTACCATTATCTGTCAAAATGCTTTCAGGTACCCCATAAACAAGAAAGACTTGATTTAGCAAAAAACTTGTAGTTGTATGACTCGTCGCACTCCGTATAGGGTGTAAAAATACAAATTTCGTGAGCTGGTCTAATGCTACTAATAAGCTAGTATTCCCGGATTTGGACCTAGGATAAGGTCCCAGAAAATCCAAATAAAGGTGCTGGAAGGGACGCTGGACTTCAAAAGCCTTGCCCATGGGTGATCGTAAGCTGGAGTTTGGGGCCTTATTTGCTTTACATTCGTCACATTTACTAATATAACTTTTCACTTGAGAGGCCATATTTGGCCAATAATATTGCTCACGAAGTCTGTACATGGTTTTAGCTATACCTCCATGGGAGGATCTAGGAGGTCGATGTGCCAATGATATAAGGCAATTAGTTAGCTCAGAGGGGACCCAAAGCTTCCACGTTAAATCATCCTGAAGTGGATGTCCTGTGCTGTGTTTGACTTTCTTGTATACGAAATTGTTCGAAACTACAAGATCAGGCAGCTCTTCTTTATTTTTTTCGATGGTTTTAATGATCTCACGATATTCCTGAGATTTGAAACTCGGATCCGAGAGATCTAGATGTAACACATCGAAAGTTGGATTCGATATTGGATCTTTAGGATCAATGGCGTCGACCGAATATACTCTGGACAAAGCATCTGGTACAACATTCAAAGATCCTTTTCGATGCTCAATATCGAAGGTGAAACTTTGGAGCTTCAGACTCCATCGAGCCAATCTACCGTCTAAATCTTTTTTTGTCATCAGCCATCGTAGACTTGCATGGTCTGTTATTATTTTAAATTTATGACCTTCTACGTATGGGCGAAACTTTTGCACCCCTAAGACCGCAGCCAGACACTCTCGCTCGGTTACGCTTTAGTTCTTTTGGGCACTGTTCAATTTGTGCGAGTAATAAAATATAGGCCTTTCGACTCCCACTTCATCTAGTTGGCATAAAATACACCCGATACCGGTTGCCGAAGCGTCGCACGAAATAATAAATTCCTTCGTGTAATCGGGATTTATTAAGATCGGTGCCGATGTTAACATATGTTTTATTTTATTTAAGGCAATCATGGCCTCGTTGGAAAAGCAGAACTTGGATCCCTTTTTCAATGTGTTGGTAATGGGGGTCGATATCGTTGAAAAGTCTTTAATAAATCTACGGTACCATCCCGCCATTCCTAGAAATCGCCGTACCTGACGAGGAGTCTTGGGAACCGGGAAATCGTTGATGGAGGCTACCTTTTCGGGGTCAATCTTAAGACAACCGTTACCCACTATGTAGCCCAAATATTTCAATTCTTTCATACAGAATTTCGATTTGTTTATGTTTATGGTTAAACCAGCGGCTTTTAACTGGTCAGCTACAACTGATAGCATTTGCATGTGTTCATCAAAGGTCCTAGATATGACTAACAAATCGTCTAGGTAAACAAACACCTGCTCTCTCATTGCATGAGGCACAACTCTGTCCATCAACCGACACATACGCTGAGGCGCATTACATAGGCCGAATGGCATTACACGAAATTGATACAGCGGCCTTCCCGGGACTGTAAACGCGGTCTTCTCCCTCGACTTTTCTTCCAGCGGTATCTGCCAAAAGGCGTCCTTCAGATCTACACTCGTAATAAAATGTGTATCAGAGAGGCGCCCTAGCAGCCCTTCTATATGCGGAAGTGGGTACGCGTCCTTTTTTGTAACTTGATTTACCTTGCGAAAGTCCAGGCATAATCGGTTTTTTCCAGGCTTGCGTATAAGTACGACTGGAGAACTCCATGCACTGTTACTTTCCTCGATAACGCCCAAATCAAGCATGCGATCCAATTCAGCATAAAGGAGAGTTTGTACCGCTGGAGATACAGGATAATGCCGCTGTTTGACTGGTTCCGCATCACCCGTATCAATTGTATGCTTCTCTAAGTTTGTTTTTCCTAAGCCCGCAGAGGCAAAAGAAGGAAATCGTGAAATTACTTGGTTGAGTTTACTAGTTTCCGCGCTGGTCAACTTGAGTGACTTTGTGTCAGTCTCCCTATCAGAAGTATCTAGCGCCAAACCTGATATTATTTCCGGTGCGATTTTGAATTCTTTCCAGAAATCCACTCCTAAGTACAGGGGTTGGTTCAGAGTGGGGACGATGTACATCGTCAATGGTTTTGATAAGCCCTTGTATTGAACATCAGTTGTGACTTTACCGATAACTTCTTGTCGGCGACCATCAGCGGTTTTGACTATGTTTTTAAATTTTTTAAATCTAACTGATTCTTTTTGCAGGATATCATAACCTTCTTGCCCTAAACAACTTACGCATGCTCCGCTATCTAAAAGACCTAACACTCGTTTTCCAAAAATGGTAACTACCACATAAGGACGTGGGTCATCTTCAGGATTGCCTAAGGTGGTTGCAGCAATGGATTGGTGTTCGCGTTTTTTATTTTTAAATTTGTATCGAAGCCGCCATATTTTCTCCGATAGGAAGTTTGGTGCGAAGATTCTTTTTCGAGCTGCGTAGTATTCTTGCTGTCGTTCATGTAGTGTTTTGAGGGGTGGTTCTGATTTGGGAAGGAAGTCCGTTTCGTTTACCGAATTGATAACGTCACTCTTTAAAAGGCTTAATGGCTGGTTGTTATTTGTCAAATCTGGTGTAAGGGTAGGTATATTAGAGGAAGTCAATTTTTCTCCGGGGCCATTTTCTGTGGGACAGATCCCCCGGTCAGAAACTTGTCCCTTCGGTAGTTTCCCGAACACTTTGGACATCGAGGAGTTGTAGTGTTTTCTTTCCCACAACGGTAACAGAAAAGATTCCTTTGCTGACTTTCACATTCATAAAATGTATGTCCAGCAACTTTACAGTTCCAGCAGATTAGCGAAGAGGAGTTTCTTCGAGGTTCAATAGCCTCGATGTGAAAATTTGGTTGAGAAGTAGAAAGATTTTCATCTACCTCCAACTCACCAATGTGGCGACGCGATAGTGGAACTGGATGCTGACGGGACCTTAGGGTTTCATGATCGATAAGATACTTTTCGATAGTGCGGCAGACGTATACCATCTCGGGGAGATTGGAGGTGTGGAAGGTAATCAAAAGCTCTCCCATACGTCTGTGTACATTTTGTTTAATAATCTCAATTATTTCTGCATTTGGTTTTGGCTTTCGCAGCCTAGTGTTCAGTTGAATAATCTCATTATAAAATACATCAAATGGTTCTGAAACACCCTGACGTCGATCGAACATCTTTCGTGACAGTTCGGAATCTGTTTCCAGGCTTCGAAATTGCTCTATGAGAGATACTTTCAATCTCGGCCAGGTGGTATTTGGATTGGATTTTAAATGAGTCCAGTACCAATTTTCCACCGGCCCAGTGAGGAACTGGTGAAAGTTCAAAGCAACCTCGTCCCAGGAAGTTCCATAGCCTTCCCTCACTCGATCCAGTCGAAATAGGAAGTCATCGACTGATATTGTTCGGTTGTCGAATTTAATTCCCCACTTGTGGAAGTTATAACTCTTTACCGACGGCGTGGAGGGGGTGGAATTTCGGCTGGGGGGTAGTGGAGGCGAGGTGTTTGCAAAGTTTAGATTGCCTAATTGTGAAATAAAGTTGTCCACATTGGAAGCTTGCCTATCAGAACTGGGTTGTGAAACTGGTGCAGGATATGAGTCAACGTTAGTTTGCGTACGCTGACCTGGCGGAACAGGGATAGAATTCGAGCTGTCTTCTGACTCAACTGGCCTGGTAGTAGGAGTGGGAGCTGAGAGTAAGCTCCGGATCTGCGAATGTATCTCATTTCGAAGTGTCTGTTGGTGCTTCTCCAACTCTTCTCTTAAAACGCGGAGATCATCCCTTCGGCTAAGACCTACTGTCGCAGTGACCACTTCTTGAACGTACTGCGCCAACTGCTCTCCTTCGCTTCCCTCAGCCTCACCTTCGGATTCGTGGTGCTCATTTTCAGTTTCTTGAGTCAGTCGGATCGCTGCAGTTCGTTCATTCCCAGTATCTTCCGGGAGTGACTGATGGGTGCTTTGCGACGAAGAAGCTTTAGTCATTAAATGCGAACTGTTAGCGCTTCTATAAGTTTTAGGTAAGGGACCAAGTGGCCCCAAGGACACACTCAAAACATCAGATGACTTTTTCCCCTTTTTGGGACGTAATTGACGATCCGATGGCTTTACGGGATTAGACATTTTAACTATGTATATGTATATGTAGGTATATATATAATAGTAACAACTTAAGAACCAAAATTGAAAACTTCAGATAAATATATAATAAAAAAAGAGAATTAAAATGACGAATTCAAAATCTAACTTATATAATTGTTAAAGAAAATTCCAAATTTCAAAAAGGTTTACAAAAAAAAAAAAAAAAACTAAATTCGGGTTGTTTCGATTCAATGATCGAATTATACTTGAGTATGTTCATGTACATAGTAAGGGGCGAAAAATGATCTGGGCTACGGTGAAGATACAAAAGTAAACTGTCAGCTCTCCGAGCTGCGACTTCGGGTTAGGATTTTTAAATAGATACTGCGATGTAGAAACACTATAAAAATTATATCAGAAAGTTTAGTGATGCAGCAAACGTAAGAACTTATAGACGTAAGTGTCTTACTGGACTTCACTAAAATCTGGGTGTGAATATAAAAGAGTAAGGCGTTATACACGACTCCACGGCTTTGATCGTTGTTCTCAAATTAGATGTCGTATTACATATAGAGCTCATAAAAATAATAGATAGCAACGGACGAAAGCAAATATTTGAAGCTTATGAACCGGACTATACTACTATAATCTAAGTGCAAAAATCAAAATCTAAGGAATTGAGATACTGAACCGGATCACCTTGCAAATATACAAAAATAATATATATTACTGTTTCTGTAGACAAGGACAGACCGTCATTCATCCTTTCAGATCAAGGGAATCCTTGGCAGCAACAGACATAGGGAAGCATCTGTGCAATACCCTATCGGACAGCTAGATATTCACCTTCGATCCTAGTGGACCTCAAAATAGACGATCAACTTTGAATGGCCGTAAAGTACAAAGATTACAACCTAAACTCTTTCTTTAAACAACAGCTACCTATTGGTATCTAAAATGGTAAGAGTATTTTTAAACCAAAAACTAGGACGAAAATATAGATTCCTAGGTCGAGACAAGGATAAATCGGGTCCCACGTTGGGCGCCAACCTGTAACGTAATTTATTATACCACCCTATCCGTAAACTGGGCGAGTATAATAACAGGGTGTGCTTAGTTTTTACGCACTTAACCCAGAGTCCTTTAATTGCATTTAAAGCAAATAAAACGATCGAAAAGGGACACTCTACTATAAGCCCTCCAAAATGTACCCTAAAAGGACCCTCCCTACTACTTCTTCTTCACCTTTATGACCTCCAAGCACAGGCAACTCGAAAGGCCAGTCCGGGCAAAGAGTAGAAGGGGGTTAGGCCAATTCGCAGCGGCAGGCATGCTAGTCTAAGCTCCGTCCTAAGCTCGTCGGAATGGGGGGGATCTTGCTGCTAATAGTAGCCAACCGCGGTTACATAATTTTTCATGCCTGGCTCCAGATGTCATTTGAGCGAAATTTAAAAGAATTAGGAACCCGATTTTGTCCTTATGTGTCTCCGACCTAAATGGTTTCTATATCTAAGTGAAAACCTAAAATACTTCCCATACCCTAGCGCAGAAGAAAGAGAGAAAAGAACCAGCTGATATGCTCTATTACGGAATTAACCCTCCCCTTAGTATCTAGCATAGAACGCTAGGACACTCCTTGGTAGTTGTTTGATCCGTCGGTTTATATGTCAACTACCCCTTTTTTATAATATCCTGTATCCTTACAACATGTTGCTCGATCGCCGGCCAAATGATCCTTTCGCGCCCCTACTATCTATACTTTTAGCTGCACATTACAGATAACAAGCTATGTTACACAAAATAAAAGGTTAGCGACTGCCTTCCCTGGAAACTTTCCCGCAAGAACATCCCTCATTCTGAGGTCCGGTATAACAGTTACAGAACTAATCGAAATGGAAAAAAGCATAAAAAATAAATAAAATGTATGGTCGTACTTAGACAAGTATGTATTCAATAAGGTAATATACAGTTTTTTGATATAATATGAATGGAGGGGATAACAATAGACGAGTCAAGGCCCCTGAAATTAATATAATCCTAAGCTATGACATCATAAAGTAAATAAATTTAGAAAGAGGTAATATAAAAAAAGGTAATTTAACAAAATGAGTTCATGTTATACTATCATAGATACATGTCAATATATAATATGTAAGATTCGAACAAAAATTAGTGTTTAAAATACATACTCGTACTATGCAAAAACTACATAAGTATAAAAATTGTGTTTTCAGTTCATACAGTTCTACGTTAAGATTTTTGTTACTTTAATGATATTTAAAAAAAAAATTATATCAAAATAAAAGAAAAAAAAAGGGTTAACAAACTCACCGATAATATTTGATAAATACTCTTCAGGAGGGTAGTGCACTGCCATCGCTGGAAATGATGATCTTGGTGTTTTCCTTTCTTTTTATTAAGATATTTTATTAAGGTTGAATACTAATGAAATTTCAAATAAACACAGGTGAAGTAAAATATTTTTTTTTTTTAAATACACTTTTATATATAATACAACCTCTGGAGCCTTGCTAGGATGAAATGGAGGAGGAATGGAAACAGGGTAGGAGCGTTTGGACTGCTTCTGCTGATCCTTGCAACTTGTCTTTCTGGTTCTCAATCAAAAAATATGGTCACCCTCTTTTTCCGCGGGGTTTTAGGGCACTTGTCGATAGCTGATAATTATTTTCCTTTGCAAATTGGCTTTGCTATTTTCCTGATTAGCATTGGAATAGTGATGTGATTTTATGCATTCACACTTTCGCACAACCGCCGTCTTGAGTTTTTATTTCTTTTTTATTAGTATTGTTAGCATTATATCTTTCAATCTCTCGTTGTTTCGCGTGGCGTGATAGGTATTTAGTATATGAATTAATTTTGTTTGTTTTGTCGATATATGTATGTTCACTTGTTTGAATTTGTTTCTTTTTTTTGTTCTGAGTTTCAACTAGAATTAGGTTTTCTTTATTCTTTCTTTATTCTTCTTTTTTTTTTTTGTTAAAGGTCTTCTTAAATTTTCTTCAGAGAAATTTTTTTTTTTTCTCACTTTTGACTATTTTATACGAGTAAGTCTGTACTTTTAGACTCTATTAAACCAACTAACTAACTGACTACTAGTCTTCATCCAGTCTTCGCTTGATACCTCGTACGACGCTGAAAAAATTCCGTTTTATTTATTACCCAGTACCGAATTGTCTGGTGATTTTACATTACGGGTGTTTCACCCTGAGAGCTTTGCAAACATGTGATTATTTTGGGAACAG
Source organism: Volucella bombylans (assembly GCA_949129095.1). Classification (NCBI taxonomy): domain Eukaryota; kingdom Metazoa; phylum Arthropoda; class Insecta; order Diptera; family Syrphidae; genus Volucella; species Volucella bombylans. The sequence goes on along the minus strand of OX422142.1, from coordinate 119,614,257 downwards.
TTTAAAAATCATAGGCATGAACCACGAAGCTAAAGGTTTGACAAGAAACATCGCTTGGAAAGGGATATTTACGACGGATTGAAGCGTTGATAAGGAGACAGGTTGTGGCAGCCGCTAATGTTTATTAATAGATCGTAACTCAAGATGGCAGCGGCATAATATCGTATATTTTTTTTCCTTTGCAAAATTGTGCACTAATTTAGAGAGAACTACATACAGATGTATATATGTACATATAATAGGAATACATACATAGATACTAGGTGGTCGTTTCCCACAGTTGGTAGATAGAAGAGTCGAGGGGTACGTAGATTACGAGGGCTAGTATTGAGGAAAATGGAGTTGTGAAGGGACGCGCATTCAACGTGACCTGAAAGGAGTCGATGAATGAAGAGAAAGTCTGCAGCATCTCTGCGATCTTCAAGGGTGTTTAAGTTGATAAGGTTGAGACGGTTTTGATAGGGGGGCAGATTAAAAGGATCGTCCCAGGGCATATCTCGGAGAGCAAATCGAAGAAAACAGCCCTGAATGCCTTCAATTCTCGAGATATGAACACGATGATATGGGGACCATACTTGACTGGCGTACTCTAGGAGGGGGCGAACAAAGGTAATATAGAGGGACCTGGTCACGTATGGGTTGGTGAATTCTTTAGACCACCGTTTTACAAAACCTAGTGCAGAGTTGGCTTTGAGGATTATCTCATCCATATGTAAACGGAAGTTGAGCTCGCTATCACACAAAATGCCGAGGTCACGAAGAGATTGTACGGAGGAGATAGGTTGGTTATGGAGAAGATAGAGTCGGGGAGGAGATTGGTTCCGTTTATGTGAGAAGGTGATGGATTGGCATTTGGCGATGTTAAGTTCCAAAGAATTTTTGAGGCTCCAGATCGAGAAACTATCAAGATCTTGTTGAAGGAGGAAAGAGTCATGGGGAGAGGAAATGGTTTTGAAAAATTTGGTATCGTCGGCGTAAAGGGAGACAGACGAGTGTTTGATGATCATATCGAGATCATTTATCTTTAATATAAAAAGAAGGGGACCGAGATGGCTGCCTTGTGGAACTCCAGAGGTGGCCAAAAATGGAGCGGAGTGGGCTGACCTAAAACGAACACTGTAAAAACGGTTTTTGAGGTAAGAGGATATCCATTTCAACAATATGGGTTCAAAGCCGAGGGCAGACAATTTAAAGATGATTAACCGATGAGAGATTTTATCGAAGGCTTTGCTAAAATCGGTTGCAACTACATCGACTTCGTTGCCATTTTCTAGGGCAGAGAGGGCAAAGGATACGAATTCAACGAGATTTGTGGTGGTTGACCTACCCTTTAGGAAGCCATGTTGTCTAGGAGAAATAAGTGATTTGCATTGGAAGCTTAGAGCTTCATACAAAATACTTTCGAGGAGTTTGGGTATATGAGAGAGTTTAGCGATGGGACGATAGTTGGTTATTTCATTCTTTGATCCTTTCTTGTGGATCGGGGTTATGAAGGAGGATTTCCAAGCCTGAGGTAATTCTCCTTGTGAAAGGGATAGACGGAAGAGATTAGAAAGGGCAAGGGAAAGAGAGGAAGAACATTTTTTAAGAAATATGGAAGGGAGGCCATCTGGGCCGGGTGTGAATTCGTCATTGAGTTGGTGTAATTTATGTTCGATATAAGACGGATCAAAAATATGAGAGAGAAGTGGGCCATTGGAGAAGTTCAGTAGGTAACTAAAATAGGATGGATCTGGTACAAAGGAGTCGTTGGTGAAGGATTGTTTAAAAAATGTGGCAAATAGGTTGGCAATGGTGAGTGGATCGGTTGATGACCTGTTGTTGAAAGAGAGAGAAGGAGGGTAACCATCGGACTTTCTTTTGTAGTTAACAAATTGAAAAAAGGACTTAGGGTGGTTTATAAGGTTGACTTGCGCATTGTTAAGGTAGCGCTGGTAAAGGGAATCGTAAAGTTCGGTGAAATGAAGATAAGCACCAAGATAGTTGGAATAGTCGGTAAAGGATCTGGTACGCAGGAAAACAGCCCATAACTTATTTCTCTTATTTCGTAAGGAACGAAGCTTGCGATTATACCAGGGAGGACTAGTAGATGATGTTTTTAAGGCGGGAAAACGGAACGTAAAGGGAAAAAGAATTAAATATTTCTTTATAAAAAATGGATAAGGCATCATTTATACTTAAGTTGTGAAAGTTAAAGAGGGATCTGCTGAGATATTCACTGATTTTGTGAAAGTTTGCTTTATGAAAGTCGTGGGATGACAGAGTTGTGGGGGGAGCGGACTGGAATGAAGAGTTATGAAAAAATGAAAGTAGAAGGGGGGGATGGTAGTTATCGATTGTTGAGAGAGATAGGGGACAAAGTGAGACTGAGGAGTTAATTGGATCTGTTGTGAAAATAAGGTCTAATTGCCTGCCCATATAATTGGATATACCACTGACTTGGCATAGACTTGAGTCTGTTAAGCGATCTAAGAAGAGACATTCCTTAGCTGAGATGGCATTCGAAGCGATGAAAAACGATTGATCATCTGATGGCGTCCACTGTAGCTGAGGAAGATTAAAGTCGGATATAAAATAAGGATATCATCAATAGGGTCTGACAGGTCAATTAAATGATCGATCGCATCAATAACAAATTGGTAAGATTCGATAGGTTGAGCTGGTAGTAAGTGGTGGTGAGTTAAGGCTGTTGTCCATCGCCAGTAGGACGCCTCGCTAGGGGGAATCTTTATTTGTGCGGGTAGGATCGTCGTCGCGGAAAACATTAAAAGTATGAGGGAACAATTCCTGGTTCTTTATGTCGGGAATCAAATTGGTTTTGGTCAAGGCGTAAATATCAAAGGGAAGAGCATGCGATTGACGTAGGACAGCATTGGTTTTAGAGCGAAGACCTCTTACATTCTGGTAGTAAAATGTAAGAGGGATGTTGTGGGGTGGAGGTGTGAGGTAGGATGGTTTAAGCGCTGGCAAGGGAGGCACGTTATGGACGAAAAAATTTGTCGTGGTCGGCTCGGCTTCGCTGTAGGTGTGATACTCGTTTAGAGTGAACATAGTTGCCGAATGCAGCAAGGTCGTCTGCTACTTTCTGAGGGGACATGTTAAATATCTCGTGGTACCTGACATAAAGGTTCCTGAGACTGATAGGGTCGGTAGGGAGGCCTTCTTGCTGGATGGAAACCATAACGCTGGTTTTGGTTTTCCCTTCGTAGCAGACCGAGTCAGATTTGTCATGTAAATAGGCAAGAAAGAGACGAATGTTTTCATATATCTTTCGTTCTCTGAGCCTAGAGAGAGCATATCGACTTTCTGTAGTGCCATTGGTTTGCTGTGTTAGTTTAACAGTAGGGGGAAAAAGGGGATCAAGAATAGAAGCATTGGAGGAGGGAGATAGAGATAAATGATTGGATATGGAGTTGGACGAGGGATGAGATGTGGGGTTTAAGGTATAGGAGTTAATGAAGTTGGGGTACTTATCTTATTATTATACAAGCTTATTATTGTACAACACGGCCTCGCGTAAAACATAATTATGTATAAAAAGTAAAAAAGAAGTAAGCTTTAAAGGGAGGCAATTCGGCTAATTAATAGCAATAACATGGACCGTTTATTTTGAAAGCGGTGTAAGTCCATTTTTTTTTTCAAATCACATAATTTGTGATTAATTTAGTGTGCATTTATAACGTATTGTAACGAAATTCGCCCAGACATAAGATGGCCGAACGAAAACAACAGAAATTTAATCAGAGATTAAAATGAAAATACGAAAATTCTGGTTCCCGAGAGGTAAACTTTTCTTTATTGTTTTTTTTTATTTCGCTCGTTCAATTTTAATTTGTCTTGAATGTCACTGTTGCTTCGACTGCTAACTCGTAACTTTTTCTTTCTTCCCAGTCTTATGTCCGTTTTATATGCCTCGATCCTTTCTGTTTGTCCCGCTGTTTTTCTTCTGTTTGAAGGTCTCCAGTTTTCGTGCATCTGTTGTAACGTCTTTAAATCCACCGCTCGGTAGGAGACCACTCATGGTTGGGGAAGTTATACGTCACAGGAAACGGCAACTATTTTCTTCGTTGACTATGTTAATTTTTCTTCTTCCTTTTTATGTGGTGGTCTCTCTTCTTCTTCTTATCTCTATGGCTGACAACTTCATCTTTTGCCATCTTGAATGCGAAACTGTGTTCGACAAACAGAACACCTCATGAAGCTGTCAAAGTCGGGTGCGTAAACAAAACGTGAAGTACGCATTAGTAGGAGTTGTTTTCTTTAAATTTTTTTAACTTTCTTTTTTTATGTTTTTCAGATTCTAAATCTGATTTCGCAATAACATTATGTAATTTTGTCCAGCTATGAATGAACCTTTACACTGCTCTTAAAATAAACGGTCCATATAATAATGTTGTGATAGTTTTCAATTTAAATTTAATAAAAAACTTCAAAACATATAGTTAGTTTTACTCAAGTAAAAATAATTTTAAGATAGAGGGTCGTGGCTAAATGTCTAACCTAAGTAAAGGCGGGTGCGTTGCGTAAGATAACGCAGCGCATTACGCATCCAAATAAAACCCTTCATAAATTTGTCACATCTGTCAAATTCATTTCATTTCGTCACTCTTTTCTTAAAGGTTAATATGTTGCACAATTTTCCCCGATCTAAATAGGATTAAATTCATTCGATTGTCGGTAAAACCATAAAAAAAAAAACGAAAACCAATTTAAATAAAAAAAACCGAACCACACAGTGGTTGATTGAGATTTGAGATCCGTCTGAAGATCTGTCACTTGGATTTCGTGGGGAAAAGAAAATTCCCTGGGGGGATATTTGCAAAGGCAACAAATCGTTTGCTGAACCAAGTGGCTGCTCAGCTGAGCTGTGTTCGGGGAAAACGATATTTCCAAATGAACTTCAGTGCTACAATAGATAAATAAAGTAATAATTGTTAGGCGCCATGCACCGAGTGGAAGTGCAAAACCATATTTTGCAAATATATTGGAAGGAATACCACACAATATTCCGTCGGAAAGAAAAGGCTACATGTAATATTTTTTCTTGCTACTTTATAAAACGACGTTTTATTTGCAAAACAATATATTGCGGAAGCCGGTAGGCGGCAACAAAAAAAATGTTAATTCAAACGGTGGTACTGAAGGTACCACTAAGTAGATTAGACCGGTAGTTGGAGATCCAATACCGAATGCGCGAACGACTACAAAATCTTACTTTTTTTTTCTTTTAAAACGGATTCGCTGGTGTAACGCAAAGTGAATAGTGTTACTTATCTTTTTTTCTAAAACACGCACGCGTGAAAGCACGTTGAGTTCTTCCAATTATGTCGATATCATCGGTTCCAGTGTTCGCTTGTGTGTACCGCAGCATTTTTTTAAGTATGATGTTAAAGGAGTCAGATGACAGCGCTTCACCATGTCTAAAACCTTTTCCGACATCAAAGTTCTTGGTTAAGTTGTTACCGACCTCACTCGTTATTCTGCACAGACGGACGAGTTTGGCAGGGATGCCGAAACTAAATATGACTCTATATAGCTCATCTCTATAAATGCTGTCATATGCGGCCTTGAAATCGATGAGACTCCATTCATCACGCATACACTTTTCTGACCAGGTTTGAGAAATGAATTGGTGTATTTAATTTCCAGTAGCTTCGAATACCTCGACCGTTAAGCCTTCACTCCAACTGATTTTGTCTATCATCGTCTTAGTCTATTCTGCCTGACGGTGTGATGTTGGGCTTCTTTGCCGTTATGCAGTCTACACAAAAAGATTTTCCGTATTCACAGACTACTACAAGGTTTCCTTCTTCTGTATGGGTCAACTTGCCTTGATACATTCTTTTTATCTTCGTACTTCAGTACGTTTTTTCTGGAGTACAACCTCTCGAAATTTTCGATCGTACGCTTCACGTGCTCTTTTTTCTTATTCTGGAGAAGCCGAGTTCTTCCCATCTCTTCTGCTCGTAGAGCTCATGAGCAGCTCTCGTCCTTCGTTGCAGCGCCGTTTTGTAGTCTTCTTCTTTAACTGCATGTGCTTGCCGAAATTGCTCATCAAACCAGGGATTTCTTGGTGGTCGGGTAAATTTCCGCACATCAGCGTGCACGTTGGCAGCGTTGCAACTGGTCTTCGGTATTTGATGCTGGCGGCTTAGGAGTTGTTGAGGGATTTCGGGATATGCGTTCGGCGGAGATTCTGGCGGTCTCTTGAGATTGCAGCTTTTTTACGTTATATCGTTTCACAGTAGTTCTTCTTTATTGTGGCGCTTGGGAAATCAGTATGTTCACCTTGGCTGCAACAACAAGGTGGTGATCCGAGTCAATGTTGGCTACCCGGAACGTTCGAACGTCCAAAATACTGCTTTGGTGGCGTCATCCTTGTCTTCTGTAGGTGCATGGGCTCATATTAGGCATATGTTAGCGAACTCAGCTTTGATGCGGATTGTAACAAGACGCTCGCTCATATGTTGGAAGCTCAAGACTTTTTGCCTTGTCATGTGAGTCTGCCGCATATGGAAAGTCCGCATCCGAAGAAGCGCTGTTTCTTTTCCTTATAACAATCACCATTAAATATCACACTTTTTCATCCTCCTTATGTCCGGCCGATTCCATCACACTTCGTGGATGGTGGTGATGTCTGCATGATAGCAGTCAAGAGCCTCTGCTCATTGTTCGTCTGCGCCTGGTCTAATATTCCGTCTGCATATCCAAAGGTCGTTGTTCTTTAAACGGTTGCGAGTATAATGCTATTGGCTGGGCATGCCCATTTTAGCCTGCATGATTAAGGGACACTCATGCAGTTAGCAGAGACCACCACTGGTTGGTAAGGCAAGCACTTCGCTATGAATTTGATTGTTACGGTGCTGGCTTAATCCAAGTTATAGGACTTCTATCGTCACATAGTTCCCCACTTCACGCCTCATAACTATATGAGGAAATTGAGTGGTAGAGCTACAGTATATGGTGATGATATGGAAAAATTATTTCTGCAGACCGTTAAATAAAGACGTCACGCAGAGTGAACCATTCTATCTAAGCGATGAAAGCCAAGACTTCTACCCAACCAACTGGACAAAATCTAGTACATGAAGACCTTGGCTTAAGTGGTGCACGCAAGTAGAAATAGACATCAACCATTTTGAGCTGACTGGAGAGTTGTGTTGGTTGAAGGTTTGGTCCACTCCGGGTGCTAGCGTAGTCTAAGTAAGTGAGGAAATGTGAATAATTAAGAGTTTTTCAAGTAAATGAACTTCTCTTATGCAATGCAAACCATATACTTTCGTTAAGCAATGAACCAACAGAAGATACATATTTGACACAATGCTCAATGATTTCCAAGTCAAGATTCAAGTAAATGATCTATCTATGATATATAATCATATACAATAGCTTATCACATCCCATATTTCATCAAGTCACTCAAATACTACTTATCTATCCCTCCCTTCATTTCCTAATGTGCTACTCATTTCAGGTCAGCAATTACGTCTAACCTTCCATGTGGTTGTTCTTTGGACCTTCGCCAGCCCTAAGTACTCGTATTAGCATAATCTGTTTATTATAATACGGTCTTCTTCTCACGCTTAGTTTCTACTGATTTGGCTAATCTTTCAATGAATCCTTTCAAGGTGTTTCAGTAGTCCTGCGAGTCATCATACTATACCGAAAGCGGCACCTACATATCCGATTTTGTATTCATGATTTCAAAATAATTGTTTGTTATAAGATACTCGTATGTGTCTATTATGTGACAACTTAATATGGACATGTAGATATCATATGACTAGACAACTTGGATATCGAGGGCAATCATCGCACTGTACACATGGTAAATAAATTGAAAGAGCCCGCCAAGGTCATATATATACCTCAACAAGTCGATTTATTGATATGAGTTTTGATGGCTAGGTGCAACTGGATTCATAGCCACTGCTGGCCTTATTAGGTAATGTTCCATCAGCCCTTATTCACACACATTTGATATAAAAGTGGTTATGCAGCATTGCTGTGGTAACTTTCAAACCCCGTCAGTGTGACATGTTGGATTATGGATGCAACCGAGAAAAAATCTAAATGACTTAAAGTGCCTTAAAATTCCTCGAACCACGGACAACGAACAAATACGGAAATGCATGATGTCATTGGTTCGAATCACGACCTGGAGAATCGAGTCCTTCTGCACAATTTCTACCTGAGAAACGACATACAGAACTGGTTATTAGAGGGCTCGGGTTTCACTCACGAGAATATGGCAAATTATGTCATCGCCAATGAAGGGGACCTACCCCCGTTCATCTCAAAGGAAGAACTCCATGAGATCTTCAACGCAATAAGAGGTAAAAAATCAGTGGGAATCGATGGAAAATCGAATATTGTGCTTCGACATCTCCTTCTAGAAGCGGTAGTCATTTAGTCATTTACACCACCCTGTTTAGCAATGCAATGAAGAGTGCACATTATGCAGACCATTAGAAAATTGCGGTGGTATTTCCCATCCCTAAAAGGGGTAAAGATACATCCAATCCGGTGAACCTCCGGTCGATAAGTCGCCTTCCGAATATCAGTAAGGTGTTCGAAAAGGTAATCTATAGGGTTTTGACTCAATGGGTTGAGGATAAAAATATAGTTCCGGATAATCAATTCGTTTTCAAGGCGGGGCATGATGTCATACATGCCGCTGACTGGTGTCAGATATCCAATGAAATAAAAGCAAAAACCAATGTACCTGCCTGATTGATTTGGTTAGAAGGACTTTTCTACAGGCTGACCAACCTGTATGCTCACCAACAGACAGTTCATCGTGAAAAATGGTGATGCGATTTCTGTTGGAACATTTCACATTAAAAACGGTCTGCAACAAGGTACGGTTAATTCGCCGATCTTAGTCAACGTTTAAACAAGCGATTTGATATGTTCACTACCCCATAGCATAGCGTACGCAGACGACTTGATAGTGTACAGAACAGGTCCAAAAGACGAGGTCATTAATATGCTTTTCCAACGTGATTTCGAACAAATTAGGCGATTTTGCGATGACTGGAAGTTGAAAATCAACTTTTAGAAGTCTGAAACCATTCCACGTAGCTCATACAGTTGGTGAGGGGCAGCATTGAACGTCTCATGTTTAGTAGGGCGGTTTCAAAACGCGATAAAAAAGATATTGTTTTACAGCACCAAAGTATTTGGTGGTTGAGTGAAGCAGATCCGATTCCTTCAAGTCCGAGTTAGCCTAGTCAGAAGGCAAAGTGGGCCATATTTTCCTTGCTATGCTTAGCAAATGGCCGACTTACATAGGTTTGGGTAGTTTAAAGATATTTAAGGTTAGCAACCGTGGGTTAACTAACAATTAGGTTAGCAACTTGAAGTTTGCTATATATATGCTTGTATAGTTAGGCTAAGTAGTTTAAGGTTTAGTATAAGTTGGCATAAGTAGTTTCAGTCAGAGATACAAGTTTTATGTAAATACAATAAAAAATGCTCAATTACTAAGTTTTTTCTTAAATACATATTTTCTTAGTTTAACTATTGTATAATAGATGTTAATGCATAGTAATTAAGATTGAAAATGATAAATTCGTCGTCGAAAGACATAAAATAAAAAAATATAGTTTAGCTTAGAGCGCCCGCCTCTAGGGCCAGTAAGTTAGAATAAGTTAATTAAGTTATTTTAAGCTAGCATTTAAGCATTTTTTCTGTTAGCATGTAAGTTTAGTAAATTTAAGATGAATAAAATAAAATACATTAAAAATGCAAAAAAAAAATACGCAAAACTAAACACCCATGTCTAGTCTTATGTTCCATGGTCATCAGGAATAAATGCATTCGACTATGTTCCAAAACAACCCTCAACCTACGAACATTGTCAAATCCTTGGCCCAGCGAATTCAGTTCATGTGTTTTAAGTTTGGGGGTTTTAACTTTATTTTGAGCAACTTTTTAGAAAAGTTTTAGCAAACCAAGGTAGCAGCATTTACTTAGGTTATTTTTCACTCTATTTATACTCATTCTTAACTAGTCACTTAAAGGCTTCTGATTTTCCTACAAAAAATATATTCATAGCCACCCATCATGAATATGGGTAGTATATGAGGTACTGAGGAAAACACAGTTGCTGGAGCTAACGGATATATTGTTGGCATGATTCGTGCTCTCCAGACACAACACAAGGGCATTCATATCTGCCATATTAACGCTCAAAGTTTTTACCCGAAAATAGATGAATTTAGGCATATTTTCGTTGACTCTAAAATTGACGTCATATGTGTTTCTGAAACATGGTTTCATGCTGACGTACCAAATGAAATTTATAAAGTAAAAGGGTTTGAGCTTCTTCGGTCTGATAGGGTCGGTCGCGTCGGAGGGGGAGCTGCATTGTATGTTCGGAATACTCTCAGTTTTGAATTTGTATGCAAATCAAGCCAGGACTGTCCTCTCGAATACTATTTCATAAACATCAAATGTACGCCATGAGAAAATATTGATTGGTGTAGTCTACAGACCAAATAACTCCATCTCTTTTGCTCCACTCTTTACCACCCTTGAGGAGAAAGGCTACATTGCCACTAACATCATTATATGCGGCGACTTTAATTGTAATCTGTTAGATACATCCGGATCCATAGGCTTTTTGGAACAAATGAAATCGCTTGATCTAAACCCAGTTAACACGTCTACCCCTAACCATTTTACGACCACTGCTTCAACTCTGATCGATTCAATTTTTGTATCCGATATGGGTAAAGTCCTGATATATAGCCAACTCTCAGCACCTGCATTCTCTAAACATGACTTGATAACTTACCAAGCTAAAAATGACTTTGTTGAATCTAAAGTCATGTTTAGAGATTTCCATAACTTAAATTATGCTCAATTGCAAGCTGATACTATAGGCACAAGTTGGGAGCGTATTTATCGGATGCCCCTTGTCAATGATCAAACTAACTTTCTGCAGGAAAAAATTGCTTTCCTCTTTAACAAACATGTGCCGTTAAAAACAAAACCTGCTAGGCCGACTGACCTTCAATAGTTTACCCCTAATATCCTACAGCTTATGAAAAAGCGTGATGATGTCTATAAAAGCTGGAAAAAATACAGAATGCCTGAGTTCTTAAATATATATCGCAAATTACGTAATGAAGCGGTTTCTAAAATAAGAAACGCCAAGCGTGTCTTCTACTATCGGAAGTTCGGTAGCTGCTCCTCAGGCAGAGAGGTTTGGAAACATATCCGTGAACTTGGGGTAGGAAAACAAAGGCATAAAACAAGACTGCAACCACCTTAACTCTACTTTTTTAATGACAAGTGATCCACCCTCAGTAAGCATAACTACTTTCGACCAGCCACCGGATGATTGTAGAGAATCATACTTTGAATTCTAAAGATTACGCGAGGAAGACGTTGCAGAAGCGGTACTATCAATCAAATCAAATGCTATGGGGATCGATGAAATTCATCCAAAATTTGTTAAGCTTTTGCTTCCATATTTACTGCCTTTTATAACACATATCTTCAACTCAATTTTAACGACGTCAGTCTTTCCCACTCATTGGAAAGACGCTAAAATCATTCCTATTCCAAAGAAATCGAATGGAAATGCAGTGGAATTCAGACCTATCTCAATTCTGCCATTCCTTTCAAAAGTTTTTGAGAAATGTATTCTCAAACAGATTCAAATCTATCTACAGTGTAAAGAACTGCTTTGTGAGAATCAATCTGGCTTCCGTCAAAAACGAAATTGCAAGACTGCGTTATTATTGGTAATTGACGAAATTAGGAAAGCGATTGATGACAACCATGCTACAATACTAACGTTACTTGACTTTTCGAAAGCATTCGACACCGTTAATCACACTATACTTTGCTTAAAGCTCAGAAAAGAGTTTAAATTTTCATTTCCCTCTACAAAACTTATATTTTCTTACTTAGAAGGAAGACGACAACAAGTTGTAGCGGGAAACCGATGTTCATGCTATTTGCCTATAAAGAGGGGAGTACCGCAAGGCTGCATTCTTGGACCATTGCTTTTTTCGCTCTACGTAAATGAACTGCCAAAAGTTGTCGTGCATTGTGCAATTCATATGTTCGCCGATGATGCCCAGATCCACTTAAGTTCTCCCATGAATTTGGTTCACGAAGCCACTGCGCAGGTGAATGAAGATCTCCAGCATATACTTGGTTGGTCAGCTAAGAACGAACTGCATCTTAATGCCCAGAAAACAAAAGCACTTGTAATCCATAAAAGAAAACTGGACCTTAATCACTTTCCACCAATCCAACTAGCCCAAAGTCCAATAGAGTACGTCGACCGCGCCAACAACCTGGGCCTGATATTTAACCAGACCCTTACTTGGTCTACCCACATAAACGCCACTATAGGTAAGATATGTGGTGGATTACGTGCTCTCTGGACTGCACATCGCTTTGTTCCTACACGGACAAAGCTGTTGTTAGCGAAAACCCTCCTAATACCGACTCTGCTATATTGTTCTGAAATCTTTTGCTGCCCCGACTACGACTCCAGACGAAAGCTCAATGTCGTATATAATAATATTTCTCGATTTGTATTTCACCTAAAACGAATGACCATATTTCATTTTACTCAAAGCAAATCAGCGGATGTACATTTGATAATGTGCTCAAATACAGAACGCTAAGTCTCTTGCATGGCATAATTCAAACTAAGCAACCCGCATACCTATTCAATAGGCTACGCTTCCTTCAGTCAGGTAGATCATGTATGCTTTTTCAAACGAGCTATGCCTGCTTGACGTCTGAACGCCAATTCTTTGTAAACTCCCTACGGGTGTGGAATTCTTTGCCCATAAATATTAGGAAAATTAGAAGCACAAAACAATTTAAAACCTCTCTCTTAAAATACCTGGCCAATGAAACTAATTAGATTTAGAATTTTAAACGCTTAAAATGTTCAATTTGTTTGTAAAGCCAATTGTTCTTTTCTATTCTTTTCTCTCTTTTACTTTATCTTACTTACCTTATTTTATTTTATTTTGTTATCACTTCCTGAATTCTTATTGTTATATATACTTGAACATACTTGTATCTGATATTTGAAAAATTTAAGGCTTCCACATTTAAAAGATTCCATTATCTTACCGCGTAAGCAATACTTACTTAGTAAATAAATAAAATAAATAAATAGTAAATAAATAAATAGGTCATAGTCAAATCTTTACTAGGATCTTATTCTTCGAGTTGATGTTGCAAACTCTTTAAATTCTTTGGGATTGATGTTTTGCAGACCAACTCGTTTCGCGTGCTCAAATCTCATCAAACCATATAGCTTTAATTATTTTTGATGCAGAAATAGCCAATTCGATACTAGACGTTGTGCCTAATTAGCTCTATTTTGATAGAAAAATATGTCCAAACCTTTAAAACTGTCTGCTTCTGTAAGAGAAACTAGTTGGAAGGTTCTTCAAAAGAAGCCAACGACAGTGTTCATAATTTCAATCTGTTTGAATTGTTAAATTAACTGAGGGCTAAACCGACCTATTTGAAAAGTTAGATCAACCTGCGTCTTTAGATTAAATTAAACCACACAGGTCGTGGTTTGATTGATAATGGCGGTTTGCGATGTCAACCAACAAAACCCAAGTAAAATTTGCAACAGGCAGCAGGATAAGTGCTGCCATTTTCGGGTGCTCAGCTAGGGCTGGGTTTATGGTTAAAAAGAAAAGAATCTACCGCAGTAGCAAATCTCAAAATTAAGACACACAAATTTGTTGGTAGGAGCCACGCAATCTAGCAAAGCGTTGCGAAACCTTAAAAAAATGAAAAGCTAAAAGGATGCGTTATAATTACTGGTGATTTATTATTCAGAACTTCTATGGGACAATGTAGTGAGCGGTATCAAACAAAATTTATCACCCGGATTAAATGGCAGCTAAAATTACCGGAACGGAAACCGCTTAGGAGTGGGCCTCTACTTCTGTCTTCCCGAACGGTTGAAAAGCTATTTTCTTTGCCGGGTCGGGTTTTTTTTTTCCACTACACAATCTCACAACACCATGCTTAGCTGTTATCTAGTATCCTTCTTTCCTGTTTTCCCTTTATCTTCTATTTCTCGACGTCCTCTTTTCCTTTGACTTTCCACTTTCTTTTTTGTCACTTCGACTTTAAAAATCTTTTCTTTTACACAGAAATCTCTGCTTAATTTCGTGGTCAATCAAGAAGTGCTCACCCTGATTCAACCTATATCCACTCAGACCATTAGCTACCCACACACACATTCATGATTTACATCCAATCGGTTCTTAGCGGGCCCAATGTCTGGTATATGTGCTGGAGCAGCATACTTAGCTGGAGCGTGTAACCATGCCTTGGATCTCCGCTAGACCGCTCTTTCATACACCTAAGTGTACCATTTTAACTATTTTCTTTGACCTGAGTGAACATTTCCCCTGAATTATCTTGGGTTCAAACAACCCCTTCTTTCCCCGGGGGTGGCCGTGGTGTAGTGGTAATAGCAAACGCTTCTCACTCGGAGGGTCCAGGTTCGAATCCTGCCCATGGCAAAATCAATTTTTCATTGTATAATTGGAACTCAGACAAAAAAATTCTGCGTGTGAAGGCATAACACTGACACGTAGATTTGGCTGTTATAAGAGTTTCAAGCAATGAAAAAAATACTGGGAATTATATCTCGAATCACTCTGAGTGAAGAAAAAACTCCGTCCTATTCGGACTCCCACCCCTGGAGAGCAAACATAGAAACCAAACACACCTGAGTTTCAAACCACTACAAAAACAATTTTCCTTTCTCCTCCTTCGATCTTTCCAACAGTAAAAGGGTATCAACCCGTTAGGCGCGCGTAAATTATAAAAAAAAAAAAAAAAAAAAAAAAATTGATCCCTGAAATAACGCGAAGTGCCAAACAATGTTCATTTCCGATGCATTTGAGACTAAGAAGGGGTAACCAAGTAAGAATCTAGTGATCTCAAGTTAAATCTTTTGAAAAATTTGTTTAGCCTTTGTGACGAAGGAAGAAGGAACCTTTCCGCAAATTTAGTTGAATTATGAAAGGTGTGCAGATTCTTGGGGGAAGGGGAATTTCAGATAGCGTCCCATTCTTTACACTGTTTATGTTTTCCTTTATTTTCTTACAATTCAATTTGTGTTTTGGTTATTGTTTGTTTTCTGTCTTGTGTTTTGTTTGCCCCTGTGCTTTTGTAAGTGTGTTTATTTGTTACAGAGTGTTAGAGGCAGCCCGCCTGTCTTTAGGCACCTAGTATGTGTTGTAGGCATTTCATCTATATAGAGGGTTCCAGAGCGTCCATCTGGTACAAGGGATATAATCCAAATCACATGACCGTCTGTCATATATTCAATGTGTTCCAGTTCAGTCCTCCTGGCTCTGTATTTTCCGGGAAGAGCATAAAGTCAGAAGTCCGTTTTTGGAAGAATCCACAGGTCCATCCCGCCAATACGTTCCTCCAAAGCGACAACGAACATAACAAACAAGTCGGGTCAAAAGGTGAAGTGGTTAGGAGCTGGAGGGGTGGCTCTGCTCAAGGCTGGAGACTACTCATCAGGGGAGACGGAACAACACGTGGTTCAAGAGTCGACTACTAGTCCTATATAGCGCTTTCTTTGCGCTCTTATAGCAGGCCGCCCGCCTGCTCTGCTGGCGTTTCTCCTCGGTGCTTTTGACAGTCCGTGCTTCCAAGATATTGGGGGAGTGCACCGATGGTTGATGCGCCCATGGCTACCCATCAGTCTCTCAGGATTTTAAAAGAACAACTATTTAGAGGGAAAAGGTTCGGAGGAGTTATGACGAAAGTTTTCAATGGGAAAGAGTCTAGCTTGTCGTGGTAAATTTTACCGCAACAAACCGATATGTCTACCGTCTCTGAACGGTAAAGTTTCATATCGAGTAGCATTTTATAGAAAATATCACACACGCGCATACTACATGGATGTCCTTCGGAATATTTTTCACCAAAAAAATCTCGCCGGCACGTGTGTCATGTCGCATTCAAATCACAAACGATCGCAAACCGAACACGATATTCCGAATCAAATTCAAATTCTATCTCAGCAGCGACCTGCTCGTGCACAAAGACTTTTCTCAGGGGTTCGGAAATGGAATCATCATCTTGTAATTCTTCGGATTTACGTTTCTATTTCTCCATTTCGAGCTTTACTTTAAATCCAGCGTCTCGAATTTGTTGATTGTTTGCTTCACATTTCACATCTGCCCGTTATTTACGCTACCTCCAGCGCAAAGACATATCCGTGTCAAAACTGATACATAGACCTCTAATTGTGTGAACTGGAAAACTTTTGATTCCCTGTTGAACGCTAAAAGTCTGAGAGTGCTTCATCATCTTAGGGCCCAAAAACATTGTCAAGGACATGAGGGTCAGATTCTGATAGGCACCGGGTCCCCGAAGCAATAAAGGTAATGAAGTAGCTGAGAAATCAACAAATCAACATCTAGGTACGTACTTGTGTACGTGGGGTCAGAAATTTTCTGCGGTATCCGGGCATAAACAGTGTAACTAATTGGGTACCAATCAACAGAGTGGAATTTAGTGCTTCCAAAACACAGTTCTGTATGCTGTCGTTAAAGCGAAATTTAAATCCGAAATTTCCACTTACGGTATGTACGAATATGTTAATGGCAACCTAAATTGGCCACATATTCGATGTCCCCAAAAATGCTACGAAATGTAGCAAATGTAGGAATCCTAGAAGCGATATTAGAAATACTTCTTCCCATCTGATCTGGTCTCAATATGTAAGACATTCATCCGCCCAAAATTGTAGTACAATGCCAGCATCTGCTCAGATTCTTCTAAGATCTATCTGCATTTGCTATTGTAGATAAGATTTAAAACCATGCAATAAGACTCATAAGTGATGCTAATATTAAACTGTCAATTGACACCGTATCCAAGATGAATGTGTCAAGAGCGATTCATTCTGGTCATACTTACCCCCAATGTCTAGTATACGACAAGCACAAGATCAAAGCAGTCCGCATAATAGCGCACCTAATTTCCCAAATCAAGCAAAAATTGTAAAGGTTTTGAAAAGCTATTGCTTTAGACCCCTTTCACAGAGTCGCGCGATATAGCCGAATCAGTTTTTTTTTATAAATTTTAAATTCGAAAATCGCCTTGTAGAGTTCAAAACGATGAATATTGGTTATGCGATTATAGATTCGATTGTAAGCCAGACTTCACTTAGTCTGTCCTGGTCCCTGGATTTGCATTAGTCGTTCTATCATATCGATTAAACTGGAACGATGTATAGAATAAAAGAGGGGCTCAGCTTAAACTGCCTCAAAATAGGAAGTCAGCTGGTTAGGTTATTATTTTTGACAACTTTACTTAAGGTAAACCAAGAGGATAAAAATGGCTCAATATAAACCACGTTATAAAGGACCCCGCCTAAGACTCAACTGTAAAGAAGAATAAAGAGGCCGATTACAATTTTTTTCGCGACCCATTTTTTCAAAAAAGTTGATTATCTGAATGCCGTCAAGAATATGAAACAGAGATATCGCCTCGAAAACTATCAATACGATGTCAGTTTTCCGGTAGCGAAAAGCAACTTCCAACAAAATATGTTACTTGTCACTGAAAAGTACCCTCTGGACAGTTGTTTATCAAAGGGCCAAGTTCGCTGATCGTAATGAATTCGCGAAAAACAAAAACAAGGACGGTGTATTGAGATGTTCGCTGCGAAAAATAACGTAACCTAGCTTGTAAATGAGCCCACGCGAATACCAGATGTTGATAGGCATACTGCCAACACCCTGGACTTGTTTTTAACTTCTAACCCTGATACGAGGGGCGTTCAATATATTCTCGGTATCGATATGAAGGAAAATGCGAATTCAATTTAAATTGTTTTTATTTTTCAATATAATCTCCCCTAACATCAATGCATTTGTTACATCTTGAGATAAGCTTTTTAAACCCTCAAAAAAATAAATTTCTTCTTTCTCTGCGAAATACCCATTTATTGCCGACTTGAGTTCTTCATCATCCGAAAATATTTTTCCACGAAGACATTTTTTCAAATTCGGAAACAGGAAATAATCACTAGGGGCAAGGTCTGGACTATAGGGTTGGTGTTGGATTTCTTCGAAACCACAATCTCGCGCAGCAGCCTTGGAAACTCGCGCCGTGTGAACAGGAGCGTTGTCATGAAGAAGCAACACACCCGCTGCGAGTTTACCCCGTCTTTTCTTTTTAATTTCCTCCCTCAAATTATGCAAAGTGGAAGCGTAGGATGTGGCGTTGATGGTTTCACCTTTTTTTTGTACTCAACGAGCAAGATTCCCTTTGAGTCCCAAAAAACTGTGGCCATGAGCTTCCCGGTAGACGGAGTGACTTTGAACTTCTTCGGGGGGTATGTTCCTTTTTTATGCCACTGCATGGACTCTTGTTTGCTTTCAAGGTCATAGTGGTGGACCCATGTTTCGTCCCCAGTAACAATTCGATCCATAACACCGTCCGCGTTCTCACTACACATCTCCAAAAGCTCTCTACAGCATGCGATTCTCACTTTTTTCTGAGGCGCTGTGAGCGTTCGTGGCACTGACCTTTGAAAGGTTAAGATGGTCATGAAGAATGGTGTGAATTGGATCAATTGAAAGCTTGGTGATCTCTGCCATCATTTTCACCTTTATTCGGGCATCCTCAAGAACAAGTTTTTCGACTTCTTTGATGCTTTCTCCCGTACAAGCAGTAGCCGGGGCGCCGGAGCGGGGGTCGTCTTCAATGCTCTCTCTGCCTCTCTTGAACTCACTTGACCACTTTTGCACAGTTGATAATGAAGGTGCGGAACCCTGGTAAACAGCCACCATCTCTTCATGAATAGTTTTTTGACTTTTTCCTTGCTTAGTGAGAAATTTAATTACAGCGCGATGCTCAATTTTCACCATCATCTTCTCAGTTGCCATTATGATTCTGTTTAACTAGAGATAAAACGCGAATTAATAATCACATTTATATGAAATTTTACATGAATGCACTAAAATAATAGTATTACTTGATAAATAAGTCAATTTATATATACAACCACAGCTTCACCCCGATACCGAGAATATGTTGAACGCCCCTCGTAAATACATATACTGTTGAAGTGCTTTCCCCTCTAGGCTCGCCGGACCCCTGTGTTATATCAGCTAATTTCTCGTATACCGAGCACACAGTTAGAGAAAAGGTTCCTAAAAGAACCGTATGGCAATACGAGAAAGCCAATTGGAGCGAACTTAACAGCTTCTTTACGAATTTTAACTGGTCGTTATGTTTCCTCGATAACGACGTGGATGCCGCTGCTGATATGATCACAGACACTATTCTCTTTGGAATGAGATCCTTTATCCCTTATCGGATGAAGAGTATCAAACCAAAGGAAAGAGCATGGTACGACTCGAGCTGTAAATAGGCTGTTAAGGTTAGAGAAAAGTTTTTTCGGTCCTTCAAGCCCAACCCAACAGAGGAAAACCGAAGAAAGTTTAAACTAGCCAGTAATGACTGCAACGTCTTTCTTAAGCGTGTGAAATTTCAATGCGACCAAAAGTTGAGGCAAAAAAAAAATACTACAATATCCCAAAGGTAGTAAAAGCTTTTGGTCGTTTGTCAAAAACATCAGAAATTCTGCCTCATCCTCCATCCCAACGCTCATCTACAATGACATTCCAGCTGTCAGCTCTTTAGACAAAGCCAATCTGCTAGGTGCACACTTTGCGGCCAGCTCAACACTTCCAGATTGTGCTTTGTCTCCGCCTACACTTGAGTGCGTAAAATGAAATATCTCGGCAATATGATTTTCGTAGCAACAGGTCCACTGGTGATTTGATGGCATGTCTCACCGAAAAATGGAACCAAAGCGTACATCAATCTGGCAAATGCAAGATAGTTGCACTTGATATTTCTAAGGCATTTGACAGAGTTTGGCATTAGGCTCTTGTGACGAAAATGCGTGCATTTGGGAAAGACGACTCTCTTCTTCAATGAATTAGAAACTACCTTTCGGAACGTTCAATTCAAGTTGTCTTGGATGGTTTCAAGTCTGATATTCACAAAATAAATGCTGGTGTGCCCCAGAGCTCCTTTCTGCCTCCGACACCCTTTTTAAGTTTTTTCAATGATCTCTTGTCTCCTACTTCTCCACTCCACTTCTAATCCAATATATTCCTTTGCTGACGACAATACTCTCTGCTTTTCATATTCGCTTCCGGACTCACGTCCCTGCTCTTCGGACGTAGAACGGGAACGACAGCGTTACGATATTGACATCATAACCAATTGGGGAACTATCAACAGAGTGGAATTTAATGGTTCGAAAGACAATGCTGTCTCCTGTCGTTGAAGCGAAATTTATACAGCCAGCCATTATCCATGAATGGCACTTGCATCATCGAAACTGAAAAACTTTCCATTCCCGGTATGTATGTCAATGACAACTTACGTTGGAATGACCACATATTTGATGTCGCCTAAAATGCTGCGAAATGTCTAGGTTTCCTTAAGCGATGTAAGAAATATTTTACCTCTGATCTGGTCTCAATATATAAGGCAAAAATTGGAGTACAACGCCCACATCTGGTCAGATGCTCCTAAAACATCTCTGCACCTGCTAGATAGGATTCAAAACCGTTCAATAAATGCTGAACGTTTAGGTTTCCTCAAGCGATGTAAGAAATATTTCACCCCCTCTGACCTGGCTTCAATATATAAGGCGTTTATCCGCCCAAACCTGGAGTACAACGCCCACATCTGGTCAGGTGCTCCAAAGACCTCTTTGCACCTGCTAGATAGGATCCAAAATCGTACGATAAAACTCATAGGTGATACCAGTATTACACAGTCATTGGACACCCTCGAACACCGGCGTAATATCTCCTGTCTCACCTTGTTGTATCGCTATTTTCAATGCTCCACTGAAATTTCCAGTAGCATTCCGCGCCTTCATGTTTTTAACCGTAACACCCGTCTCGCTATGAATACTCATCAGTTCACCCTCAAGCCCATCTTCGGACGTACTCTGAAATATCGTGATTCTTTCCTAAGCCGAACAGCTCACTTGTGGAATGCCCTGCCGAGCTCTTTATTTCCTAGCTAGTATAAATTGCAAACATTTAAAACCAACGCACATCGGTATCTCTCTTTTTTCCCTCCCTAACTTCCTTTCGCCCGCGCTATGTGCAAACATCTTAAGGGTGCATAAATGAACAAGGCATGTTATGCTTGCTTCATGCGATGGTGACGGCGACGCCAGATACATATTAAGCTATAGGAACTAACCTATTATATAGTATCATCACCCAAAATATTGTTCTTCCTTCTTTTTTACTTAAGATAAGTCCGGTTACCTGAAAGATTTTCCTCACAAAGCAGCCAAAGATGGCCTTACCTATTCTTGGCAAAGTCCATGATTTTACACTCATTTAAGTTGTTTGAAATAAGCCTTTGTTAATCAATGCTTCAACTTCATTTTTTGTAGACAACATATATCTTGTTTTGCCCTCATTGACCGCTAGAGCCATCTTTGCATAACTGAAATTAAACAGGTTTCCTCTGATAGTCCGTCCAATAGATTTTTGGAGATTGTACCCCTGTACCCCAAAAACAATATTGAAGACGTCGCATGCCAGGCCGTTACCTCGCCTAGAGCTAGCCAGAGTTCAAGCTCTGAAGCCGTAATATTCCTCTTTACCGTTTGGTAGATTTTCGAATTACAATCCAGCATATATTTATTTGCTTGCTCGCGTTTCTCATGATCATCTGCTCGTAGAGATCGCAAACCATTCCGGTCCTTCTATACAGCAAAACACTGTGCGCTTCTTTATTCGGTGTTTGCGAGCGTTCTTCATTGAACCAGAGGATTCATTTTTGTGGCCATAAAAAAACCTAAAATAGTTATCAGGGGCAGCATCTGTGAGCAATTTTTGTCAACGGTGCGACTGGTCTTCAGTCCTTGATGCTTGCTGCATATGATCTCTTGTGAGATTAAGGGATACTCATTCTTCGCTGACTTCGGCTTCCGTAAAATTTGGTGTTTCGTCTTCGTGCGCAACAAATAAAGACTTGTTACTTCACAGTGATTCTTTGTTAAATAGCGCATTATAAAGGGTCCGACATCTAACGTTTTTTTTTTTCAACTAGTACTTATTTCGTGAATGTCAACACTTAGCTCATGTCTGATTTGACAGGTAATTAGTTCCGGTTAATAATGGAAAATAATTTCATTCAAATGGCTGCCTCGGCTGGCCATGCAGTAGCCTACACGATCGGTCCAGTTCTTAAGCACATTATCGATTGTGTGCAGCTGTATTTCACCAATGGCTTCACGAATATTGTCCTTTAAAGCGTCAATTGTCTCTGGGTTGTCGGCGTAACACTTATCTTTTACGGCACCCCACAAATAATAGTCCAACGGTGTCAAATCGCAGCTCCGAGGTGGCCAAACGACATCAGCTCTGCGGCTGATAATGCGATCTTTAAAAATAGGGCGCAAAACATCGAGTGTAGCTTCGGCTGTGTGGCACGTAGCGCCGTCCTGTTGAAACCAAATGTTGCCAATATCCTTCTCTTCAATTTTTTTGAACAAAAATTCGTTCAACATGGCACGATAACGATCGCCATTGACTGTAACGGCCACTCCTTGCTCATTTTCGAAGAAACATGGCCCAGTTATGCCTCTGGACCAAAATCCGCACCAAACAGTGACTCGTTTTGGGTGTATCGGCTTTTCAATGTATGCGTGCGGGTTTTCTGTGCCCCAAATGCGACAATTTTGCTTGTTTACATACCCACCAAGATCAAAATGAGCTTCATCTAAAAAGATGATTTTTTTGGCAAAATCGGCATCTTCTCTAAGTCGATCGCAGGCAATATTTCCCAGCGTTGTTCAAGCGTATACACAACCATATTCGTTCAGCGGAAGGATAAAACTAATTATCTGTCAAATCAGACATGAGCTAAGTGTTACCATTCACGAAATAAGCACTAGTTGAAAAAAAAGCGTTAGATGGCGGACCCTTTAGTACTCTTTGCGTCTATTGCAGATTTGAAGAAAGCGTTCCTGCTGGTCTTCAATGTTTTTTTGCTGATTGGATCTACTGTGAGTTATTTCTTCAATGTGCTGCATTCTTGAAGATATTAGCTCGTTTGCATATGCCTCGACATTGTACTTCATCTTCCACTACACGCTTGAAAGGATTGCCGCCATTTTCGCCTCGTCGTTTCGCCACCGTCGCTCGGCCACTGAGTAGAATTTTTCCACTACTTGTGCATTTCTTAATCGAAATTGTTCGACATACGAGTAGGTGCATATCTTGTGTGCTTAATTCTTCCATTTCGTGGAACTTTGAAGCCATTCTCAAAGTTTTACTGCCCACAATTAATGTTTTCCTCTTCTGAAAAAGTTATCTTCCTTTATATCCCATATTTAAGCAATCAAACTTCTGGTTACGATGAGATCGTGATGTTAATGTTTTATGAAAAGCGTTTCCTGGATGCCCATAATCCGTCAAATAAAATAATGTGATAACCCCTTAAATGTGAACAGCACCATCTACATATTATATTTGAAGAGCAGAAGAGTCATTTGATGGGGAAATAATGGAATCACTTTGACAACTGATAGCGAATATTCTGATAAAATGGAAGTACAAGTAATATGGACAGCTGGCTAGTACAGAGAGTTCTAGAAAGATGGCAGGGTGTATAAATACTGCATCCCACTAAGGTGAAGTCCAGTTCTATAGTGGAATTTGAAAGATGAATTAAGAGAAGTGATTAAGTGGTTTAAGTAAAAAATAAAATAAAGTAAGAGTGGTTGATAAAAGGGATTGCATTGTAAATTGTATTGTAGATGTATTGAATAAAGCGATTGTGTGTATTTGAACGCACACAAACACTTTATATTGGTGTCAGAAGTTGAATGGTAGCTCGACACAGTGCGTAAACGAAAATTGCGAGAATGTTTTTAAGCGGTACAAGGGGAAAAGATTTGAAGCCTCCCATGGTCTGCGTATAAGTAGTAGTTTTAAATGGTTGCTTGTGCGAACAACTGGGACAATGAGGAGAAGTGATTCGCCCTAGTAGGAATTGACGGCCTCAGGACCATTATCGAAGTCTCGCTGGTAAACCGATGCAATGAAAGTCTTATGGTTACCGCTGGCTACGGTAAGGCAAAATGGATTGCAACAATAGACAAAGGAGCTGCGACCTCAATCATCAGGAGGAATCTTGTGCAGAAGTCTTGGCTCCATAACACCAGCAGTTACAAATTGCGAAAAGCTACGGGAGTAGTGGCTAAGGTATATGGTGAAGTACGCACAAAAATCCAGCTGGCCGGAATAACGTTCTCTCACCTATTTATGGTGGCTGACATATGTAGCGAGTGCATCATTGGTACAGAATTCATGAAAGAACACGGAATAGTAGTCGACTTTGGGGCACAAAGCCTAAAATACGGAAACACGGATGATGTGAAAAAGGGAGAGATAATGGGAAAATGTGCGCCTATTGAGTCCATATCGACCACAACGGAAACGAGTTGTGCAACATTGTTCGAAAGCGTCCAGAGTATGAAAATCAAGAACAAAATCCTCAGTCTTTGTAATCTGGATCAACAGGCGTCTTCCATTGACAAAGCAAACTGAAGTTTCCGAAATGGTGTCAAAGACGTTGAAGGGCTTTTTGAGGAATCGCAGAGCCGGTGGCCATCTCCAGTGGTCCTCGTGACGAAGAAGGACGGCAGCACGAGCACGAAGTTTTGTGATATGTAGACTACCGACATCTCACCAAAAAGGCCAGCTACCCTTTATCGAAACACTTTGGATATGCTTTCTTGAGCGAAAAGATTTTCAACACTTGACCTGAAGAGCGGTTACTGGCAGGTGGAAGTTAGTCGAAAAGATCATGAGAAAATGGCCTTCACTGCAGGAAGTGGTCTTTGGCAGTTTATGGTAATGCCGTTTGGACTGTACGTTGTCGTCATAGGCAAGACTTCGAGGAGCTTCGTGAAAATCTAATAGAATGACTGAAAGGCTGCGAAGCCCTCATTTGAAGCTGAACTCAGAAAAGTGCACCTTGTTCCTTGCGAAAGTAAAAGATCTGTGTCGTATTATATAAGCGGAAGGAGTAACGATGGATCCTGACAAAATAGAAGCAGTGAAAAGTTGGCCTGCCCCCAAAGATAAACACAAACTGAGAAGCTTCTTGAGACTTGCTACGTTTTACAGAAGATTCTCGGAAAAAGGCCGACAGTTCAGGTGGTCTGAAGAGTGCGAAAAAGCATTTCAAGAACTCAAGCGACAGCTGTGAAATGCTCCTATTTTGGGTTACGCAGACGCTAGCAATGTTGGGGTCAAGTTCATGATGGTCAAGAGAAAGTCGTGTCATATTACAGCAAGGTACTCTCCAGGCCTGAACGGAACCCCTGCGTAACTCGACGTAAGCTTCTGGCCTTAATTCTAGCAACGAAGTATTTCCATAAGTAACTCTATGAACAAAAGTTCATTCTTGGCACAAACCACGCTACTACAATTTAAAAAGCCTGAAGGCCATGTTGCGAGATAGATTGAGCAGTTGCAGAGCTACGACTTTGAAGTGTAACACTGAAAGGGAAAACTCTACTCAATGCTGATGCTCGTCGACCATGCGGAGTTAAATCTGAACACTGCAACCGTAAGGAAGCGAAAAAACAGGCCACTATCCCAATGATTAAGGACGAAACTTTGAATCAAGTCTTCCGAGAAGTGTGCCAATATCTGGACTATTCCATCAATCCGATGCGATTCAATGGGACCTTGGATGAGCATCTGTGGGGTCGACCCATGTGGATAGAATGTGCCACTTCAACGGAACGATAAATGACGAAGTTGTTCGAGACGAAGTGGTTTAAGTAAAAGATAAAGTAAAGTGAAAGTGGTTGAGAAAGGCGATTGAATTGTAAGTTGCAATTATGTTGAATAAAGCGATTGTATTGGAACGAATAAGTTCTATCTTTACACCAACACATATATTTTACACTATTGTGCTCACGAAAAAGAATGTTACGAAAATGCATGCATATTCCTAGGAGCAGTTTTGACTTAAACCTTTATTTGCGTGACTTCCGTTTAATGTTCGATGTTAAACAGTTTTTGTTAAAATTTAAAGAAAACGAGAAAAACTTTACAATTTAACTTGCCACAAAATTCAACTGAAACCAACTCTGTAAGTCCCAATTAAATCTCAACATTTTTTGTTGGCGACAAAGCCCAAAACAATGTAAAACAGCAGTTTTTTTTGTTGAACCTTAACCTTTAACGAATAAAATATGAAATTTCAAAGTCGCAGTTAAAGATTGCATGTTACAGATTCCTTAATTCCCTAAAAAATATTTCACTTTTTTCCCCTGCCGCACACAACATTCAGTGGCTTTTCCTCATTCTCTCAAAATAAAGCATAATTACCACTAACTACCAACAAACTATGACTCCTGTTCAAATGAGTTGCTTACAATCAGAGCCTCCATCCACCCAGGGGGTAGAACTCGTACAATGTCAAAGTTGGACGCTATCAATTGCCGCAATAAACATTACCTATGCCAAGTATTCGTATTTCGCTTTATGGTGAACCATACCGCTCCGCTTCCTTGGCAGCAATAAATCCCCGTCACTGTTGATTTACTGCCAAGAGAAGGAGAACTACGAATGCCGGGGACTATGGTATGTAAACTCGTACGGCACCACAGGACCTATTTTACTATCGCGAGTGCCAACTATTCATATCCGCGTTCAAAGCCATCATGAGCTGAGTTAAATTGAAAATAAGCCGCGTGAGTTGAGATTTCGGTCTTATCACGAGAATTTGTTACCGAACAAATATTAACATTTGATTTGTCAATGGCAGTTGAATTATTTTCTAATTAGAGAATCCCCTTGCATGCAAATAGATTTCTCTATTTGCCTCTCGATAGTGCATCACTAATTACATTCTATGGTGACATCTATGGTGCCTTAGTTGTGGTTTCAGTCATCGATTTCGACCATGAAACATGTTGAATGGGGCGCCAAATTCCCTGGTAAACACACAACCCTAGTCTCGTTGTTAATTGAATTTAATTCCAAAGAACAATAAAAGGACGAAGTATATGTATACACACAGACCCACATACACAAGCGGAGGGAGGAAA
Organism: Volucella bombylans; assembly: GCA_949129095.1. Lineage (NCBI taxonomy): Eukaryota > Metazoa > Arthropoda > Insecta > Diptera > Syrphidae > Volucella > Volucella bombylans. The sequence continues at coordinate 119,587,088 of OX422142.1, read as the reverse complement.
TGAAACCCATAAAACCATTGGAGGATAGAAATCGTAAAATAGGACATCACTGGCTGATGATGGAACCACGAAGCTATAAAACATTTCGATTTGCCTGTAAGGATTCATTATCATGAGGTTATCGCATTTTAAGTATGCACTCGATTTTAAGAGCACTTTTGGTATTTGCCAGGCAAGAGGGCAGTGGAGAATCTAAGTCCAACTCACTTATAGATCGTAATTTCCTAGGAGCCTATAGAGGCCATTCAGTCGGTTGGCGTTATATATACTCGTACTTATATCGAGGATCTACTCCTCCTGTGAACCATAAATAAACCATTACTTTCTTATGTGCGAGAGTATGTTTGCAATCTGCTGTAGGCGTATTCGTATTCATACTTTGGTGCGGTTTCTGTTATGCCGAGGTGCGGGTGTCAGGCGACAATGTATGTGTAATCGAATCAGAAGCACGTTTCGGGATTTATGGTCGTTGCTAAACAATGCATTTGTGTACATCAGCCAGAACACGATTTATTACTCTGTGCTGGCGATGAGCAGCTTGGAAATAGATTACGCTTCGAGTTTATTCTCATCAAATGGAATTTCAAGAATTTAAGTGCCAAATAAGTTCGATTTACACAGATAATTTTGTTTTGATAAAAAGATTTTACAGCTTGTAGATAAGGAACCGTGAAATGGAACTCGGTCATTGTGACTTTATAAGTCAGTGATAGGATCTGTCTTTTAATCACAGCCAGTCCGTTAGACAAGTTCTTCTTGAAGGATGACTTATTATTTTACCTTCTTGTTTTTATTCAGAAGTATTCCCTTTTCAGCTTGGCCACCTCTAGATGAAGCCTTAGTTCATTTTCCATTAAAGAGCATTCATGGAGACTTTTAAGTATTTCATTTAACTTCAGTAAAATACGTAAGCCTTATAATGGAGCTTAGATGCTGTTGGAACTTCAGGACCTAATTATCGACTAAGTTTGTTTCAGTATTGGCAGTTTCCCAGCTTTAACAATGGACATCATATTTACATATCATGCAGAACATCACATTGGCCAAGCTATTACTTCTTCATTTTTCAGTGCTTCACTAGTCAAGGTGGTCAAAGTCTCCGTCCATTGTTGTCTCTAGACCAAATTTCAAAAGCCTGATTGTTGGAAACTTAATACACTTTTAGGCTACTTATGGAAGTTTGAGCAGAAACCCTTTGAGTGTTGCGATTGTGATGACCCTTAAGTTATTCGTTATGAATAGAACTCAGGTGAATCTATCAAAACTGTCAAAATTCTACGTAAAATTGAAAATTGAATTTGAACTGAAATTTGAAAGAATTTGCCATGCCGATTTAGGAAAACTTGTAGAGGGGTCTATGACTTCAGAGTTGCATGCGACAACGTTGAACTGTGTCTAATCGGCCAGGACACCAAGATTAAATAGTAATATAATTAAATAAGGCATAGACCGGCTAAGGCCAACTCTGAGGAGGAGCTACAACCTCTGGCGAGAAATGAGAGTATTAGTAACAGATAACTTGGCTCAAGCAAAGAATTTCACAATTAAAATTCAGCTTTGCTTCCTTGCGGAAAGCATGCGGAAAATGGTTGAGCTCCATTTGCGCATAACAACATTGTACACGTATACTCTATCTTAGTGGAACATGGAACACGCAGAATATTTTGCGAGACTTCGTTCAAAGTAAATCCAGCCGATAGAAATGAACAATATGGAGTTCCAATGAATATTGTATATACTGACAAACATGAGCAGGTTCGGGAACATATCCCCACTGATAAAGTGTTCTCTTTGCTCTGCTTCATAGAGGACAAGGACTTCTTAGCACCTGAACCAGCGTTGAGACTGCCTGTATCCTTGGACAGAGCTTGAATTTCTCGTGAATTGTAAATGTCAAAAACCATTCTTCGGGATGTAAACAGATCAAATAATTAGAAACGATTATTCATTTTTCTATAATTGGGTGCCTAGTGATTGACCACTACTTTACTATACCAATGATGATCCATTATAACCATATGCATTTGTTATCCGAGAATCTGTAGAGAAGCTGCTGTTTAACCAGCCAGATAAGGTAGGACTAACAGTCGGTTCTTTTATAATCTCAAACTCCGCAAGTTCCTAATGCCAATAACATGCGGAATATTGCATGGTGGATGCCGTCCCCCATCTCTATATTTTTTTTTTAGTTTTTCTTGGAGGCTGTTGCACTAGTCTGATAGAAAAGAAGTACCGCGAATAAGAAATTTGCCGCAGCTCAAACCAGAGGACTTATGGGCTGACCAGAATGTGAATCTGAAGCTTGAATTTTGAATCGCTATCAAACGCAAATGCACGTCAATCGTGAATCTGTATCTCGAAGTTAGGTGCTTTTCAACTTCGAGATACTGATTCACACAGATACGCATCGTGTTGGCGCTTACGGCTATACATGTATTCAACTTCTGACAGTTCGATATCAGATACAGATTCAAGCTTCAGATTCACATTCTGGTCAGCCCTTTAGTCTCATTATTGGCTTGTTATTACTTAAACATCGCCTATTACTTGTGCGAGATGGATAAATTTGGTCATTCTGAGTCTGACAAGGGCAATGTCGCCGCATAGTATTGTTGTTCAACAATGTCACTCAATGGGGTGGCCGTGGTGTAGTGGTACTCTACATCGCTTCTCACTCGGAGGGTTCGAATCCTACTCATTGACAGATTTTTCAAGTTTCTCATTTGTGTAATTGGAACTCAGACAGAAAAATTCTGCGTGTGAAGGCATAACAGTGACACGTAGATTTGTCTGTTGTAGAGTTTCAAGCCACCCTGGAGAGCGAATATCGAAACCAAACACACCTGAGTTTTAAACCACTACAAAAAGACCAATTTTGCTTTCTCCTCCTTCTACCTTTCCTCCCGCGCCCTGGCAGCAGTAAAAGGGTAGCAACCCCTTAGGCGCGCGTAAATTATAAAAACAAAAATGTCACTCAAAGAATTTTTCTCTCAAGGTATTGGTGAATTGTGCTCACTTTTCAGTTCCCTCCTTAAGAAAACAGAAGTTATTATTCCTTGGATTTCCACTTTTGTGCGGTGTCTTGAGTTTACGCCATAGTTCAAATAAACCAATTCCTTTACTACATCAAGGCAATAGCTTTTAGTTGTGTCATGCTGTATTTTAATGTTAGAAATCCTTTCTAGCCCGATCACTAAACCCGTCTTTGACGCTCAGATTCCTTAGGCAGTGCGTCACTTTGTTGAAATCCTTTTTTTCATACCTAATGTGTCAATGTTGTCATTACTGTTTCATGTTACACAAAAGGACAAGTTTGGCAGTTATGCTGGAACTAAATGTATTGTAGCTCTGTATAGACCGTCTCCATAAATGCTGCAATATGCGGCTTTAAAATCGATGAGCAGATACTGAGTATCGGTTTGAAGTTCCTGGATTTTTCCAAAGTTTGATAGTGGTCGTGATCGAAGCGACTTACACTGTATTAAATAAGTACGACAGTGATAATAGCCACTGCAGGCGTGTTATTGGTCTATAGTTTGGACATTACTGCCCAGATTGCATCTCTGTCAGCTGGACGGAATTTCTATCAATTGTGGCGACTACAATAGCAACCACACCTTATCCTTGCATATCGCATATTCATTCGATCTTCTGATCACACTTCTGAACAACATTTCTGCGTCTGATAACATCTATCCATGATCTCGATAGAGGATGAAATACTTTTCTAATTCTCATGCAGCCGTTGTTCTTCTCTACAACGCCACTTTTATGGTTTTTTGCGGCTCTTCATCAAAATAATATGTTGATGGGTTGTTGACAATGTCGCTACTGGTCTTCTGTACTTGAAGCTGACGGAATAAAAGTATCCCTTTTCGGGAGACTTTTGAACACTTGAACAGAAGAGATTCTAGCAGTCGAATTCAATTGCACTCATTTGACGTCAAGTTTCCACGCATTTCTTCGATGATTTTGCGCCCGGGATATCGTCATTGTCAGCTTGGCTACACAACAGGTTAGTGTACTAATTACTCAGAATAGTAGAGCTGCAGTTATTCGATATAAGGACAGCTAGGTCCCCTCAGTAGAAGTTGAGTAGTGTGAAATGCGTGTTACTAGTAGTTACTCTGACATTTTACCAAATCACAAAGTCGATTCCGAGTTCGCTGAGTCCGCTTGCGAAAGTGGTGTCTTACAATCGTCGTAAAACACAGTCGTGTGTTTTCCAATCGTCCTGCTAGAAATCGTCTGTTTTCCGTCATAGTCATGTTAAAATGACTAGGGCTATTATAATGACGTTCCTCGGACATTGCTCGTGTATCTGGTCAAGGAGCTCAAAGAAACCGTATTTTGCTAAGTCGTCCCTCTCCTCTATAGAGATGGAGTACTTAGTCTTTTTTTCGGACGGAATAGAACACTCAAAAAAAAATAATTAGTAGTGTACTACTTGTACATATTTTTGATATTCTTCCTACAGTAACAGCACCCACCATATCAGCGCGCGCTGAGTACCTGCAAGCTGATGGGAGCTTAGACTGCACATTCATAGAGATAATGTCGGCAGTGTCGTCATCACTCTTAAAATAAGCGCCCCAGAATATTATGCCACTTATGCTACCTAGCACTAGATGCCAAGCAAAATTGTTAAAATGCCAGTAAGCAATCCACTGTCTTTTTTACTGAGGAACAGCAGGAAATTTTCTGACCCCTTACAGACATCGGAAAGCTTTCACGCCATTTGCAGTAATGCTCACAAGAAACCAAACGATCAACAGAAGCTCTAACGCAAGCAGTCCTAATGTAGATTTGTGTCCTGGGAAACTTGCCTCTGAGCCCCCTGCCTAACCGAAAATGGGCCTGAGGGTATACTGATGAGCATTCATAGCGAGACGGGTGTTACGGTTGAAAGTTTGAATGGGCGGAATGCTACTGGCGATTTCAGTGGATCACTGGTAGTGGAAATAGCGATAAAACAAAGTGAGACACGAGACATTTCGTCGGTATTCGAGGGTGTCCATTGATTGACTGATATTAGTATCATCAATAAGTTTTATCGAACGGTTTTGAATCCTATCTAGCAGGTGCAGAGATGTTTTAGGAGCATCTGACCAGATGTGGGCGTTGTACTCCAATTTTTGCCTTATATATTGAGGCCAGATCATAGGTAAAATATTTCTTACATCGCTTAAGGAAACCTAGACATTTCGCAGCATTTTAGGCGACATCAAATATGTGGTCATTCCAACGTAAGTTGTCATTGACATACATACCGGGAATGGAAAGTTTTTCAGTTTCGATGATGCAAGTGCCATTCATGGATAATGGCTGGGTGTTTAAATTTCGCTTTAACGACAGCAGACAGCATTGTGTTTTGGAAGCATTAAATTCCACTCTGTTGATAGTTCCCCAATTGGTTATGCTGTTGATATCGGAATTTAATGCTTTCGCCAGATTGATGTACGCTTTGGTTCCACTTTTCGGTGAGACATGCCATCAAATCACCAGTGGACCTATTGCTACGAAAACCGTACTGCCGATCATTGAGAAGTTTTCGTGTTTCGAGATATTTCATGAGCTGACGATTTATCAGTGTTTCCATGACCTTGGAAAGAAGGGACGTACAGTCGTGTCGAACTAATTAAGAACGATGGTACAAAATAATATTGTTCAATGTCTTTTTTACTTAAAGTTAAAATATATTGCACCTTGCTATATATATTTTTTAATTTATTACAAAAGTAAGAAAAATAAGTAACAACAAACAAAAAATATACGTTTTAAACAAGAAAAATTATTTTAATCCAATGAAGTGTCTCAAAATGGTTGGCTGACTAATTAGAAACGTTATGCAATTTTTTTCATATTTGCGGAATTGGCTTGTCCTGGCTCAATATTTCGTTGGAAGTCCTTCATTCATGATCACGGCCTTACATCTCCGTGGCATAGATTCAATTAGATCGCGGCATTTTTAGGTGGTATATTGGCCCAAGCCATCCTTGCGACTTCAAATAATCCATTCAAATTCCCAATTTTGTGGTTGGTAATTTCGGTTTTAAGTTGATACCCAGGTTTTCTATTGGATTTAAATCCGGACTACATGATGGCAACTCTAAAACGTGGGCAGAATTCTTATTAAACTATTTTTTTGTTACCCTTGCCGTGTGCTTTGGGTCATTATCTTGCATAAATCTCCGTGTTTAAGAGTAACCGTTGTGTATTTCGGATTAAATGCCTCATTTTTTGGACGCCGGACATATCTCTTACCATCTGATCTCACTCTATTAATCTTTGTTTCTTCGCTCCATAATATTTTTTCCACTCAGAAACCGTCCAGTCCTTATGTCTCTTCGCAAAAGCTAACCTAGCTTTTCCGTTTTTTTCAGAGAGTTATGGTTTTTTTCGTATCGCTCTTCCAAAAAGTTGGCTTTCATTCAATCGTTCCCGTATGGAACGTGCTAAAAGGGCATTCGAATCTTCACCAAAAACTTCCTTTTGAATTTCTTTAGAGCTCATAAATGGATTTTTTTTGACAACTCGAACAAATCTTCGATTGTCTGCCTCATTAGTCTTACGCGGTATTTTGCGTCTTGCTACCTTTTCCATAGTTTGATATTTTTCACTATATTTTACTGCGTTGAAGACCATTGTTTTTGAGCAATTCAGCCTTTTCCCGATTTCTGAAAACGATAATTTCTCGATAGTTCTCATTTTGAAAATGTCATCCCTTAACTGTGGTGTGCATCTCCTATTTTTGCACATTTTTTCTTCAATCAAGCTCTAGATTATCGAAAATTAATTTGTTTTTATTTAATTTTGATAAAAATTTGTATGATTACCGATTATCTATGTCAATATCACAAATTTTTTCACAAAATAACTGCGTTTCTTATCGTCGTTCTTAATTAGGTCGCCAAACAAACTTTACACTTCAATAACCCAATTGCAAATAAATATATTAAACGGCGTGCAATATTAATTTGAAACGGATTTATGTATGTTGAAATCTTTAAGTACTCTTGCTACTTGAAGATACGACGCACTGAAGTGTAGGCGGAGACGAAGCACAATCTGGGAGTGTTGAGCTGGCCGCAAAGTGTGCAAAGATTGGCCTTTTCCAAACAGCTGACAGCTGGAATGTCATTGTAAATGAGCGTTGAGATGGAGGATGAGGCGGAATTTCTAATGTTTTTGACGAACGACCAACAATTTTTACTGCCTTTGGGACATTGCAGTATTTTTTGCCTCAGTTTTTGTTCGTATTGGAATTTCACACAATTAAGACATTTCTGGCTCGTTTGAACTTTTTTCGGTTTTCCTCTGTCGGGTTGGTCTTGAAAGCCCGAAAAAATATTTCTCTAACCCTGACGGCTTCTTTACAGCTCAAGTCGTACCATGTCTTTTCTTTTCATTTGATACTTTTTATGCGATGAGGAATAAAGGATCTCATTCCAAAGAGAATGGTGTCTGTAATCATATCAGCAGCGGAATCCACGTCGTTATCGAGGAAACATAGCAACCAGTTAAAATTCCTAAAGAAGCTGTTAAGTGCTCTCCAGATGGCTTTCTCGTATTGCCATACGGTTCTTTTAGGTTCTCTAACTGTGTGCTCGGTATACGAGAAATTAGCTGATATAAGACAGGGCTCCGACGAGCCTAGAGGGGAGAGCACATCAACGGTGTATTTATCAGGGTGAGAAGTTAAAAACAAGTCTAGGGTGTTGGCAGTATGACTATCAACGTCTGGTATTCGCGTGGGCTCATTTACACGCTGCGTTAAATTGTTTTCCGCAGCGAAGATCTCAACACACCGTCCTTCGGGTGTTGTCTGTCCAGAATGTCGAAGCCACCCAGAATTGTGTATATTGAAGTCGCCCGTAATAACGATTTCAGTATGAGGATACAGGGATACAATTCTTTGAATGGAGTCAGACAGCGCATCAAACTCGTTACAAGTCGAATTGCTGTCCAGTTTGGGGCTTCTGTAAATAAAGCAGTAGTGGATAATTTGCTTACTGAGATGGAATTTTAACAACATGAAGTTGAATTCTGAATTGGAACATGGACCACATTGTGGTGGAGTTTGGTAAGCTACATCACTACGCACGTAAATGGCGAGACTGCGGTGAGAGAAGAATAATGGCACTAGTTCGTAGCCAGGTAGCTTCAGATCAGAATGATCTGAGAGGTGTGGGCGGGGATCTACCTGTCTTTCACTAAGTGCCAAAACAGCTGGTCTGTATTTACAGACGTGGACGTACTCAGAAAAGTGATTACTTTTTAGCCCGCGTATATTGGCTACGTCCACCCTGAATTCCCTAGTCATAACCTACAACAAACACAAAAAACACAAATACCGACGATGCCAAACAAGGCTGCGAAGTGAAAATTCTAACATTGATTTACCGGATCAAATTGTTGTAGGTGTTATGCCCTTACAACCCCTCATAACCTCTTAGGCGCGCGTAAATTATAAAAAATAAAATAAAATATGTAAACAAGTTATGATAAGTGAACAAATAAATAAATTAACAAAATAAATAATGGTTTAATAAATAAATAAATAACAATGAACAAAAAGGAAAACCAAAATTTAAAAAAATAAAAGTATAATAATCATAATAATATAGAATAATAAGATTAATAAATAATAGTAAATATATAACAATTGCAATATACAATGTTATATTTTAGGTGTACTACTTGATGTAGTAAACCTGAAATCAAGTAATTATCAGATAAACTGCAAGACCAGTTGTAGCCTTCAAGCAATCTGTCAAGTCTTAAGGAAACTTTTTCTATTTTTGATATGACATGAAACTCCTCAGTCGAAAAGTGTCACGGCAAGTTTGTTTTATGTTACTTGTAATCTACGGAAGCGACTTTTTGCAACAAATAAATCATTATTGCTTGGAGAATTGCTTTGAAAATAATAAGTTTATATTCATTACTCATTTTTGATCTCCGGTTTATAAATGGATATAACATTTTAATTGCAAGGTTAACCTTTCTGATGGTATCTTGAATATGAAGACCAAATGTTAATGATTTGTCAAGGTGTACCCCAAGATACTTAGCACTTGATTTCCAATCCGTTTGTATGTTATTTAGTAATAGCCTGTTGCTTGGCAAGAAGCAGACTTTTCTTTTTCTTGTAAAAAAGATAGCCTGAGATTTTGAAGCATTAATTTTAATCTTCCAATTTTCAAAACATTTTCGGATATCATTTAAACCAAATTGCAAATAAGCTTCAATATTCAAGCCAATTGAATCTGAAGAATAAAGGCATGTGTCATCTGCAAAAATTGCAGATTCGCAATTAATTAAATTTGCAAAATCATAAGTGTTAATATTATATAGGATTGGCCCAAGTACCGATCCCTGGGGTACGCCTGCCTCAATATAAAAACCTGTTGATAGCCAGTTATTTACCGGTTCTATGAAAGTACGCCTTGATAAGAATGACTAAATTATTTTTATTAAATACATTGGGAAAAGTAGGCTGAAAAGTTTGTACAGCAAACCTTGATGCTATACAGTGTCAAATGCTTTTTTTCGACGTCAAGGAGAACCATACCAGTAATTTTTCCTCTCTCTCAAAATTACTTTGTATGTGCTTTGTTATACGGTGAATTTGGTGCACTGTAGAATGGTGCGGTCTAAAACCGAATTGTTCTGCAGGTAATATATTGTGTTTGATGGTTTGTTAATTTCATTTTGATTAACTTTTCAAAACACTTGCTTAACGAGCTCAGCAAACTTATAGGCCTATAATTACTAGGCAAGCAGGCATTTTTACCCAGCTTTAGAATGGGTATAATTTTTACTTTGTTCCATTCTTGAGGAAAGTATGCCTGTTTAAAACAACAATTAAAGAGCCATTGCAAGAATTTTAAAACGACTTTTGGTAGGCTTTTTAGAAATATATTTTTTATTTTATCGAAACCTACACAAGGTGTAGATGATGTAAAGATGCTGAGTAAGCACGAATAGACGCGTTTTTCTTATCGTCCAGTTGAAGTGAGCAAATACGGTGTGTAAATCCGACAAATAAACTATCAACAAGAAACCCTACATCGGCCAGTGTTTTGCAAAAAAGAAAAAAAAAATAGTATATTGCTACTGCCGACATTTTTTTTTGCACTACCACTACCCAAAGGCAATTCTCTTAAAACCATGTCTGCTCCGAACCTACGTTCTAGAGTTATCTTATCAAGAGGTCTGACATCAACACCTCCACCACCCACACAACATCTTCACCTGCAATAAAACAGCCGAATAGTGACAATGGTCCTCTTACCGTCAAAATCCTAGAGGAACATCTTACTAAACAAGCTGAAATAATGCGGCTTGGGTTCATAGAAGAAATCTCCAAGATGCTGAACGAATTTCTTCTCAAGATCGAGGAAGTCAAGGGAACCTGGAGTCAGCGATGTGAAGAACTGCACAACAAAATCACCAGCACAGTTGAGCGCATCGATATATTTGAAGTCAACACAAACACAGCTATGCAATCGCACAGTGCAGAAATCGTGGCTCTTCAACGGTGATGTGATGCTCTGGAAAGGAAAGAAGTAGCGTGTGATGCAGTGCTCTTCGGAGTACCTGAACGAAAGAAACAACTCTTTGCTGTTGTACACAAAACGTGGATCTGTTATGTCAAGAAGTCGGCGAATGAAAAAAGCTTTCTAATTGAAAGCTCCGAAGATCTGCTTGCTGCTGCTGCGACGCATCAATAAATATTTTCTACAAATTTATACGTAAGCCTATTCATCTACTGTAATTCTGTTGTCTTTATTCCTCTGTTTTTCTCCCCTCCCTTCTTCACTAAACCTCTTCCCAATTCTTTTTCCTCTTCCCTACTTGTATTGCACTTTTTTTTATTTTTTCCGTAATGGATATCACAAGGTCAGGAAACCAATACAGTGTGAGTGATAAATCGACGTAAATGTTCTATCCAAGAGTTTTGAGGGACTTAAGGTTTGTTAGTTAAATGCGCGTAGTTTAAACGACAGCAAATTAGACTATTTAAAATACTTGTTCTCTTGTTCCTGTATTGATGTTATTTGTGTAAGTGAAACCTGATTTAAGCCGAACGTACCTGATTTTTCCTATAAAATACCAAATTTTAAAATTTTTAGGAGTGATAGATTTACTGATACAACGGGTGGCGGGGTAGTGATTTATTGTAAATCGGATCTAAAATGTAAAACTATCACTAAGTCTAGTGGCAATGGAATTGAATACATTATAACTGAAATACCCGACTGCAATACCAAATGTTTAGTTGCGTGCGCGTACAGTAACAATAGATACTGCTCCCCTGTGCCTTTCTTCTCAGTTATCTCTGAATACTGTGCACTCTATCAGTACATAATCATCTGCGGTGACTTTAACAGCAACTTAATAAAGAATCACTCGCTTGCCTTTCAAATGAAGGATTTAGTTTCTTCGGTAGGGATGGAAATAGTAAATACTACTTACCCTACACGTTTTGCTGATAATTGTTTACCCAGTCCGTCGTTTGTTCTACTGTTTGACCAACTATCGTTTGATGTTTCTGACCATGATCTTCTTTTTTGTACCTATTTTTTTTTATAATTTACGCGCGCCTAAGGGGTTGATACCCTTTTACTGTAGCCAGGGCGTGGGTGGAAAGATAGAAGTAGGAGAAAGGAAAATTATTTTTGTAATGGTTTGAAACTCAGGTGTGTTTGGTTTCTATGTTTGCTCTCCAGGGGTGGGAGTCCGAATAGGACGGAGAGTTTTTCTTCACTCAGAGTGATTCAAGATATAATTCCCAGTATTTTTTTTCATTGCTTGAAACTCTTATAACAGCCAACATCCTGCCCATGGCAAAATCAGTTTTGTACCTATGATGTGAATTTGTCTAAAACTGTTATACCAGATACCTTCACGTTTAAAGATTTCAATTCCATCGACTTAAATGCACTCCAAATTGCTACTTTTTCAGGCCCTTGGGAGCAATGCCGCTTAATGGCTGATCCGAATGAAAAAGTATAATTGCTTCAAACTATTTTATCACAATTGTTCGATCAATGTGTACCAACTAAAACGGTCAAAATACAAAACAGAGCTTGTCCATGGTTTACGTCTGAAGTGGTTTGCTCAATTAAAAGAAGAAACAAATTGTATAGTAAGTGGAAGCATAGACCATCTAATGATAAATGGTCTTCGTACAAAGCGGCACGTAACTACGCCACCTTAGCTGTGCGCACTTCAAAGAAAGACTATTTCGCCTCTAAACTAAATATATCCCTCCCTGCAAAGAAACTTTGGAGTAACCTGCGTAAAATTGGTACATCTAGTAGTAACGATACCTCTAAATGTGTTCTCGATCCCGATGAACTAAATCTTGCATTTCTGGGAGATGATTCCAGTATAAATGAATTTGATTTTAGTCAGACTGAGGAAGTAGTGCACTCGATGCCAAGACTGGAAGATTTTGTAGTGGTCACTGAAGACGAAATTATCCAATCCGTAACAGCTATCAAATCTGACTGCATAGGTGAAGATGGCGTACCTGTACGCTTTATTAAACTTATCTTACCGCAAATTGTACCTCATCTCACACATGTAATCAACTGGTGCATGGCGACATTAAAGTTTCCTCAGTTCTGGAAAATTGCAAGAGTTTTGCCTATCGCAAAGACAACCTATCCAGCATCTCCTGCCGATTTTAGGCAGGAAATCAAACAAGGTGTACCACAGGGCTCAATATTGGGACCGATTCTCTTCTGCATGTTCATAAATGACCTGCCATCAGTGTGCAGACACTCTTCAGTACACCTATATGCAGATGATGTTCAACTACACCTAGCGAAACCGTACTCCAACCTTAATGAACTCGCTTTTCTCATTAACGATGATTTAAAACGCATATATTCTTGGTCAGTGTCAAATGGGTTGCTACTAAATCCGGCAAAAATTCAAGTACTTCCAATGTCGAAGAAAAAATTCAATACAAATCTTCTACCTGACTTATATCTTAATAATAATAAAATCAAAGTCACAATCACACCAACGTGGTCATTGGTCGTATCTACGGATGCCTTCGCAAGTTGTGGCTTAGCGCATATTTCACTGCGATTGAAACACGAGGAAAGCTGGTATCAACGTTAATATTACCTCTCATAATATATGCTGAGGGCGTATATAGTAGTCTTGACTCATTATCTCAGCGTAAATTACAAATAGCTTTTAATGATGCGGTGCGTTATATTTATGGCATTCGTAGATATGAGCATATCTCCGAATACTCTAGGGATTTTCTAGGTTGTAATTTGCAGCAGTATATCAATGCTAGAAACTGTATATTCTTACACAAAATTATTAACAATCAAAGTCCGTCTTATTTGTATAGCAGGCTTAATTTCACTCGCTCCTCAAGAACCACCAACTTAATACCCTACCGCTGTAATTTTCTTAACTCGTCGCGCTTATTTTTCATTCACACTGTAAGGCTATGGAACTCCTTGCCCTCACATTTAAGATCGATATCAAATCCCCGAAATTTTAAAAGTGCAATACTCCTACATTTTTCCACACAACAAAACTAAACCTATCCCCTTCTTCCTATTTCTCCATAATGTTTATATATATATAAGTCTTAAATTTGTAATAAATTTATACATCTGAAATTAATACACTAAGTACTAAAAAAGATAATATCTTAATGTACAAACCATTTAAATTAAATAAATGAAAAATGAAAAATGAAACCTGGGGCTTTGAATTTTTAACACTAATTAGGACGGTCTCATTTGAACAGGAGTCATAGTTTGTTGGTAGTTAGTGGTAATTATGATATATTTTGAGAGAATGAGGAAAAGCCCCTGAATGCTGTGTGAGACAGAGGAAAAAAGTGAAATATTTTTAGGGAATTAAGGAATCTGTAACATGCAATCTTTAACTGCGACTTTGAAATTTCATATTTTATTCGTTAAAGGTTAAGGTTCAACAAAAAAAAAACTGCTGTTTTACATTGTTTTGGGCTTTGTTGCCAATAGAAAATGTTGAGATTTATTGTATTTGGGACTTATAGAGTTGGTTTCTGTTGAATTTTGTGGCAAGTTAAATTGTAAAGTTTTTCTCGTTTGCTTTAACTTTTAACAAAAACTGTTTAACATCGAACATTAAACGGAAGTCACGCAAATAAAGGTTTAAGTCAAAACTGCTCCTAGGAATATGCATGCATTTTCGTAACATTCTTTTTCGTGAGCACAATAGTGTAAAATGTTTGTGTTGGTGTAAAGATAGAACTTATTCGTTCCAATACAGTCGCTTTATTCAACATAATTGCAATTTACAATTCAATCGCCTTTCTCAACCACTTTCACTTTACTTTATCTTTTACTTAAACCACTTCGTCTCGAACAACTTCGTCATTTATCGTTCCGTTGAAGTGGCACATTCTATCCACATGGGTCGACCCCACAGATGCTCATCCAAGGTCTTATTGAATCGCATCGGATTGATGGAATAGTCCAGATATTGGCACACTTCTCGGAAGATTTGATTCAAAGTTTCGTCCTTAATCATTGGGATAGTGGCCTGTTTTTTCGCTTCCTTACGGTTGCAGTGTTCAAATTTAACTCCGCATGGTCGACGAGCATCAGCATTTGAGTAGAGTTTTCCCTTTCAGTGTTACACTTCAAAGTCGTAGCTCTGCAACTGCTCAATCTATCTCGCAACATGGCCTTCAGGCTTTTTAAATTGTAGTAGCGTGGTTTGTGCCAAGAATGAACTTTTGTCCATAGAGTTACTTATGGAAATACTTCGTTGCTAGAATTAAGGCCAGAAGCTCACGTTGAGTTACGCAGGGGTTCCGTTCAGGCCTGGAGAGTACCTTGCTGTAATATGACACGACTTTCTTTTGACCATCATGAACTTGACCCCAACATTGCTAGCGTCTGCGTAACCCAAAATAGGAGCATTGCACAGCTGTCGCTTGAGTTCTTGAAATGCTTTTTCGCACTTTTCAGACCACCTGAACTGTCGGCCTTTTTCCGAGAATCTTCTGTAAAACGTAGCAAGTCTCAAGAAGATTTTCAGTTTGTGTTTATCTTTTACTTTCGCAAGGAACAAGGTGCACTTTTCTGAGTTCAGCTTCAAATGAGCTCTTCGTAGCCTCTCAGTCACCTCTATTAGATTTTCGCGAAGCTCCTCTAACGTCTTGCCTATGACGACAACGTAGTCCAGATACACTAGGCAGGTTTACCTCGTGAGCCCTTGCAATTTACGAGCCTTGTACAGTCCAAACGGCATTACCATAAGCTGCTAAAGGCCACTTCCTGCAGTGAAAGCCATTTTCTCATGATCTTTTCGACTGGCTTCCACCTGCCAGTAACCGCTCTTCAGGTCAAGTGTTGAAAATATTTTCGCTCAAGAAAGCATATCCAAAGTGTCATGAATTTTTTTTTGTTTTTCTTTTTTTGTTTTTTTCTTTCTTTATTTCTTGATAAATTATAAATTATAAATATGAATTTAAAATGATAATACTTCAATTACTTATTTAACTAAGAAATAGCTATGTACAATCTGTTGCCTATGACAAGTGGCGAAAGTACTTATAAATTCAAATTTATATTAAACAATAATAATAATAAAAAACTATTGATGCGGATAATACAATGCGAAAATCTAGTTTAAAGAAAAAAAAACGGTAAAACAATAATAATTTATATCACTGGATTAAAAATTGTATCTATATCATTATGGTCAAAAGTGAAGAGCCATTTTTTAATACTATTTAAAAATACAGTTTTCTTCCTCTCACATCTAAGGCCTTCTGGTAAAGAATTATAAAGTCGAGGAGCGGTAGTAAAATAGAAACGTGAAAAGTGTGTTTTGAAAATAATTGGAATAGTTGCGAAGTTTCTTGTGTTGATGCGCAAATTATGACTTTCATGAAATCTAACATCGTAAAAACCGGAATTTTCGAAAAATATTCTTAAAACTTTATAACAGTACAGATGTCTTAACGGAAGAATTTCTAAACATTTGAACAACTCGAAACTAGGTGTCCTACGATCGACTTTAGCCAGTATTCTAATAACATGTTTTTGTTTAGATAATAAAGGCTCTATTTTATTAAAATAAGCGCCACCCCATCAAGAGATACCATACTGCAACTTTGATTTAAATAAACCATTGTATACCATTTTTAAAACATTAAGATTGCAGTAGAGATTGAGATGGTACATTTGTCTGACAACCCTATAAAGATAATGCTTTAGATAAAGAGTGTGGTCATTCCAATTAAGCTTATTATCCAATATGATGCCCAGATATTTAAAGCTGTCGACACATTCAATTCTAAAGCAGTCGTCGCTACAATTTATATTTTCATCAAAAGGCATAATACCAGGGGTAGTTGGGTTATTTAGACGAAAACGTAGGCAATATGGTGAGTGATAATAAAGTGGTAAGTCATCACAAGTTATACCCTTAATATTGAATTCCAAAAACTTAGTCTTACTACTAATTACCAGCTTATGCTCCTTGAACCATCGTCGTAGTATATCTAGGTCGTTATTAACATCCGAAAATAAATTGAGATAATTGTTGCTAGAATACAATAATGCAGTATCGTCAGCAAAAGCTGTGATTCTGCCCTTAAATGGTTGGATAAATAAGGAATTAATATATATTAGAAATAAAGTCGGACCCAAGACTGAACCTTGCGGAACTCCGATATTTAAAAATTTTTCAGAACTCAATGCATTTTTGACTCTTACAATTTGCTTACGATTTGAGAGATAGGAAGAAAACCAGTCGTGAATAAAACCTCTGAAACCCGCATTTAACAGTTTATTTAAAAGCAAAGTATGATTCACCATATCAAATGCCTTAGTTATATCGATGAATAGGCAAGAAGAAATTTGGGAGGCATTCAGACTAGTATAAATCTCCCCAATCAGTTTTAATAATGCAGTTTCAGTAGATTTGCCGCTTCTGAAACCGAATTGATGCTCGCTAAAAAAGTGAGCCCTATCTAAGAAAGAAAGCATTCTAGAGTAGTAAAGAGTAGCTGGCCTTTTTGGTGAGATGTCGGTAGTCTACATATCACAAAACTTCGTGCTCATGCTGCCGTCCTTCTTCGTCACGAGGACTACTGGAGATGCCCACGGGCTCTGCGATTCCTCAAACAGCCCCTCAACTTTCATCTTTGACACCATTTCGGCAACTTCAGTTTGCTTTGTCAATGGAATTGAAACAAGTTCTCCACCTCCAATTACTAAATCGTGAGTGTCGACTGTTGAACTGCATACTCTTCCCTGCTAATTATGTTCATACCTATTGAATGGTTCGCAAAGAAAACCTTAACTAGCGCATCGGATTTTTCGGCATTGGACAGCAACACTGTGCTTCCTTCTTTAAATGCGGGGATGAGACAGTTTTTCCGTTTAATAACTTTGATAATGTTCCAGCATTTGTTTCGAAAACTCAAAATTAGTGACTTTATGGTTTCCGTTAAAGCTTTTGCTTCGGTCAAATATGAGTCAATTCTCGTTCTTATCCATCTGAATCTGACATAATTTCTCATTTTGATCAGATCAGTGATGTAACCTGGGAGCGAATTTGGGCTATTCCAACACTTGATTTTCTTAGGTATCAATACAATCGAGTACTGAACTTGTGAAATGACTTACAGCTTCGTCGATTTGGGTTTGATTTATTGCATCAGGTAACATTTCCTGGTAATTTCTCAATTTCAAACGCATTTTGCTCCTAAATCGATCCCAATTAGCATGCTGATAGTCAAAAACTAAATTGTTCATCTGTTTGGGTAACAAACCAATGCTTCATTGCCATCAGAAGACGAACGCAAGTTTTTCTAACTTGGAGAGAATCTAATTTGTTCACCTCATTCTAGATTGATTTAAGCCCGTTTTAGCCGAAACCATTCATAGGCACAGGTTAAATCGATTTTGTACATTCGCAGTAACAGAAGTTCTGGTGTCTTTGCAGTAGAAAGCCATCTGATCCATAGGAGAAGTGTAAAAAGAAAGTCGGTGCGTAAAATATTCATGATTCCAGTAAGTGTTGTACCAAAGATCACTTCTTTTAAAACCTAATATGGCTTCGCTAGAGCATGCTAGGGAAAGCCCAAAGACCGTTTGGCAAAAGCAGCAGGGGCATGTTTTTGTGAAAGAATAATTAGTCTTCATCCTCGGTAATAAGCTCCTCTTTAACTGCCAGAGAGCCTACAGTGGGTGGCCGTGTCTCGAGTGGTAGTGGACTGGCTTCCAAATAGGAAGCTTCGGTGTTCAAATCCCAGCCTCACCCGAAAGACATACTCATTTTTTTAGTTAACGAAAATCAAGTATGATGAGTAGTTGGCTAGAAATCAGCAACAAGCCAACCTCCGCAAAGAATTTAGTCTCCCCATTAAATGTTGGATGCCACCCATGGAGCGAAATAACCACTGAGCCCAAACATCTTTCTTTCTCTCTTTATCCCATTTTCCAAAAAACTTAACACGTATTCAGGCACTTAAGTGTATTCATACCCACTTGAGTGTTAAGTTCTTTAAAAAAAAAAAAAAAAAAAAAAAAGTGACTTGGACATTTGGTCATGACACATTTGGTCTAAAGAAGTGTGTTATCCATTATGTCACCAACACACTCAGTTGCATTGGAAAAACGGATAGTGGTGCCCTTCAGTACTAGCTAAGGCACACTCCCTCCTTCTCTCAAAGGAACCAACGCAGTTTTGAGAGAATTCACAGCAGTTGTGAATCACGTCTAGGGCTGCTTACATTTTAGAGCTAAGTTTCGCTAGGGTTGATGTTACAGACGGTGCAGCTACATTATCGGAATGTTCCTGAATATCGGTATATATTACAGCTATTGAGAGTATTAAGCACAAAATCAACTAGCCTGCACCATAGTTGACAGGACACTGCCATAGGACAACCTCTGCTTGGAAGCATAACTGGATAACCAGGTGAATGCATAAGTTTTTTCCGGGTTTCTTGATAAAAAAAAATACGTAATGTTCTAGAGAAATTAATTTTTTTTATTCAAAATATTGGCCATCGGCTTCTACACATTTCGCCCATCTTTCAGGTAATTTATGAATAGCATGCCAGGAAAACTGCTTGTGTTTTGCGGCAAACCATTCGTAGTCGAGCCATTTTCCAACTTCCTCGAAATTGCTGAAGTGCTGCTCTGCGAGCGCGTGCCCCATTGTAGCGAAGAGGTGATAGTCAGATGGCGCCAAGTCTGGGGAGTACGGCGGGTGCAGAAAAATAAATAAAAATAAATCCATTTTTCGTCATCCGTCACAATTCGATGCAAAAATGATTTCCTTTCGTGGCGTTGAAGCAGCACTTCTCAAGGGACTTTGCGATTTTCCATTTGACGTTCATTCAAATCGTGTTGGACCCATTTACCGAGTTTATTAAACTTCCCCATTGCTCGTAAACGTCTGCTGATTGTTTCTTGTGACACATGTAATGCTTTTGCTAGTTGCCGCTGAGTTTGAGTTGGGTCATAACCCAATAACACCTGCAATTGCTCGTCTTCGCATTTTTGTGGTCTACCAGAGCGCTCACTATCTTTCACATTGAAATCACCACTTTTAAATTGTCGAAACCATGTTTCACATGTTCTAATCGATGAAGAATGTTCACCATATGTTTCTACCAGCAAATCATGATTTTCAAAAGCCTTTTTCTTTTGATTAAATAAGAAAGGCAATACGTGCCGCAAATGTTATTTTTCAGCCACAAAACTCGACATGATCACTGAACGATAAAACAAAGACGCTAGTTTTTGGCGGACTCAACTTGTGTGTGTTTATAGTTAAATGTTAGACGAACAAAATGACGTATGTGTCAAATTAAGTCGTCCTCGGACGATAAAGGCTGCATCCAATAGTAAATGTAATACAACATTTCATTAGTATTTTTGTCAGGCCCACCGCATTGCCATTCTTGGATAACTGGATGTGATGTTTTCGAGGGCGATCTTCAGATTTTCATCTTATCTTAAATAATAATCCTATCTGAAATTTCTAATTTCTATATATGTGTTGTTTTTCTACTAAAAATTTACTTTAAAACTTTTAACGAGCATCCAATTTCGGTGTTTTTATTTTTTACAGAATTCACGAGACTACTCTTGTAAGATGAACTTATGCTCAACACCATAAGCAGAAGCAGAAATAAAATAAAAATATTCTTAACCACCTAAATAAAAAAAAACCAAATAAAAATAAAAATTAAAACTAAAAAATAAATAAAATAGGGAAGACGAATGTTGTTAAACATCTAAAAACTAATGAATAAGCTAAGCTAAAAATAAAATATTTTTATGAGTAATTTATAATAAATTTTAAAATGAAAAACAAAAGCAAATACACTACAGAATTTTAAATTTCTTAAAAATAAAAACTGAAATGAAAATAATTATGATAAATATCTTAATAAATATTACCTATATTATAGTTCAATAAATAAAATATTCGGATAAGTCTGAAAGTGAGAGTGATATTGTGTTAAGGGTGCTGCAATATGAAAAAAAAAAAACAGAACAAAACCAACTAAAAACAATTTCTAAAGAAACTAGAAAAAAAAATGAATAAAAACCAAACGGTAACACTATGGAAAAACAAAAAGGAAATTATTAAACGTCTACCATTTACATAAGTATATAAATTAAAAATTAAAATAAAAACAAAAATAATAATAAAATGATCAATTTTATTTAGATAGATTTTTTAATTCTGCTTTAAATGTCTTTCCCCTGAGTTGAAATGTTTTCGATTTTCATTGTTGTACTTCCTTAAGCAAACTTTTAAATATTTAAATAATTTATTTTCTATTTTGGTCATAAGTTCGTGCCGTTTTCTATTTGGTTTTTGTTTATTTTTTAAGTTCAAATTTCTCCTTATTTTTTTTTTTATATTTATAAAACAAATAAAATTACTATAACCGAAAAACAACCAACATAATAGATTTATACAAATTTTTGCACAAAAAAAAAACACAACAGTTTTTTTCAAAGGCAAACAAATACCTAATAACTTAACAACAGCAAATTGTTTCAAAAAATAAGTTTCAACGCAAAAACAAGAATTAAAATTATTATTAAACAAAGGAGAAAATCAAAAATGAGAAGAAAAAAAAATCATACAAACAATAATGTGGCCTTTTGTTATTTAAATAACGACAAACAAAACAACAACAAAACAAAAAATTTAAATTTATATATTATTAATGATTAACAGTAAGTTTAAGTTTTTATTGTCAATGATCCTTTAGTGAAAATTAAAAGAAAAAAACAAAAAACCATTCAGCAACAACAAATTAACATCAATACATTTATATTAACTGAAAAGAAGTTATAGTCAATGCAAAACTCATCTTAAAAATTTTAAATAAAAAGAAAAAAAATATTAAAAAAAAAAATTATAAATGTTTAATGCTAAAATTTAAAAGTACATACACATATACATATAGGGAAAGAGAAAAAAAAAAGAAAATGTTTTTAAAAAAAAATATTCATGTTGTTGTTTCCTTTTTTATTTGATTGTTGTAAACGTACTTAATAAATTATTATATTTAATAAAATATGAATAAATAGATATACATACAATACATAAATATATTTCTTTATAATTGTTGAATGTGTTACAATAAAAATCTAACGAAAAACAAAATGAAAATATTTTTAAGATCAATATGATCTATATTATACATATACTATCTATTTCATATATACGAATATAATCTGCAAAAATTTAAGATGCAATAATTGATCAGCAAAGCATCACAACAACAGCAAATGCAAAGAACAAAACAACATGTTCAATGTTTTTGTGCAAAATTTAAGACAAATATAAATTATTTATGACAGATAAGCTGTTTATTTTGTGTTTGTGTTCTTTGTTTACCTAGATGGCGATGCTGTTCAACAAGCCTGTCCAGTTAACCTTGCCCCTAGCGAACTGCATCCATTTGCGCAGTCCAAGAAGTTTGGTGAAGTCTGTTTTTGGTACCCACGACAAAGTCTATCTTTCATACGTTGGACCTATCATACTCACTTCCTTAATTAACTTTTGATAACATCTTACAGAACTGACTAGTTCTGATCCACAATCAACATTCCTCTCTAGTCAGTTAAATCAGCAGTCACATCAACTTTTTTGGGGTACGTTTTCAGCTGCATGCGCCACGTTATTTACGAGGGTTGTCTGAAAAGTTTCCGACCTAACAAAGATACAAGACATTTTTTCTCAAATGCTTCCATCTCTCTAACCCGTCCAAATAGTACTTGGCGTTTTTTTTTTTTTTGCAAAATAATTGTTCACGAAGGTGATTGCCTCTTCATTTGACGAAAATCTCTGTCCTCCGAGACGGCGGGTTGTCTTGGTGAAACAGGATTTTCTTTTTCTGCAAATGTGACCGTTTTTCCGCAATTTCTGCCTTCAGCTTGGCAATCAATGATGCGTAGTGTACTCCTGTAATGGTTTTTCCTTTTTGAAGATAATCGATTAAGATAACTCCTTTACTATCCCAAAAAACAGTCGCCATCACTTTC
This sequence comes from Volucella bombylans, assembly GCA_949129095.1. Classification (NCBI taxonomy): domain Eukaryota; kingdom Metazoa; phylum Arthropoda; class Insecta; order Diptera; family Syrphidae; genus Volucella; species Volucella bombylans. Next base: position 119,564,520 of record OX422142.1, on the reverse strand, counting down.
TCAGCCAAAAAAAACAGTTTTTGCTTTTTTTTGGAGCCGACTCGCCCTTTGCAGTCCACTGTTGACTGAATTTTTGTTTCGGGCGTATAATGGTGTATCCAAGTTTCATCTACAGTAATTAATCGGCGCCAAAACTCGGATTTATTGCGCCTAAACTGCGCCAACAGAGCGTTGTAATAAATGTTCATTCGAACACGTTTTTACGAGGGGAGTTCAACATATTCTCGGTATCGGGGTGAAGCTGTGGTTGTATATATAAATTGACTTATTTATCAAGTAACACTATTATTTTAGTGCATTCATGTAAAATTTCATATAAATGTGATTATTAATTCGCGTTTTATCTCTAGTTAAACAGAATCATAATGGCAACTGAGACGATGATAGTGAAAATTGAGCATCGCGCTGTAATTAAATTTCTCACTAAGCAAGGAAAAAGTCAAAAAACTATTCATGAAGAGATGGTGGGTTCCGCACCTTCATTATCAACTGTGCAAAAGTGGTCAAGTGAGTTCATGAGAGGCAGAGAGAGCATTGAAGACGACCCCCGCTCCGGCGCCCCGGCTACTGCTTGTACGGGAGAAAGCATCAAAGAAGTCGAAAAACTTGTTCTTGAGGATGCCCGAATAAAGGTGAAAATGATGGCAGAGATCACCAAGCTTTCAATTGGTACCATTCACACCATTCTCCATGACCATCTTAACCTTTCAAAGGTCAGTGCAAGGTGGGTGCCACGAATGCTCACAGCGCCTCAGAAAAAAATGAGAATCGCATGCTGTAGAGAGCTTTTGGAGATGTGTAGTGAGAACGCGGACGGTGTTATGGATCGAATTGTTACTGGGGATGAAACATGGGTCCACCACTATGACCCTGAAAGCAAACAAGAGTCCATGCAGTGGCATAAAAAAGGAACAGACCCCCCGAAGAAGTTCAAAGTCACTCCGTCTGCCGGGAAGCTCATGGCCACAGTTTTTTGGGACTCAAAGGGAATCTTGCTCATTGAGTACAAAAAAAAAGGTGAAACCATCAACGCCACATCCTACGCTTCCACTTTGCATAATTTGCGGGAGGAAATTAAAAAGAAAAGACGGGGTAAACTCGCAACGGGTGTGCTGCTTCTTCATGACAACGCTCCTGTTCACACGGCGGCGCGAGTTTCCAAGGCTGCTGCGCGAGATTGTGGTTTCGAAGAAATCCAACATCCACCCTATAGTCCAGACCTTGCCCCTAGTGATTATTTCCTGTTTCCGGATTTGAAAAAATGTCTTCGTGGAAAAAGATTTTCGGATGATGAAGAACTCAAGTCGGCAATAAATGGGTATTTTGCGGAGAAAGAGGAAATTTATTTTTTTGAGGGTTTAAAAAAGCTTACCTCAAGATGTAACAAATGCATTGATGTTAGGGGAGATTATATTGAAAAATAAAAACAATTTAAATTGAATTCGCATTTTCCTTCATATCGATACCGAGAATATATTGAACGCCCCTCGTAGTCTAACGTAAGAAAATGCGGCACCCAACGCGCGGACAGCTTTCTCATGCCTAAAACTTGATTTAACTGTAACAAACACGTTCTTTGGACATTTTCATAACCTCACTTTAATTCGGCGGTCGTCTAACACCATTTGGTGCACTTTAGCAATGTTATCGTCAGTGGTTGCAGTTTGTCGACATCCGTCCAATGATGATGAGCGTTCATCATATCCCAAGCTCTTACTGCCACGTTTAAATTCAGCTACCCAAAATTTCACTGTGGTAAATGATGGTGCAGAATCCCCATAGACAGAGTCCACCCACAGATGCTATAGTTTATATAGATATTGCACGCCAAAGGAAAAAATTTAACCAATTTTTTTTTTTTTCTTCGAACCTCAAGTTCTGAACAATTTGTATGAACAAAATATATTATAAAACCGAAGTCAATTCTTGGGGTTGTATGTCTGTGGTTTCTGTTTTCATAAAACATAAAACAACCACAGTTCACGGAGCTGCGAGGCGCGCTCGCTGGCTGTGTAGTTGCTTTACCTCATTCGCCGTCGACTCTAGTGATGTGCAATTTGATTACTTTTGAGTAACGAATGATTACTGATGACTTCAAATTCAGTATTCGGTATTTGGTATTCGATACCTACTACTTGGTTTTCCAGTCAAAATTTTCTGGAACCAGAGTATCAAGTATCATTGCACTTCATTTCATTTCGTCTCATTAAACAAATGGGAAATAAACTTAAAAGGAATTATATTTCTTGTAAAATAATAAAATAAATAAATTCACAGTTAATAATAATAATTACAGAAATAGTAGTAATAATAATAATAAATAATTCTTAAAGGCTATTTGGTATGTATTTTGAACTAGCGTTTAAAAATAAAATTTGTTGGACATTTCGAGATTTCAGTCTGCTTCTTTTATCTGAAATTATCAATCCAGCCTTTGAAAAAATCCTTTCGCTAGGAACTGATGTGGCTACAATAACTTGGATGCATGCACTAGCACTGGAATTATCGAATCTCTTCTTGTTAAAACGTGGGTCCAAATACGTTGCCTTTGCTAAAATTTGATTAAACTCCAAGCGTTCAAATCGACTTTGTAAACCATCTAAAAGGGATTCTTTCAATCTAATCGCCATATCGGAATTTAAATCTGTTTTTTTTTTTTTATTTATTGCTCTTCGCAATGCAATTACCAACAGAATGACTTTCGAAATTGTGACTGTTTTCTCGGCACTTAGTTCTGCAGCTCGAAAGGTTTTAAAATAATGCAGCATTCCCGCAAAGAACTCCATTCTTGCTGTTGAAGTGATTCAATAGGGTTGTGTAAAACTCCAAGAGCAGTTTCAATGGATTCCTGAACATTGAAAATCTTTCAAACATAAAATATGTCGAATTCCATCTTGTCACGACATCATTGATAAGCTTCAGCGGTTGTTTATTCCCTCGAATTTGTGTTTGCAGCAATTGCAATTTCTCAAAATTCTACTATTCGCTTCACCTTCTTTTGAATAGTTTCAACAACTTTTAAAGCACTTTGGACAATAAAATTTAAGATGTGAGCAAAACAAGGTAAATGATGCCATCCTGTTAATCTCACTGCGGCCGTTATATTTGAAGCGTTATCTGTTATAATGGCGTTTATCTTTTTAGAAATATCCCAACTTGAAACAATTTTAATTATTTCATTTCTTATATTTTCTGTCGTATGACGCTGTTGAAACGAAAAACAATTAAGTAAGAGCCAATCATATAACTTTCTGTTGAAGATGAAGTCCATGTATCCGCCGTCAGAGTTATTTCTCCTTTCCCTTTTATAAGGCTTTTCACCAACTTCTTTGCCTTGTCATATCGCTGTTCCAACAAATTTCTGCTAAAAGTTGTTCGATTGGGTATTTTATACAATGGTTCAAGTTCTGCCAGTAATTCATTAAACCCCTCATCTGCAACCATGGAAAAGGGTTGAAGATTCTTAACAATCATGTTAAATATTAGGGCAGTATATTTTTTTTGGCGATTAATTGATACGGGTTGAGTGGTGTATGAACTTATCTTTGGTTGATTTCGCACGCCGCTAGCCATACGCGATATCAACCTGGCCCTCCCTTGCTCTGACGTGGAAGGACCACTTTCAACATTTCTTGGTGGAGCTGCGACATCAGAAATAACGGGCGAATTCGTTGGGACAAATCCTACTGCAGTTTTTGTCCCATAAGTGCTTGAAAAGGAGGAAACAGCATTCTGAAGCGATGATCGCGAAGAGCTTTCTCCTAATACAGTAGGATGCTTCGTGTTGATGTTGCACCACCTTTGTAAGATATGATACTTTTGCAAATATCACACTTAGCTTTCCCTTCTCCTTCCATTGTAAAATGCAACCAGATGCTAATTCTTTTTCCTTTATACATATCAGCGATTATTTAACCTATTTATTAAATGAATTACTTATTACGTATTTATAATTTATATCGATATATACCCTCTTTAACAATTACAAACACAATATGGCTTTGATGAAATGGATATTAAGATATTCTTGTTTAAAAAAACTTTATTTATCTATTTAAAAAAATACTTACAATTTCTTAAAATGATTACACTGAAAATAAACTGCTTAGTGCTCATAGGTATCCTTGGCCATGCTTCCTGACCTATAACATAACAGCCTACATTTTCCTACTCGCAAAAATGTTTAAATTTTGTACCTACTCGTACATATACTATATATACTATAATATACCTATGTACTCGTATATACTCGTATATTACATCTGACTCAAATCAATATTCAGTAATCAGTAATCATTCAACCTAAAGTATTCAGGAATCACTTAATACCTTGTGAATACAATTCACAAATAACCCAATGAGTCCTGGTATTCGATACTGACGGTTTAAAAGTTTGATTGGAGAAAAGTAATCAAAGTAATCAAATTGGAACTGTATGATATTTGGAACATCGTGTGACTGTTACCTAGTTTATCCGACAGCTCAATTTGCATTGAAGCAATCTGCATTGGTTCAATACTCTCGAATAAACATCGCTTCAAAGCGCATTGAAATATTCTACACGCATACTTTCATTCCTGTTTATAAAACGCATTGAAAATTTGTAACAGCTTCGAAATATCGTATAAACATTTTCAAATCACATAGAAACATTTTACTCTCTCTCGCTCTCATCATTCTTTCATCATCGGGCAGGTATTAGTTGTGTATTTAAAATAAGGGGTTGCAAATGAAATATTTGGATAGCCAAAGAAATAAAAAGAATGTATTTTTCCATTATTGGGCAGGTAATCACTAATCAGTTGTGTATTTAAAATGTGGGATTGCAAACGAAATATTTGGAAAGAGAAAGAAATAAGAGAAAGTTAGTGTGAAGTGTGAAGTGAAGCTGGTTAAACCAGCTGTTTGTTAAACTTATCTCAATTTTCTCTCGCTCATTTTGGATAATTTCATATAAACACCAGCATTTCTACGAGTATTGAACCAATTCGTACTGCTCCAACGCAAATTGAGCTGTCGGATAAACTGGGTATGTGACTTGTGAGACGTTTGATGTGCAGGAGAAGAGAAAAATGGAACAGTGTTCAGTGTACAGTGTACACTACACATGCATATGCTATGCAATGTAGAACATAAAGAAGGAAGGAAACGAGACGTGCTGCTGCTGTTCGTTTGCTGTGTATTTACATTTACATATGTATGTGTATTTCATATTGCTTCTTTGGTGTTTATCAGCAAATGAGAATCACTATTCAAGTGCCTGTTTACATTGGCGACGGGATGAAAATCCACACCATGAACGTCGTGTTCACATTGTCATGGGGTTGAAAGACTTTTTGACAAGTGGAACACTTGAATCGGAGCATTTTTAAATTTGAGCAGTTGGCCTGAAACATATCTTTTTTCCTATTCTTCACACCTCCTTTCTCATCAACGATCAAAATTAAAATGAAAAAATATGTCAGAAATGGAACGATATTGAAAAAAACCGATGTGTTGCACCCGAGAATCCACTTTAGAAAAGGATTCTCGGTGGAAGTAACCCTTCTTCTTCCCACTTCAATAAAAAGCGTTCCCTCTCGTTCGGACAATCTTCCTGCCCGCGCCAATGTGAACAGGCACTATCGAATACTTATTTTGAGTAGTATTCGGTACCGATATTCATTTCAAGTATCGAATGGTATATACCGAATAATTACTTTTTGCACATCAGTAGTCGACTCTCGATTTGACCGATTTGGATGTTTATTTATGTGACTGAACAATTTTTCTTAGTAAATTTTGTCAGCGATATAATATTTTGCAGTTTATTTTTCGATAGCAATAGGTGACAAGAGATTATCTGGAGTTTCTTGTTCTGTTTGTAGGAAAACTAAAAAAAATTACCCTGACTTGAAAATTTTTAAATGTCCTTCTAAGGAAAAAAATGAAATGTTAAACAATTTGTAGACAAAGGCATTTGGTTTTAAAAATGAAGGCAAATACTTTGTTTGCGGAGATTATTTTTGTCCCGAATTTGTAGGAAAAGAATATCTTAAGCTGGATGCTGTTTCTTCCTTAAATTTAAGTTCTGATTTGCATTCAAACTTGAATTTAGAAGATCTGAAGTCTCCTGTAACTAAACGAAGAAGAACATCGAGCAGTTGCAGCATTTCGTGTGCAAGGTGCGATTAGTTATTGGAAACATGTGCAAAAGAGGAGAAAAAAATAAAATATCTACGACGTCTCAAATCGAAAGGCTCAATATTTCAGACCATTCAAAAACATTTTGTAAAATGCTTCTGAAACCATCAAAGACTACAAAGTACAACAGCCACGAAAAAGAACTTTCCCGAAATAATTATTATATATCACAAAGCGCCTATAAATTTTTGAGAGATAGACTTGACTTTAAACTTCCTCACATTTCCTCTTTCTGTAGATGGGCTCCTGTGTAAGGATTACAACCAGGATATGAAAACAATGCTCATTCGTATCTTAAGTCAAAGTTCGCTTTATTAAACCAGCGAGAACGTTGTGTTGTCCTGATATCTGATGAAGTTAGGATTCGTAAAAACCTCACATATAATATAATAGATGGTTTCGAAGACCTTGGTGTAGAAAGAAGTAGATTGTTTGCTAATGAAATATGTGTTTTCATGCTAAATGCTTTGTTTGATAGTTGGAAAAGTTTCTTAAACTATTTTGTGTCAGTAAATGGTGTAAATGGGGATAACATAAGCGAAATTATAAAAAAACAATTTGAAAATCTGTCAAGAACTTGGTCTAAAGGTATGTGCTATTGTTTGCGACCAAGGGGCCAATAATAGAAAAGCTTATAAAATGTTAGGTGTTTCTGAAGAAAACCCATTTATAATTTTTAATGATGCAAAAGTATTTTGTTTTTATGATTTCCCTCATTTGTTAAAATCACTTCGTAATGATCTATTGAAATCAGATCTACAAACTCCAGATGGTAAAATGTCTTTTGATGTTATCAGAGAAATATACAATTTGGAAGTTGACAACGTAGCTAACACATGTTTAAAATTTAGAAGTTGTCATATAGCACCAAATGCCTTCGAAAAAATGCATGTTCACCTTGCAACGCAAATATTTAGCCGGACAACTGCGGCATCGATTCAAACTGCTTTTGAACTTAATTGCTTAAAAGAAAGCTCTAATAAAGCTGTAGCAACGAAAGAGTTCGTACTAAAAGTGAACAATGTATTTGACTGCATGGATAGTGGTTCACATTACGAGTATGACAAGAATGTTTTAAGGCGGGGAGTTCAGCTAGAGAATCCAGCTTATAATGAGTTGAAACAATTTTTGTCTTACTTAAAAGATATACAAAAATCACTTAAGCTTCCAAGGAACTTTTGTTTAAAAGGAATGGAACAAACTATAAACGGGGTCTTATTACTTTGTCATGATATAAGCAATGGCATATATGAGAACGTGGATTATTACTAACAAAGAGAATTCATCAAGACGTAAGTTAACACGACGCACCTGACCCTGAACCCAATGCAAGGTAACAGACTGCACGAGAATTGCTGACACAGATTGTTCAGGTGCATACATGTTCCCACGACAACAACCGAATGATATTGCATTGCACCGGGATAATGTTACGTCGCTCCGGATACACGCGCCGACATAAAATGGATGAGTCTGCATATTGGATGATGGGAACAGTGGTTTCATATGGGAAACGGAGTAGTTATAAGTTTAGCCTAAGTCTTGACTTGTGGCGCGAAAGTAATAAAGCTGAATTTGATAATAATAAAGTTGAATTTATTTCGAGTAAGTCGAACAGTCGGGGGGAGGTTCAGCCCCTTACGGGATTTGTTAACTCGTATTAGAAAATTTATTTTCTATTATTCGCATCAAAGGTGTTTACAACAAAAATCCGTTTGTTTACGAATTTTATGTTTTGATGTCGAAAATTCTCTCGTCAAATCTTATTAATTTTTTTACTTTCAGTAACTGTAATAATAAAAAAAAACCAACTCTGCCCTTGGCTTTATCAAGCGCTGGTCTACATAGTTTTCCAATCCTTATGTTACCAAATCTCTTTACATAACCTTTGTTAGGCCTCTTCTTGAATATGCCAGCCAAGTTTGATCACCCTACTACAGAACTCACATCCTCCGGATAGAAGCTGTTCAACGCAGGTTTTTACGGTTTGCTTTACGTGGTCTTCCCTGGGATGATAACCAAAACTTACCACCTTACACTGACCGGCTGCAACTTATAAATTTAAAACCCTTTTCTATACGCCGAAAAGTTGCCGACATTTTCTTTATTCATCAAATTTTAGTAGGTAATATCGATTGTCCTTCCTTGCTTCAAATTATTTCTTTTAACACCAATCCCCGCAATCTTAGGTCTGTGCCACTTTTCCGGCTCAATCTTCACAGAACGAATTACGGACACCTGGAGCCAATGTCTAGGATGCTTTGCGAAGTTAACGATATTCTGCCTCTCTTCGACTACCATCTCAGCAAACTCTCCCTCAAGAACATACTTATTTCCACCTATGCCTCACGTCCTAACTTTCTATAACCACTGTCACCCTTTAGTTTTTACGTAAAAATGTTAGTTTTAAGTAACATATGTATTTGCTTGCAATAAGCTTAATAAATCTGTCCGGGGTTGACCCGGGCCGCAAATCAAAAAAAAATCAGCACATCAAATCTACTAAATTTTTTCCATTTTCACAAAAAACACTCACATCGACTCACTCAAACGACTGTCAACTAAAAACTGAGCGTTCAAAATGACTGGAACTTCGGTAAGTAACTGTCAAAAGATGCAAAACTAGCATTCACTACCTTTTATGGACGAGTGCCTCTATCTTTACGTTACTGTCGGAAACTTTTCAGACAACCCTCCTAAGATCTTACAATACCAAATTGTCCTATTGTGATACATTCGAAGAATCTTCGGGCATGATTACTACTTCCCATATGCTCTACTTAATCTGGCCAGTTTAATCGTTGAGAGACCTTATGACCGGATCCATGCCAATGCAGAGCCGGTTTAGTTCTTCGTTGTGCCTTCTCCCCCACACTTCGTCAACACAGATGAGGCCAATAGTCACATGAAAAATCATTCCATCAAAACAGTTTTCATCTACTCGCGATAGTGTCGATGCTCCTTCGTTAGGTGGCGCCACAGTTCGGAGTGAACCAGGGCCTCAACTAACAAGCCTCTCTAGTTAGCCCAATCCATATCAAGTCGATTGCCGTCCTCTTCTAAACGATGTCCCAAAATTCATGTAAGATTTGAATTTTGCGACGCTTGTGCAGTAAAGTTTTGACAACGAATATAAAAGACAGCGTGACAGCTGACAGTTTAATAAAAATGAACCGCTAGACGAAAGAACAATGCGTTTCATTGTTGGGTAATATTTTAAAAATAATAAAGGTTTGGCAGTTACAGTTAGCAATTTAAATCTTCGATGACGAGGCTCATTTTCATCTTGATGGCTTTGTGAATCGTCAAATTCAGAAAATCCACGAGTTTTGGTGAACAGAACAGAATATGACTTTTTTCTTTTGAGTTTATGCCAAAAAGCTCACAACCACCTACGTCGGAAAGGAGCAAATTGAGCGCTGTATCAACGAATTTCGACAAAAGAGTGTGTATGTACCAGCAAAGCCGGGTTACATTCGGAAACTCTACGGCCGGAACATTGGTGTCCATTCGTTTTACATGTCTTAGCCATCTTAGACAACTGATGCTCAGTTTTATGACTAGGTCGATGTCGTTGAAGAGCCCGTTCATCGGTGAATCTTCTCCTTCAAAATCTGTCAACGCAAACGAGACCGAATACTGTACAAAGGATTTTTCTTTTAAAATGGCCGAGGATATCTTCATCCGTTTTCGATAGAATCCATGCTTCAGCATCATAAAGCAGGACAGCATATCAATTGCGTTGCAATTGATCGGGAAACTCCTGTCTTTCCTATAACATGGATTGGACCAGCAGCGTAACAATCAAGTTCCTAGCGAAGTGCTTGCCTTAGCTCCCAGTGGGGGTTCCCGATAACTGCATGAGTAAAGATTATAATGGCAAGGACATGCTCGGTCAGTAGCCGTCATTGGGCTCACAACCCCATACGGAAGAGATTAAAAGGATGTGACGAATCAACTAATGGCCTCGAATAGAAATGGATTCAGAAATACCGGTCATCTGATTATAAAACAAGTAATCAAATTGAACATGATTACTCCCGATCGTCCAATTTAGACTCGAAAACTATCTGATTGGAGCCAAGGTAAGTCTACGTATATCTCAACCGTCACAACAACGAATAAATACTTTGAGGCAACCCAACATTGAACGTCAACAAAAACCACCAAAACCTTTGCCGTTTGCGTATCTCTTAACTTTAAGGCAGTCCTATGCAGCCTGTACCAAGTACTGAAAATCAGTGTCAACATTGTCTGATATGCTGTAACTGATGTGCTTTGTTTCAACCACGAAATCCCTGGTTTGTTTAGGTGTGCAACAACACGTATCAAAACAACTCGCTTATGAAGCTCCGTTTTATTAAAGCTCAAGAGGGAGTTGTGAACTCGAGAATATCGGGTTCTCCGGAAGAAAACGAAAAATTATGAGAATGAGGCAAATGAAGCTCTATCACAAGAAAACCCCAAGAAATCCACATCGATGCTCACCACCTCTTTATCGCCATATTGAAGGCTCTGGCCCGAAGAACTTTCGATTCCTACCGGGAAGAACAACGCAGTAGAGGAAGACCACACTCAAAGTTAGTAGTTAATCTTAGAGTGCGGAACTACGAGTACATAGAGGTAGTTTACAAAAGACCGCGCTTACTTGAGTGGTTAACCGGTTTAGGTCAACGTCTATCCTAGACTGTAACGTCATGTTAATAAGTAGGTCATTATGTCACAAACTATCATCTTGCGCGCAAAAATAATGACATTTCATGTGTCATGCCCAACTCGAAAAGGGTAATATATTACAGACATCCATAAGTAAGGAGGAATATTTATTTAAGTTGAATGCATCATTGGTAACCGATTTTCTTTAATTTTTAATAATTTAATTTGTTCTAACATAAGACCGTGTACTCCTTCATATTAAACCAAGCAAGCACAAACAGTTTGTTTAAATATTGTTGGCAGTACGAGTAATTTTGAAATTCAAAAACTTCACAACGTCAGTACAAAATTTTAGAAAAACTTCAACAAAAAAATATTGAAATTGACTTTCGTTCCCAATCTTTTGATTCATAAAGAACTTTCCTTGAATAAGTTAAAGTTGCGCCAAAGTCATGGAACTAGTAAGTTAAATAAGTTTTGGTTTGAAAGTGTGTATTGCATTTTTTTGGTCTTAAATATTTGGTAGAGTTTCATATATGGTAATGCTTTTACATGAGTATTGAAAAGTTATATGTGGCCTAGATAGTGTGTCATCTGCATTTTCTTTGAAATAAAATCGAATTATTTTCCTTCTAAGGCTACAGTTCGGGTGGAGCCTAGGTCTTTGTAAACTACCCTGTTCAGATAGACCTGTACTTCGCTAACAACTTCTATTAGTCCACAGTACGCCAGCCATTTTTTTTAAATGATTAATGACAGGCTGAATCTTCGTGAGCAGCTTTGTTTTGACGACGTTTGTGGGACGCTTGTGGGACCTAACAAAATGCGCATATGTAAAACATGTCGATTTGGTGATTGTTTAAATTTTATTAATAACAGTTAGCTTTTCAATTTAATCATAAGATAGTCGATAAAAAGTTAGAAAACACGTCTGTCCTACAAAATGTTTGATTTGACAAATGCGTTTTCCACTACCAATCTGTCTGAATAACGAGGTCCTTAAAAATTATTACTAACCAGCTGATTTTTTTTACTGTTGGTTGGTAGTTATTTGTTGGCCCTCATGGCCACATCGTCCTACAAATGTAACGGTACGTTTTCTCAGTCCTACACTCGAAAATTGTCAATTCTACAGTTATATTTTTTTTATTAATAACTGTAAGACGAAGGTAGTGTATTCTCTGCCCAAATAAAATAGTGTTTTACAAAAGAATAGGTATGTACTCGTATCCCTAGTCAGACAAAAATTATTTAAGGGGACTAGTCCGTGCCTATATTGCGCATTTAAATCCTTGCAACTCCCGAACTCTTCACCCGATTACATTAAAACTTCGTCAAGGTTGTCTTATAATTATAAAAGTAAGCTATATGAAATGTTAAGTGATTTGGACTTCAAATAGATATAAAAAACATTACATACATTTGGAGTACTTACTAGGAAAATTAACATTTTTTAGGGTTCTTGAGAACAAAAAAAATGCATATCTTTCCATTTCGCATAATTCTTGTTTCTTATAAAAAAAAAATACATTCATACGTACATATAAAAAAAGTAACTTAATCTGCATAACATTCATCTGTTGACCATTCATCTTCTTCGTTACTTAAATCATTCTCACTTCACTTCGAAACAGTAGCAGAACAGACTCTTGAAATTTTGTATTTTTTTATAAAAATATTAAACGGCTCTTTTTTCCTTTATGGTAGAAAGCCGGGTTAAAATCGTTTCCCGTAAAAATGTAGTTTAGTTTTAAATGCAGTTTTATTTTTTTAACTACTAACTCTTACATACTAACAAAAAATGCTTAAATGCTAGCCTACAATTACTTAGCAATCTTATACTAACTTACTCGCCCCACACAGGCACTGTAAGCTACTCTAGATTCTTATATCTATGTCTTTCGACTTCATTTACATTTTATTCAGAAATGTTTATTTTGTATACATAGGGCTAAGAAAAAATTGTTATCAAAAAACTTAGCATATGGATGTAATTTTTTATTTTTTATAAAAACTTAATATCTAACTTAAAATATGCCTTAGTCTACCTAATCCTACATACACAATACACACATACACACACATAGATATTATACACAATCTATACATACGTTAGTATATATATTTGTATACACTAATATATGTATATATTTCTTAAGTGCTAACCTAAACCTATGCGAGCTGGCCATCGCTATTTACAGAGCTGACCTCATTAGGATAAAATTTTTTGTACTCCGACCCTGGTGTTCTGTAAAAGCGAAGGCAAGCCCTCTCAAACACCCGAATCTTTTCCATTAAGCTTGCTCGCACATTGAACCACACGGGACAATCAAATACCAGCATAGGCCTGATAAGGGCCATGTAGCAGATTTTATTTGCCCTCGCATCGAGTTGACTGCTATAAAACAGTCTCTTTGTAAGGGCAAAAGCGCCTTTAGCTCTGGCCAGAGAAGCATCTACATTTTTGCCAAAATACAGAAACTGATCTAGCCAGATTCCAAGGTATCTGACTACATTTCGACAGGCAAGAGGCCGCCCGTGTTGTCCAATGATCGAGAACTTGCGCCAATTTTTTCTGGTATCCCTAGAGGCTCCAGACAACGGCGTCCTAAAGAGAATGGTTTTCGACTTCTGAAAGTTGATTTTCAACTTCCAGTCATCGCAAAATCGTCTTATCTTATCGAAGTCACTCTACAAGAGAGTATTAATGAAGTCGATTTTTGGACCTGTTCTGTACGCTACCAAATCGTCTGCGTACGCAATAGTGTGGGGAAGTGAGCCTATCAAGTCGCTTGTATAAATGTTAAATAGGATCGGCGAATTGACCGCGCCTTGCTGAAGACCATTTTTAATTTGAAATATTCCAACGGAAGTCACATGACCATTTTTCACGATGAACTGTCTGTTAGTTAGCATATTATAAAGAATGTACAAGAGTGGTTTACTGATCCCCAGCCCAGTTAGCTTATAGAAAAGACCCTCTAACCATACGGTGTCGAAGGCCTTCTCCAAGTCAACAAGGCAGGCATCAGTACATTGTTTTTTGTTTTATTCCATTGAATATCGGACACCAGTTTAGACGCGGCATGTGAGATATCATGTCCCACCTTAAAACCGAATTGATTATCCGGAACTACATTTTTGTCCTCAACCCACCTAGTCAGAGCTCTATTGATTACCCTTTCAAAAACCTTACTGATATTTGGAAGGAGACTTATCGACCGGAGATTCGCCGAATTGGATATATCCTTTCCCTATCCCCAAAAAGGGAAAGGATATATCCAATCCACGCCGTTTTGTGTGTAATGTGCATTATTCATTGCATTATTAAACAGGGTGGTGTAAATGTCCACCGCTTCTAGAGGAAGATGTCGATGTACAATGTTCGGAATACCATCGGTCCCCACTGATTTCTTAACTCTGATGGTGTTGAAATACTCACGGAGTTCTTCCTTCGAAATGAATAGGGGTAGGTCACCCTCTCTGGAAATGACATTATTTGCCATATTTTCGTCGCTGAACCGGGTAAAACCAGTGCCCTCGCCGGTGCAGAAGTCGTGCACCAAGACGCGATTGTCCAGGTCGTAATTAGGGCCAATGATATCAATGGCTTTGTATACTTCCTGGAAAGTCGCCCCTATGGTCTCAACCTTCTCCTGTGGATCCTCGATCACAAAGAAGTCGTCATCATCAGTGGCCTCATTTGGATCAATACCTGCTATTGTCAGTAACCGTTCGTTGTCTGTTGTCCGGGCTATTTTGAGACACTGAAGGTCGTTTTGATTTTTTCTCCGAAATAGTTTATTTATTTGCGGAAACATATTCGGTTTGCTGGTGTTGACAGCCCGAACCTTGTTGTTCCAATACAAACTTACAGAAATTCTGTAATTTTCTTTTAGTAGAGTTTGGATATTTTAAATCGACGACTTCAGTGTCCTAATCTCCGGGTCTTGTCGGTCAGTTAGCTGTCTATACAAGTTTTTGAGTCTTGTCAGAAGTCTACTCTTCTGTCGGTGCAGTGCGTCAATAGTAGGATTGCGGAACAGGTCTTCGTCAGTTGGACGTCGATACCGCGGTATTGTAGTGTCCATAGTTTGTTTAATTGTCTCGTCCATTTGTTTTAGGTAATTGTCGATCTCCTCGTTTGGCAAATTCTTATTGGACGGTGGGTGGAGCGTGTTCGATGTGAGCGCTCTTGTCAAGTTTGCGGAGAAGCGTGCCCATCGGGTCTTACTGTAGTTGTAAGAATATCTTTGGACAAACTCCTCCAATTCCGCAATTTCGTTGGGAACTGTAATTCCGGTGCTATAACCACAATGGTCACTGTCATACACGAATGTGCGCAGACAGTTTAATGTTTGTAAATTCGTACCTGTCAGTCATATATGTACGTTCGTCGTACAGCAGTAGATCCAAATAAGACCCGCCTCTGGGAAACGATTGGTTATCCGTCGCTTTAAGACCGAGTCTGTACATGAAATCGTGCTGACCCCACCAATCGAGTAGTAGGTTCCCTCTAGTATTTGGCAAATTATTTCCCCAATCTCTGTGTTTAGTGGAGTGGGTGGATTGTGAAGCCTCAGGTGCATAAACAGAGGCCAAGTACAGCCGCTTTCCACTGCGGAGCGGGATGTAAGTGACGACTGGCTCCAACACCCGAAACCTGCGCAACACTCCCTTGTACACTCTGTGAAATTTTATACCTTCTTTAATGAAGATCGCGACACCACCTCCACGTTTGGATCTGGGCCGGTTTCTTCTTCTAACAATATAATTATTGTACTCCAGTTTGTGATTATCGGTTAGCTTGGTTTCGCTAGCGAAAAGCACATCAGGAGTTTGGTCTTGTAGCAATTTAAACATCGCGGCTCTTCGTTCGATCCTAATCAGTGAATTAACATTCACCGCAAGGACCTTCAAAGTTTGCTCCACCATGTGCGTACCCATTACGACATGTGTTGCGTTAGGCCCGGCAGCAGCGAGTAGATCTGGTCCACCCGCTTGATCTGTTCTTGCACCTGCTTTTGCAGCTGAGCCATCTGCCCCTGGATTGCGAGCAAGATGGCTAGCATGTTAGGTGCAGCTTCCGTTGTTCTCGGCATTGGCGCTGGAGAAGCAACAGCCGCTTGTTGTACCTACCTGACGCCATTTGGGCGTAGGAAATTTGGGACGTTTGACTTCCAACTTCTGCTGCCGAGCCAGTTTTGCTTTTTTAATGTCGGCGTACTTAGGACAACCACGATAGTTTGCGATGTGTCCCACGTTCCCACATAACAAGCACGAGAGCTGCGACCTATCGGATGCTCCGTCAACACCCAGAGCACACTCCTCGGAACTGTGGTTCTTAGCGCACTTCACGCATCGAGGCTGCATTTGGCAGTTCGACGCGGCGTGCCCGAACCTCTGGCAGCGAACGCATTGTATAACGCCATCGCTCCTTTTTAATCTTTCCCAGTGAACCACCTGGTAGTCTAGGACATTGATACTCCTTATCCAGATGGCTATCGGGACTGAGCTGCACCAGGAAGAACGGCAGACTCCGTTTCTCCCGCCTGGCTCTAGCTGTGGTAAATGGCTTTACCCCTACAAGCTTGAGTCCTTCGCACTCCTTCTCTTTGAGCAGTGCCAGGATATCCTCAGGATCAGAAGTCGGTTCCAATCCCTTCAGCAGCATCGAATGCCGCTTTTCACACTTCGGTGTGAATGAAGTGTGAATGAAGTGCTCCGTCGTCGTCTCTTTTAGGAGCTCTTTCACTTTCGCGTAGCCCTCCACTATATTACAGTGGATGGCATGGCGATCGTTCCCCAATCGCTTAATATTGAAATTATTACCAATGACCAGCCTACACAGGTCCTTGGTTGCGCTTACCTCTAATTTATAGGTATTGATAGGAGGTACCTTCTACTTCTTCTTCTGCTGCTGCTGCTGTTGTTGTTGTTGTTGTTGTTGTTGTTGTTGTTGTTGTTGTTGTTGTTGTTGTTGTTGTTGTTGCTGCTGCTGCTGCTGTTTTGTTTGCTGCAGTTGTTGTTTCTGCTGCTGCTGGATTTGTTGTTGGGAGCTCGCTGCTTCTAATTGCTCCCTCTGCCTGCGTGCTGTTTGCTTTTGTTTAATAACAAGCACTTTTTCTTCCAGCCTTTGTATGCTGCTGGTGATGTCATTTATTTGTTCATCCTCATCTTCCGACTCGGATGCCGCTAGAGAGGCAAAGTTGTTATTGCCCGCCTCATAATGGACCTCATCGGCCGTTAAAACGACATTTATTATCTTTTTTGTGAGATTGGGAGGGGTTTTCAAACTCCTCCTCCTTTTAATAGCTTTCGCCACGGCACCGGCAACACTATTTTTGCCTTTTCCCACTCCCGTTATGGGAAGAGCGGAGCGCTCTCCACCATCCATCACGTGATTTTGTTTTGTAGTAAACACTTTATTTACAATTGTCTTTTTAAACAAATGAAATAAAGAAAAGAAAAAAACTTCCGCGGAGGCTGGGAAGCGAACCCACAACCCCGACATTTGTCGTCCGAGTTTTTGCCTCTTAGGCTATCGAACACTCGAGAAATTATTGAGTAAAAGTATACTTTTTTTTTTTTCTTCCACACTTGTGAAGCCGAACACGAAATATGCCTGATCTCAACGGAGGTCTATGAACGACTCTCCCGTAAAAATGTGGCATATAGCGAGTGAACAAGATAATAGGTCCCCGAGCTTGGCATAAATCTCATTTATATTGGTTTAACTTTTTCTTCTCTGTACTTAAGTTGAATATAATTTCAATTTTATCTTTTAAATATTTAAAATTTGCCAACATTATCACAGGTATATCAGATATATCCGTACAATGGACCTGAACACGATAATTGGTGTTAAACTGACAAATGGTGTCAGCTTCTTGGTGATAACAACTAAGATTATAGTCAACAACTCGTTTTTATTTTATTTTCATTGGAGACCTCATAAACATAGCACTGATCGTAATTGAGTTTTACAGTCTTTCCTGTGATTAACATAGTAAACTCATCTTCAGCCCAATCTTTAATTAAAAATTCAACAATTATTTTTTTTTAAATCGGAGCTTCTTAATAATTTGCAGAACTCGGTGGGATGCTTATTTCCTTTACTCACCTCGCAGATCGTGCTGAAAATATGTATTTGATACTGGGTTTCTTGTACTTGTCGAAAATAATATGTACCTCTTTTCTATTATATGTAAGTATTTTTAGTATACGCTTCGAGATTTTAGCATAACTGTCTAGGAGGTACTTTAGTGTATGCAATAAATAAAATCCGTCAACTAAGTGAGTATCTGCTTCTGGAGGGTCTACAATTTGAGCTTGACTAACAACTACAGACTTCGGCGTCTTGCAAATTGTTAAATTAAAAGCGAAAACCAAATAGGAGACAGGGGGTAGCTTAATGCCTTTTCAGTGTCAATTTTATTTGTCAGTGAAGCATACAATAAACCGCCAAAAACATCTCTCTGAATCTTAACTTCTTTGATTATGAATCGTCGTGTGTGTTACAAATATACGTTTCATCCTTTGTGCATATTTGTTTTCGTTTTCTTCCTTTAGCCTTTTCCCCAATGCTGGTACTGCCACCGACACCGCTGCCGCTACTTTGCCGGTTCTTATATCATTGGATTGGTTGGTGGGAAGTGATGGTGCTTTTTTGCTTTCCTGCTACCGTTCTGTGATCGTACTCTGTGAGCGGACAAGTTTGTCTTTTACACCCATTTATTGTTGGAAACAGAGGTTGATAGAAAGGAAGCATCCAATTGTGGGAAAATATGTAGTATGGTGCGATGTTTTTGTGTAAAGCGCCCTGTAGACGCTAAAACCTGGTACTAGTAAACATGGTACCACTAAAACCCGCAGACGCTGAGACCAATTCACTCCAACATAATAGAACACATCTCTCCACAAAGATAGTAGGCTGTGAAAACACTCGAAAAATTCTTTCCAAACATCAGAATTTGGAATATTCGCCATTTTTTCCCGATTATTTTGTGTGTTCACACGACGAAATTCACTGATAAAATAGCTTGCTCGAGTAAATGTTGAAAGATGAGAGCGCAGACACTGAAACATAGTATCAGCAACACAAAACTCCGCTCACAAACATCGACAAAAATCAAATCAGTTTTGATTTTAGTGAGACCAAATTCTGATGTTGGTAAGACCAAAAAAATTGGGACGCGTACCAACCCGCAGACGATCAACATCAGCTAAAACTTGGTTAGTGGTACCATGTTTACTAGTACCATGTTTTAGCGTCTACAGGGCGCTTAATGCAGGTGGTTTAAGATAAAGCCCTACATGAGTGGAGTCAAAGTACTGTGCACAGTAGTCAACTCATTCAGATTCATGAATCCCACCACAGTAAAATATGAATATTTGAGTTAATGAATCATATAGTGTGCTTTGAACACAAATCACTCATTGCTTATGAATGAATCCGAATGAATCATTAGTTTCCTATGACTCGTGTGGATCATGTTTCATGATCTAGAATGTGCGGTATAAATTCACTCACAGTAAATCATGTATTGAAATGGGTTTTTTGTATTTTTTTTGATTTTGATTTTTCTCTATGGGTTGCAGCATTTTATTTAAAAGCAACATATGTACATATGTATGTATGTATATGTTACATATTAATTTATTAAGAAGGCGCAAACTTAACGAAAATGTATTTTTTTGCTATATTTCACTAGAAACGAGAACGGAGTAATTGTGAGTATTTACTATGTATATATAGAAGGAAACTGCTGATATTTTTGGAATTTCCTTTTTCTTAATTGTTGCGCTTTATTACAACAGTTTTTTTTTTATTGTTTATTACTTCCGGAAGCGAAAAATGATTTTTTAGTTTAAGATTTTGGAAGCTAGGATATATTGAATTTAATATTATGTGTTTTATTACATTATAATTATAGGATAATGATTAGGCGAGTGAATTATATTTTCTTCCACTCATAAAAATATGAAGGAACGAATGAGGATTTGGCAATTAGGTCGTAAAATTAAAAAACTTCATTCAGGAATTCTAGGAAACTTTAAT